>JAJHSJ010000010.1:66237984-66657192 GCA_021015155.1 Magnolia officinalis
AGAAGCTAGCCATCCAATCTCTAGTCTCTTCTCCATTGAATGTAGGGTGCATCACTCAATGTGGAAGCAATTTTGATCAGACTAAGATAGCATCAAGTTGGATTAGGTAATGACTTGACATCATTTCATCCGCTTTCCTATCGGAGAGGGACCACATATTTTACCATGTGAGACAATGAAATAGCTCCACAGCTTGACCCAACGGAGCTCGGTCTCATCCTAACTTGATTGACTCCACTTTCACTTTAGATTCGGCTTGGACCTATTATGGTGGTCCACAGGCTGGCTTAGGCTTTAAATGGGTGGCCCAATTAAAGTTTGGACTTAATTGTGAAGGACAATTTAATTTTGTATATACATGTTTTATATTTTACAAATATGTCATTTTAATTTTAACTGTCTAAGAAATAGATCATTAACATTAACGCTATATTTGAATTCATAAAAAGCATGAGAAAGTAAATGGTGTTTTTTGAAAAACTTTATTTATAAGAAACTACATGAAAATAATTATTATTTTTCTTGTTTATTTTTTAACAAGATTTTTGTAGAAATTTAAAATATATTTTCAAGTTTGTTATTTTGTAAAACAAGATAAAAAAAAATTTCAAATTTTTTTTAGGTAGTTACTAACATATGCAAGATTAGCACATGTGATACATGGAGATGCTTAGAGATGAATAGTGGCATATGTCGCATGCCCAACATATATGGACACTTGAAATTGACTTATAGCACGAATGACATATGTGAGGTGTTTGAAGTTATATAGTGACATATGTAGCATAAGATAAGCATCGACACATTTGACATATTGGTACTAAAACTAAATGATAATTGATCTTGTGCACATTGGCACTATTGGCACATGGATTTAAGACAAATAATGGTGTATGTTGCACATTGGTGCATGCGGGGTTGCTTTGCACATATGGGACATAGGTAAGATGAATTACGATACATGTGGCACAATAGAGCGTGTGAGCACACAAAAAGATGGTAACACGTATGGCATATTAGCACATTGAGGGCCCTTTATATGTGGGCTACAAGATAAGATGGATGGTGACATATGTGGCATGATGGACATGTGAGGTATGATTAAAGATGAACAATGTCTTATTTGACATAACGTGGCACATGTAAGGTGATTGAATAGAAGTATATTTGGTTCAGAGGAAGTTATGTTTCTTTTATGGTGGGAAAATAAATTTCTTAAGAAAATTGGTTGAAAAATAAATAAATTTATTTTCTAACAAAGATAAAAATATAAGAAATTGTATATAATTTTCTTCGAAAACTTTTTTTTTAAAAAAATAAAAAATCTTAACAAACAAGCAAAGTGAGTTTAATAAGAAATATTATTTATTTTCTTACTCTTTCCACGAATCCAAACAGGCATTAATTGGAAAATAGGAATTTTTATCATTTTTTTTTTTTTTTTTTATAAACTTTAAGGGGCTTTTGAGGTAATCCCATGTGCACCTTAAAGGCGTGTTTGGTCCATGGGGATTAAATGGTATTGAATTGTAATAGATGGGATTAACACCATTATTGCACAATAATTACATGCTTGGAAATATCACGGTCTTTTGGACATCCAATCCCATGTTTGGGATAAAATCCTTGCTAAAGGAAAATACTGAATTAAGAAAAATCTCGTTTGGTAGACTATGAAATTGTATTCAATAAACCAAATTCACAGTGAATGCTGGTCACTTATACACTTATATATAACCTGAATGTCACATGTAAATAATATATATGGATGGGTAGAATGGATAAACACATGCATAATGGGGTTCACATGTGTAATGACTTTCAAAATATATAAAAACCTGCATGGGACCAAATACAATTCCATCCCACCTATTCTCAACCTTTCTCCGCCTTCCCAAACACATTCGGGGGGGTGTTTGGCACATGGTATTGGGAAGGATTAGGTGGGATGGAATTAAAAAAAATAAAATGTAATTATTACATATGAGAGGGATTGTCCCCTCTTATTATGGGATAAGCCTAATTCCATGCTATGTTTGTAATACCGTGGAATTCACTCTTGGGTTTGCTGTACATTGAATACATATACCGACCATCATTTGAAACTATTGAGAAAAACACATGTGTATATTCAAGTTGTTTATCTGTTTTGTAACCTCATTTTACTTAAAAATGAGGCAGATCCAAAACTTATGTGTCCCCAAAGAAGTTTTCAATGGTAGGTGTTCAATCCCCACTACTTTTTGTGGTCGGGCCCACTTGAGCTTTAGATCTACTTGATTTTTTGGCTTATGCTCTAAAATGATCTCACAAAATAGATAGATGGTGTGGATATAGCCCACTCATCATGGTAGGACCTACACAACTTGTTAACATTGAGCGGAATTGGCATGAGACAAATGTAATTCCATTTAATCTGATTCCAAGATATTCCATTCTTCCCGAACATTAAGTGGAATTGACGCAGGAACAAATGCAATTCCATCCCACCAACTCCCATCTAATACATCCGCCAAACACTCTACGTGGAATTTGCACGAACCAAATGCGATTCCATTCCACGAAATCACATATGATACCATGCGCCAAACGCCCCGTAAGTGTTGAGCGGGGCTGGGCCAGCCTACCTTGAGCTAACCCAGCCTACTTCCACCTCTAATTGAATGAGCCACACAACCTCCAAGTAGATTCTGTACTATAATACTGACCGTTGGATTTGAGGGAAAGGATAGACGGCTGGACAACTTGTTAACTGCCAGTTTTTAGTCACTCAAATCATGCCGTTGCAATTATCCTACCTGCCTGTATTTAGTATACGTTGATACCCATGGTGGGGCCCCCATAACAATCGGCTCGTATCTCATACATGCTTCTCCCGTTTACACGTGCCCCGCGAGTGAAATACGAGAGTAGCAAACGATTCCCTTTGTAGTATTTTCTCCAGAAAAAAAAAAAGGGCATATTTTCGAATAAAAAATGGTAATTTAAAGAAGGGCATTTCAGTAATTCCACATCTCCTGCCACCAAATCCTCTACCCGAGTCTGTCTGCAGTATGTATACTCGGGTTTTCAATACAGACAAATAGGTCCAATTTATAATCAATCCATTCCGTTGAAATGTTTCATCATGCCGTCCATGGGCTATATCCAAAAAAATCTCCAATCAAATACATCACATAGATCTGGACCATGTCTTCATTTCTATTTTCAACCAACCATTTTATCAAACAAATCATGATGTTAGGATTCCACCATCCATTAAAAAATACAGACGCCGGATGGATCCCACCATACAAAAGTTCAGGATTACTCAACCGTGGGCCCCACTTCTCATAAATGAATCCCACCAAACAGCTATTTTCGACCATTTATTTTAAAATGAACAAATCACGACATTGACATTCTCCTACCGTCAATAAAATATAAAAACATCATCTAAAAAGCCGAGTACAAAGTCAGGCCACGGCGGTGTATAAGTTTTATCCAATCCGTCCATCTATTTTAATACATAATTTTAGGGCACTATCCCAAAAAATAGTTAAATTGAAATTTAAATAAAACCACACCATAGGAAGCATGGGATAGGAAGCCTAATGCTGAAAACTCCCCGAGAGCTACAAAAGTTTTGAATCAAGCTAATATTTATATTTTTCTTCCAAGCAGGCTCATGTAACTTTATGAACAGGTTAGATGACTAATAAGCATCACCGTAGGGCCCAATAAGTTTGCAACGAGAGAAGTTTAGGTGATCCATTCGAGTCTTTAATCTGCCTTATCTTTTGAGTAAATTAATATTTAAAAACAAACGGTGGGCATGGATAAAACATATACATTATGATAGGTCTTAGAGATCTTCTGACAGGACCGTCCGTCTCCAGCTGAGGTCCCGATCCGCGTCTCGGATCAACCGTACAAGAGAGAAAAAAAGAAGATACGGCTGTCTCACCGATTATATTTTTAAAAACAAATCATCCGTCGCATGCGAAAGCGGATCGGTCAGTGTAAGTTAGCTGCGGTATTAACGTTAGTAAGTTAAGTGGGTATGACAATGAAGTATGTGTTATGTTCAAGCTATCTATCCGTTTTTTGAGCTCGTAATAAAGCTTGGGATGAAAAAGTAAGATAGATCTGAATATCAAGTGGACCATACCGTAAAAACCGGTGAGAGATTAAACGTCTATCATTGAAATTCTTTTTGAGATCACCCTGATGATCTTATGAATAGATTAGATTGAAATTAAACATCACAATATGCCTCGCAAATTATTTAACGGTGAAAATCATTATCTCCGCTGCTAATTGTGGTGTGGTCCAGATGATTTTTAGATATAATTCACTTTTTTTATAATGCTCTAAAATGACCTCTAAAAATAGATTAATGGTATAGATCAAATAAATACATCATTGTGCGGCCGACGTAACTTTGATCTCCTGTAAACCTACCGTACAACTCGGAGCGTCAGTGCTCGTCTTCGCATGACACGTACCTAGTGTTTGTACACCGGCAATACGAGGGTGTACCCGTTCTGTACATCACCCCAGTAGCCAAATGGTTACTGAAGTGACGTCACCAAGCTCTGTGGACCCCACTATGATATATATGTTGTATCCATACCATCCATTCATCCATTTGTAGATATCGTTCTATGGCATTGAGAAAAATAATAAGATAGATCTAAAGTTAAAGTGGACCCACCATAGAAAACAGTGGGACAGTGAAATCAACCGTTCAAAACTTCTCAGGGCCACAGAAGTTTCCGATAAAGCTTATTTTTTTTGTTTTCACTTCATCTATCTGTTTCTTAACTTAAGACGGTCTGGATTACTCGACCATGGGCTCCACGTGTAAGAAATAAAAAAACGAGTACCATGTCAGGCTCGAGTATCCCAATGTCCCCTCCTTATAAAAGAACCTCACCCCTCTTCCACATTTCAAATCAGAGAGAGAGAGAGAGAGAGAGTTGGAGAGGTCCTGCAATGGCGTCTAACAACGGAAAGAAAGAACCTCAAAGCTTCGAGAAGCATCCAGAAGATCCCACCTCCCCCGATCGACCTACGATTGAGGAGGTGGCCCTTGTCGTGCCGGAAACTGACGACACGTCGCTCCCTGTTATGACATTCCGGGCATGGTTCCTCGGAATCACGTCCTGCACTGTCCTCATGTTCCTCAACACCTTCTTCACGTATCGGACGCAGCCACTGACGATTTCGGCGATCCTGATGCAGATCGCCGTCCTTCCGATCGGGAAGTTCATGGCGTCTTCCCTCCCCACCAGGCAATACAAGCTGATGGGATGGGGCTTCTCCCTCAATCCTGGACCGTTCAATATGAAAGAGCACGTGATCATCACCATCTTCGCCAATTGCGGCGTATCCTACGGTGGTGGGGACGCCTACTCGATCGGCGCGATCACAGTCATGAAGGCCTATTACAAGCAGAGATTGGGTTTTTTCCTTGCCCTCTTGATCGTCTTAACTACACAGGTACTCTCTCTCTCTCTCTCTCTCTCTCTCTCTCTCTCTCTCTTTAGATGGTTTGAAGATTGAAGTAGAAGGGTATGAGTGGGGCCCACTTTTTATTAGGTAATCCTGTCTGTTGGTTTGTCGGGTGACTTTGAGTCCTACTGTTTGGATGCAGTAAAGAGTGACTGAGGTTTTTTCAGTTGAACTAACGGAACCTTTTTGCATTTCTATTCTTATCCGTCCATCTGTGTAAGGTGCTAATCGAACGGTTAAGATTGGATCCTGTTGAGGTTGCTTTTCTATTTTGTAGTCTATCCATGGTGGGAAACAACAGAACACCGGTCTGGATTATTGATAAGTCAGACCCAAATGTCGGAACGGAGAAAGCATGTGTACGTTACAAATATGTGGGCCACACAACATGCTCGCAGTACAAACCTGAGGAGATGGGTTTTTTCGAGTGGGAAGAATTATGTGGGGCCCACTGTTTTTAGGTAAAATACAGGCCGTTGATCTGTTGGGTGACTTGAGTCCTATTGCTTGAACGGAGCGTGTCTCCATAAATCCATCAGTTGATCTTTCGGACCGTTGCTGTGTTTCTCTTTTATCCGTCCACCATCAAGTCGCTAATCGAACGGTTAGTTTTCGTTCATGTTGAGGATATTTTTATTTTTAGTACATCCATGGTGGGCCACAACAGAACAACGGTCTGGATTACCGATCGGTAGGCCCAGCATTGCAGAACTGAGAACGCGATGTACTATAGAAATATGCGGGTCTTACTGAGTAGAGCTACTTGAGTACTTGTTAGACTTTCATTGACAAATACACCCTTTTTCTACTTTTGGTATTACAAGTGTACTTTAATGTACTGATTTATTACAAAAAATAGTGAGATTGGGTGCGTCTAATAGAAAGAGTGGCTTACGTGTTGTCTTGTGTCAGTTATTACTGTTACTATTCTTGTTGCCTGATCAGTCACGGACAAGAACCCGTGTTGTGTACTCGCGCGAGTAGAGTTGGATTTCTACTCGCGGGACGCAAGTGTAATATCAGCGCAGATGTGTGAGATCCGAGGCGTTTATCTTCCTGGGTCCGCTATTTATGTCCTCCTTCCCAAAAATTGTGTTAGAACGCTTAGGAAGTTGACCGGAGACATTCGTTGGATGTCGGTTTCTTTTTTACCGTTCATTTCTTTCTCACTCATGTGGGCTAACTAAAGACTGGACCGGATTGATTTTGGGTGCCGACTGATGAACGGATCGGATCTCATACTTGTTGAATGTGCTATGTGTGGGCATGCCCTTGAGTATGTTTATTTCCTACTCGCGCGAGTAACCGTAGAAATGTTCATATGGATCACGTCGACTGTCGTTTTTTTCTCTGGGGTTTTCTATTTTTAATCTCTTCTATGATTTGATTTTGAATTTAGATAGATTAGGAGATTTGAAGATATATATATATATATATATATATATATATATATATATGATTTATAGTGTAAAAATGTTGAGTGTGCTATGTGTGGGATATGATTTATAGTGTAAACTATGTTTGAAATTTGTATTAGTGGATGTGAATTTGTTTTCTAGGTGTAATTTTCTTGCTTTTGTATTGGTTGGCTTAGACTGGTAGATGTAATTGGTGTGCAGAAAAGTGACGTCCATTTTTTATATTTTATTAATTTTTTATTTTTAATTTTAGTTTTTCTTATTAATAAATTCAGGTAGCTTAGTGTATAAAAATTGTATGCTTCTGCTGTTTTTCTTTTAATCTTTTTTTCTCCTATTAGATACCAGTTGATAAAGCAGATTTAGTGTACATTTTTCGAAGATGAAGAAACTGGATATAATTTGCATTATCCCATCGGCTTTCTGTTTTTTTTTTTTTTTTTTAATTAATTTATTTAAAATTTTATAAATCATGTGTTTTTTTGGAGTTTTCATAATTTCCCCTTTTGTCTTTTTAGTTTTTATTTGTTTGCTGTAAAAGTCGCTAAAAATCTCCTGCAAAAGTAGGCATTTGAGAGTGTGTTTTTCTTCTTGTTTTCTTGCAATACGTTCTTGTGGTTTTTATACGGGTCTGAATTTATTTTTATTTTTTAATCTGTGGTGGATTTTTTTTTTTTCTAAATATCTGGCTCTCCTCTTGAAGATTTGAATGGTTCTGTTGCAGATTTTGGGGTATGGATGGGCTGGGATGCTTAGGAAATATTTGGTCCAGCCTGCTGAGATGTGGTGGCCATCCAACCTTGCTCAGGTCTCTCTGTTCAGGTCCGTATTTTTCTGCTTCTCTTTCTAGAAATCAGATGCATGGCAATATGGTCCATCATCCAGACCATTCATCAGGTGGGTCCCACTGTGGATTGGGCACAGTGGTAACATCGCACTGCTCGGGCGATCATAATCATACCACTTGTCAGTTACAGATGGATGGTAGATAAAATATGAACAAATGTCAACCCCGGTTGGGAAAAAGGTCTGCTACTCAAATTGATAGGACCATCCAATCTATGTCATTCTCTGAAACTGGTCCATCCAAGCTTAGCACAATTTGCATAAAGTTGTCCATTGATGGGATCCGCTTGATGAATGGGGCCGGTGGACCATTGCTCCACCTGTCCAATTTTGAGTGGAGCACTGTGCGTAAGGAAATGGGTTTGCCTGGATTCGCCTGATTTAAATTCTGCGGTCGAAATTTTATTTATTTTTCTGGCTGTAATGGTAGTGCTGAAAAAGTTCTTTACCTGACAACTTTCATGGGTGGAAAAGAAGAGGGAATAAAATCAACCTGGGGGTGGTATTTGGTTATGTGGGTTTATTAATGATGGCGTTTGAATTTTGAGTCGAAAAGCTTTCTTGATTTGAAGCTTTTGTGTTAAAAGTGAAAAGAAAGAAATCAGGAAAGTGAAAAGGAAATGTTGGGTTCTTGATTCCTTGGTTGTGGTTGCCATACCGTTTTCTAATTTTGAGAAAAAAAACCAATCATACTCAGATAAATTCTACACACGGATGTCTGTCTTCAGGACAAAAGGCATAAACAAAGGCAGAAAAAATGGAGATGGGAAACTCTCTCTAGTTTGTTTTTGGTTTTAATGGAGAATTTTGGTCAAGAATTTAAATTGCAGTTGCCCAGTTCGACTCACCTGGTGACCAGAACTGGTGCGACTCACCTTGACTCATTCAGTTTCAGTCTGTTTCATCCCCAGTTTGGTCCGGTGACTCGTTCTGTAGCCATGATTTGGATACTGCTTCATATTTTCAAAGAATATGAATAAAGTGAAAATATTCTTGACCGATTGTTCTGTCACTCATAGATTAAAAAAAAAAAAGCTCGGGAATGCAAAAGGAATCCACAATGCCAAAGAACCTCACATGTGCCAATCAGTCGTGCGCAAGATCTGTTCCATTCATCAGGCAGGCCCACATCGAAGTGCTCCAGCCCAAAATCCAGCCAGTTCACTAACTTGGCAGGCTACATATGTGGCTTGAATGTGGATCATCGGATTTCTTTTTTCTAAGCATCACTTGTTTGGTACATGTGATCAACTAAAGGATGCACTGGTGTGATTTGAGGGCTAAGGGAAAATTAACAGTGGATCCCTCCTGATGAACCTTCTAGATCTCCCACAAATTTTCCGTGTTGGTATGTGTGGGGCACTCGTTGTTGGCTTTTACAGATTGAAGCATGCAACTACCATTCCTCTTAATATACTTTTCATTTCACTCATCATAGATGCTGTGTTGCAGAGCGCTCCATGAGAAGGATTCTCGATCGAAAGGTCTCACCCGGATGCAGTTCTTCCTTATCTTCCTGGTGGCAAGCTTCGCTTACTATGCTTTACCCGGCTATCTGTTCCCTATCCTGACATTCTTTTCATGGGTTTGTTGGGCATGGCCCCGTAGCATCACAGCCCAGCAGATTGGATCTGGGTACCATGGACTTGGAGTGGGTGCATTCACTCTCGACTGGGCTGGGATATCGGCCTACCACGGCAGCCCATTGGTGACACCTTGGTTCTCCATTGTCAACGTTGCAGTCGGATTCATCATGTTTATCTACATAATCATCCCTTTATGTTACTGGAAATACAATACTTTTGATTCGCGGAAATTTCCAATATTTTCGAGTAACCTCTTTACTTCAAGTGGGGGTACTTATGATACTACCAAGATCTTGACCCCTCAGTACGACCTCAATATTGCCGCATATAATAGTTATGGGAAGCTCTACCTCAGTCCCCTTTTTGCACTCTCAATAGGATCGGGATTCGCAAGGATTACTGCAACCATCACCCATGTTGCTCTCTTCCATGGCAGGTAAGGCCCTTGAACTATTGTTGAACACTAGGGACATTTCAAACTAGATTAATGATGAATATACCATTCAAAGTAGATGATCAGTTGCTTCAACTTGCACAATTATACATAGGTGTGAAATACATTGAAATTCATTAATCTGTCTGCTCTTATTGAGGTTTGGTAGAGTACATCTCAACATATTGCTATAGGATATGTAGTGACTTTAGCCATTCGATCTGGGGTAATCATAATGGGCCTCACCTTGGATGGGGGATAGGCAAAAAATAAAGACTCTTAGATTGGAATATTTCAATCATCTGAATCTTTTCCTTTGAAGATGGACATCTTCTTGACCTTCGAATAATCAGAGGGTTGAAAATATTTCGATCTCAGTTTTTTTTTTTTTTTCTTTTCTTTTTTGGTTGTGAGCCTATCTTACAAACAGTTCAGGGCATGGAAAAGGACCCTGAGTTCTGACATATCTTATTGAAATACGTCTGGATGTATGCTTGCAAAGCTCATGATTATTTTATTCCTCTGCCTTTATTAGTGGACTTAAAACTACAAGACAGATTAATGGGCATCATTTTCTAGTATTCAACTTGTTGGGAGATGAATTGCCTCTGGACAATTTAATTATTGGTATGGGTATTTGTATCTTCTTTTCGGGGAAATATATGATTCTCAATCTGAGAATATGCATAGTATCTTAACTGGTTTTAGGCTTGTACTAGTGGGGTCCAATGTTCAGTTACACTGACTGTTCATCTGATGGTCACCCTTGTGGATGGACATGTCCTAAAAATCTCCTTGACAGAATAATCCTAGCCTTTCTATTGCAAGCATGCAATTATAAACAGTTAAGCAATATAGTAGTGGTCCCCATTCAACTGCATAAAGACCAAAGCAAGGTTAAAAGACTCCGTGACTCCGATTGACTGGTTCGGCCCCTAGTCCAGTTGGGAATTGCCTGATCAAGGGTGAGTTGGGGTATCAAGCTGGATCATGTACTAATACTACCAGATCTGAGCCGTCTTGAATGAGTCGTATCTGACTCGTTCATGTCTTAAAACCATGGACCAAAGCATCGGTTGCTAGGATCTTCAAATGGTTGAGATTATTTTGGCATGGTTCATCAACTTTAGGGCCTATCCGATTAACAGTCTGAGACTGAACCACTATGCATTATTCCCCAGCTGAGAATCATATAATTCCTCCTTTATGTACTATGGAGAATTGAGTGGTTATGCTGAATTAAATCAGTTTCATCTACTTCAGAAGTGCTTGACAATTATTATTCAACTGATTCAAATGGCTCTCTCTTGATGAGGTTATGTTCTCTTATTTGATTCCTGGTCTTGCTTTCCGCAGTGATATTTGGAGACAAAGCAAATCAGCAATGAACTCAGCGAAAATGGATATCCATGCGAGATTGATGAAGAATTACAAAGAGGTTCCTCAATGGTGGTTCCTCATTCTGTTAGTAGGCAGTGTTGTGATATCTCTGCTAATGTCGTTCGTGTGGAAAAAAGATGTGCAGCTACCATGGTGGGGGATGCTTTTTGCATTCGGCCTGGCGTGGATTATTACTCTTCCCATTGGAGTCATTCAAGCAACTACAAATCAGGTATACCAATCTATGATAGCTACTGCATCTATGCATGGTTTTAGATTCAGATCACCAGAATCTCTCAATAGAACTGATGTGATTTGCCATGGTAGAAAGTAATGTGCCTGTGTTGGAACCTTAGCTTTTAATAGTCAGATTTGTTGCCAACTCTTATGATATTTAAATTAATAAATATTATTTTTGATATTATATTTTAATTATTTATATGTAAAAGAATCCCAAAATGAGCAATCTCTACTATATATAACGCGAATAGCATATGATGTTTTTGCTTTCACAACTAGTCTTCACAGCATTGGTCAATAGAGGGTAAATTCGCACAAGAGACGACGTAGATTCCACCTGCTTCCTTTCACTTCTTTTAATGCATATAACTCACATGGACTTGTCCGTGTGTAGCCTACACATGCATGAAGCATCTAAAGTGCGAAAAAGGCTCCGTACGGCCTACCCTAATGACTTTGTGACGTCCACTCTGTACATATGTTAAATGGGCTCGCATTAGGACATTAGTTAAAAAATTAGGCAGATCAGGGACTTGCGTGGGCCACAGCAAGGAAAACTGTAGGATGGGTCGCCCACCGTTCCCTTCTATCTATGGCATGCATAACCCCCACATCTCTCTCTCTCTCTCTCTC
This sequence comes from Magnolia officinalis, assembly GCA_021015155.1. Lineage (NCBI taxonomy): Eukaryota > Viridiplantae > Streptophyta > Magnoliopsida > Magnoliales > Magnoliaceae > Magnolia > Magnolia officinalis. The sequence continues at coordinate 66,250,017 of JAJHSJ010000010.1, forward strand.
TCTCTCTCTCTCTCTCTCTCTCTCCGTTCCACGTGTGTCACAACCCTTGGTAACAATTATAATAGTAGTAGTGGAAATCCTAAAAATCAATTATTTATACATAGCAGAGTATCCCAAAATAAAGTATAATAATAGAACTTAGACATATTATGCGGCGTGTCCAGGATTGTCAGAATGTGGACATGGCAACATGTCGAAATGCCACGATTTGAAAAATAAGGAAGGTGCATTCCTTATTAAATAGCTCAAAATCCATTTACATTTGCATGTATATCTGAGCTTGTAGAGCTTCTACACTCTCTTGAGTAAAACAACCTGGTTTTGAAGTGAATGCAACAATGTAGATGACATACATAGTATACAAAACCATCATGAAATGTTATTTGGTTTTGGAAACTCCCTGTCAGATCTGCTTATCAAAATTTGAGAAGATCCCGACCTTAGTTGCATGGTCCTTCTAACCAGGTGCCACTCCCGCCTCTCGCTTTGAATCTCATCCGCCTTCCTGTTAGATATGGGCATGTGAGGCCCACTCATGGGCAACCACTGGTGGGTGAATCCACCCACATAGTTATCTCTGGAAACATTTCCAGTTGGATATCCCTTTTGCCAGTCCCCTTGAATTCAAATTTAAACGAGAGAAGATTGTGATAAGACAGTCCCTCCGTAAATGAATCCATCTGAGAAATTCCCCAGAGAATTGAGAGGAGTAATGAGAGAATATCCATGGTCCATTATGTTGTCTATAGATGATTTAAACAGTTGATTGTGTCTGGTGGCCATTCTAACCATAGGATCAGAGGGGTGATGTTCCTTTCTGCTCCCATAGTAGTTAGGCAGATTGCTGGATGTGGGTGTCCATCTTTGGCTGCGTGCAGGTCCCTAAGTTTGTGTAGATACTGTCAGATCCTATGGACCCATGTGTTTGAGCCTTTCAATTCCTGCTACCTCACTGTTTAAACTTGCTAAATTTGGAAACAGACAAATCCCTGCTCCCGCACCCAAATCTGTTGTCACTACGTTACAAACTTGAAATCCGCAAAGAAATTCTGGAGCACTTTTCCTCTAGAGTCTCTAGAAAGTGGAACCCAATTCCATGAAGGATTTTAGTTTAAGAAGGGAATCTGATTTGTAGAGCATTTATGAAATTTAAAATGCCTGAAGTTCAATTCCATTGGATTGAGTTCTGCGCCATTCATCAGGTGCCCCTCTTCCCTTGTGTAGAAAAAAAATCTGCTCCAGTTATCAGGTGGGCCTCCACATGCGTTAGGGAAAAAAAATGGCCCACGTCTGACATTCACGTCTGGCCCATCTGATTGCCTGACTAGCCTGATTTCTGGCCACTACAACACAGATGGAAGTCTGCAAGATAAAACAGCCTGAATCTGGTGAATATGCCACATCGACATGTCTGGGTATAGCAATCACATTCTCATTGAAGATCTATACAGGAGATAGATTCTAGGATGGAGCACCATGGATACTGAGCCTTCTGAGCATAGGGGCAAATCTCATTCTGGAGAATTTCTCGATATGGGGAATTTCTCAGGAGATTTTCAAAATTTGATGTTTTCTTGGGATATTATCAGAAAAAATCTCAACAAAAATAAAGAAAAAAATCATTACTATAAATTAATAAATAGTTTTAAAGTTTTAAATATAGATTTATTAGTGAAGTAGTTAAAATTTTGAAAAATGCAGATATCTTGAAAATCTTGTGATGTTGCCATGATCAGATCGTTTCATTAAAAAAAATATATTGTGATAATATTGCTGGATTTTGAAAATCTCGGCAATATTTGTCCCACTGTTTCTGACCCATTTTCTAGCATTCCACATGCAGTTTCTAGAATCTAGACCGTCCATCAATGCTTAGTAGGTTTTTGCAATTCCACAAATATGAATTCAAGGCCATGATTTCAATGCCCTCTTGGGGAGCTCTGCTACTGTGTTTAATGCCTTCCTATAGATGTAGGGAACTGTGCTTTCTTGCTGGTACTTTCAGCTGAGTTATTTGATGCTCTGACAGAGTTAGATGATACACACATTTATACCGCAGTACACAGGTTGCATACATGCACCTCAACCCAAACCATCGACATCGGGAGCCCTGATGGAGATTTGGCATGACCCAAAAATCGATTCAGTTGGACGATCATCATGACTTATGATTAACAGATGTTTCTTTTATTTCTGTCGAATTCGGGCCATATGCCATTTTTCATTTTTGCTGGCTAACAATCGGACATTTAGGACTGTTTTTTCAGTTCGATTTTCGGCTTATGATTCATCCACCGGACGGTTAGGATCGGTTTTTCAGTTTGATTTTTGGGTTATGATTCATCTACAGTGAGGCCAACAATTTGGGCAGTTTTGATTGGGGTGCATGCAGGTTGCGCTTACAGTTAATGTATGCATGCTTATGAGTTGTCAATACCCTGTCAGATTATATCAAGTTACTCTGTTTTTAGTTCAATGCACAGCATCCATGCTTGTGTTTCTGGTACTGAAAAGGTAGTAAGCTTACAGAGAGGGATGAAAGTGGGCCGTACAGGTCTGGTCTGAGTCCACTTTTGGCTGGATTGGGCTGGGCCCAGGTATAATTTTGAGGCCCAACAACTTATCTGACTGGGCTTGTTCTTTGGCCTTCATAATGGCCCAACATGACATCCCAGCCAAGCCTAACCTGTTTTACACTATTAGGGTTGGTACTGTGGTTTTAAACTTGACAAGTCCTAAGCGTCTCTTCCGAGTCAACTTGGACTGAGTCTGACCTGATCCGGTTTGACACTTGACTCGGGCAAGTCGGGCCAATACACCTCCAAAGAGGGAGAGTCCCGACTAGAGCTGTACACGAGTCGAGCTTTGGCCCAGTTCAGCTCGGCTAGCAGGCTACCACGGCTCAAACTCAGCTCGGGCCAGCTCGAGCCGAGTTCAAGTTCGAGCCTACGAGCGAGTTCGAGTTTAGGTTTTATAGTTTTTAATATATAATATATATTATAATATAAGTAATATATAATATATAATTTATTTAAATATATAAATATATACAAAATATTTATACTAAGCGAACTTGAACCGAGTTGAATCTATTCCGACCGAGTCGAGTTGAGCTCGGTCTAGCTCAGGCTCGGCTCGAAATTTTTTCGAGCTAAAAAAATAAGCTTGACTCGGCTTGAATCCAGTTTTGAGCTGAGTCGAGTTGAGCCAGTTCACCGAGCTAACTCGGTTCTTGTACAGCTCTAGTCCTGACTCAACTCGAGACCGGATGTGTTGGTCCGAGTTGCCTGGTTGTTTAATCATGACCAGGCCCGGGCCTAGTTGCTGGGAAGCAGGCTGGCCTGGACCCAAGCATATGTATCTAGCTTATGGCTGAGCATGGACAAGGCTCGTCAGGCCCCCCATCTACAACCCTACTCTCTGATAAATTGAAAATCTAGATCTTAGATTAAATTTCATGAGCATCCATTCTGGGCCACAAATTTGTGGTCTGATTAAAGACTTCATAAGCATTCATTCATGGCTGCATAATTGTAGTCATGGGTTCAAGTACCCATTGTGGTGTGTGTGTTGAAAAAAATAAATAATTTAAAGGACTCTTGACCTGATTTGAAAAGAACTGCTCTAGCACGACTTGCATGGGTGCATATGATTGCACGCGATATGATTGGCAGTAGCAGAGAGCCCTGTGGAGGAAATGTGCATGAGATCCTCATTCATCAGCCCAAGAGCCCAAAAATAAGGCTGACCCAAAACTCAGGTGGGCCACACCATACGAAAATGTTTACTATCATGCGTAAACCCCTAAATTCACTAGGCATGGCCCACATGAGTTTTGGAATAGCCTGATTTTTTGGGGCATCCTGTTATCCTAGTGGAGCACGTTGGTTGAGTGGATTGGATGGCATATTTACACCATGTTGGGATCTCAACCATTCCCTGTGGTATGGCCCACCCAAGCTCAGGATCGGCCTGAAATTCATGCACATCAAGTTGTTCCTGAGGCACACTAGTAATTTTTTTATTTGGAAATTGGTCTTTTGTTTTTCTAGCGCTAAGTTAGAGGGATTCATTACTTGGGGATTTTATTAAATACCAGCTGAGTCAATTGTCTACTTGGATCGATTCATATAAAACCGGATAATGGACTCAGTAATTCTGCAATTTTAAACTGAGGTGACTCGGCTGAGTTCCAACTTATGTCTGCATGTTTTGAATGCTGGTGCAATGCTTTATTCTATGATGCAGCATCTTAGGCAGCAGTTTTCTTGTTTCCACAATTGTGGATCCTATCCCGATCTGTCCACCAGGTGGGCCCCACCATGAGGATCCCTGCATGAAAAGATCGGCTGAGTCCTTTGGCCAGGTGGTCCACAGTTCACGGAACAAATAGACAGGTTTTTACGAGCTGCCTGCTTGTTCATTCAAATTTGCCCACTTGATTAGTGGATCGGCCTGATTCTAGGATCATGGAAATACACCGATGTGACCCACCTGATGGACATTTGGATCTTACTCACATGTGCCATGTCAGCATGATACGGAGATTGAAATTGCAGATTGGATATTAACATTTCTATGTTTTTTTCTTCAATTGTGAATAAACAGCAACCTGGCTACGATATCATAGCGCAATTCATAATCGGATACATCATGCCCGGGAAGCCGATTGCGAATCTTCTTTTCAAGATCTATGGACGGATCAGCACCATCCATGCACTTTCTTTCTTATCCGATCTGAAACTAGGCCATTACATGAAAATCCCACCTCGGTGCATGTTTACAGCTCAGGTATACTGAAAACCTCTTCAACTAATTTCTGAAGTCTCTTTCTTTTCAATTTCAGAAGAAAATTGTAATGCATACTCACAAGGGTAGCCACCCTGATTCCGACTATTGTAAGAGTGTGAATTCTGGGCCATTCATCTGGTGGATCCCACTGTGTATGTGCCATGGCTTAAAAAACAGCTGGTCAATTCATGGGGTGGGCCACACCTTCATGGAAAATGATGTGCAGTTATAGAAAACGATCTGTGGTCAACTACATACACATAACTGTTAACCTGATCATCTGGGTCTTGAGGTAGGGCATGGTGGACCCACTAGATGAAGGCATGGATACCATAGTTTGAGAACTTGAAAAAAACTCGACTCAACTCGCCTGAGTCGACTCATACTGACCAGATTTCACCAAGGAGAGAAACTTTATCTGGTCACTACTTAGTCAAAACTCTAGAAAAACTTCAAAAAATTCAGGTGAAACTCCAGAAAACCTTCATAGGGATGTTAGCAACGTCTCCAAAGCGTTTGAATGACAGATTGCGCACCCCATTTTCAATCAGGGCAGTTCATTCAATAGTACCTTTTGGAGGAAGCCATGGTGTAAGAATCATGTCAATCAGATGATCCTAACCCTGTGAACGAGGCCAATTTGTTCCAATTCTGTTTTTTTATGGGCCATAGATCGCATGGTTGGAATCACCAAATCAAAGTGCTACTGGTGGAATCATAAGCAATTCAAAGTGGGATCTGTCAAATAGATGGTTCGAGATGATGATTGGACCGATCTGGTTTCTTCGCTCAATCTTGACTGTCCATCTTCCATATCGGATGCTTAGGATCATATGATTGGGAAGGGTTTTTTTATTTATTTATTATTTATTTTTTATTTTTTATTTTTATTTTTTAATTTGTGCTTTTAAACTATGCTGGATAAATCACACATCAAGTAGGGTTTGGTAGGTTAATTTCAGTTGTGTAATTCCATCTACTACTTTCGCAGCTAGCCGGGACGGTAATTTCAGGCACTGTCAACCTTGCAGTTGCATGGTGGATGCTTGGGAACATTGAGAACATCTGCGACGTTGAAGCTCTCCATCCAGATAGCCCATGGACGTGCCCAAAATTCAAGGTCACATTCGACGCATCCGTCATATGGGGCCTCATTGGACCGAGGCGGCTGTTTGGGCCCGGCGGAATGTACAGGAACTTGGTCTGGCTGTTCCTAGTTGGAGCGGTCTTGCCCGTGCCCATATGGATACTTAGCAAGATCTACCCGGAGAAGAAATGGATTCCATTGATCAACATACCAGTTATCTCCTACGGTTTTGCAGGAATGCCGCCTGCAACTCCCACCAACATCTCCAGCTGGCTCATCACAGGGACCATCTTCAACTACTTTGTTTTCCGGTACCGGAAAGGGTGGTGGAAGAAGTATAACTACGTTCTATCGGCGGCATTAGACGCTGGGACGGCGTTCATGGGTGTTCTTCTGTATTTCGCGCTGCAGAATGAGAATGTGAGCCTGAAGTGGTGGGGCACCAATGTGGACCATTGCCCATTGGCTAAATGCCCGACCGAACCCGGCATTTCCGTAAAAGGGTGCCCAGTTTTCTAGCCATCGATTTATATATCACACAGGTGTGGCCATGCAGATGATAGATGGTGAGGAGCCTACTATTATCACATGCATAATCTCACACTCCATGGGGGCCGTCGTAAACGTGTGTCGGGAATGCTCGTCTCAGTGTCAGGAATGCTCATCTCGCTGGCCAGATCATGGGTGGTCCACTATCAGAAAGTCACACGAAGATGATCTTAACCATCGAGTCAAGGAGTTGGTCTGGTTAAATAAAGTTGGCCAGCTGATGGAATTCAGTGTGGACAAATTAACTTCGAAATAACGGTTAGGATCGTCCGATCAGTGCAGTTTTTGGGCTGTGGCCATTTTCAAGTGTATTGGGCCATTTTCAGTGCAACAATCCTCTGCTTACTGAAGATTAGTTGTGAAGAAATGATAGTAGAAATCTATACATGGTACAGCTTTTTCTTTTTATACGTGGGACCCACCAATGATGTATTTGTGGAATCCAAACCGTGGATCTTGTGCAGCTCCTCTTGTTCACCGCACATCACAAATGCTACAGGGAGAGATGGATGATCACGCTCAATATCTATATATTTAGATGTTGTGGCCCACCTGTGTTTTAAACGGTTAGAGTTTTAGGGTCCTTTCATCCTGGTGGGGCACGCCTGATGAACGGGTTAGATGATATATACACAACATGGTCGACCCTGCTCAACCGATGTCCCCCATTGCTCCCTGTGGGGTGGCCCACTTAAGTTATGGATCGGGCTGGATTTTGGGATACAGGCCTAACAAGGGGTCTGTATCTTTTCTAAGCCCACACGCATGCAATCACACGTGTGAGACCCTCGTGGTATTTTCGGTTACCGGATCCGGATGTGATGTAGTAGAGCCGGTCGAATTAGAGAACATCTTGGAGCCATCCATCCAGACCAGGTAAGCGTGGTGCATCAATCAGGTCCAACCAATTAGTGGGCTATATCAGGAAAGAGTCCAACGGTCTACATTCAAGATGGATGGATTGTCTAACCAAGGATTACAATTGCATGTTGGTAAGATATGACACATCTACATACAAAATATAAAGTTGGGTGGGGCCGGATTGGGCTGGGCTGGGTCGGGCTTTTATGAATTGAGCCCTATCCCAATCTGAAATTGATGGGCCATGCATTTCTGCCTCAACCTCGGCTAAAAGCCGGCTCGGGAGGTTGACTTGGCCCGGCACGTTGACGACCCTAATTAGAAAACGCGTTGTGATATTGTCAAGATAACAAGTCCACCAATAGGATGATCCTAGCCAGGGCAGGGTGCAATAGATGAACGGTCCAGATTTACAGATCAAAGTGTACACATCTCCTCCAGAGCTACGCAGATAATACTCGCAAGACCGTGTCAAGAGCGTTTCACGTCGCCCTCTGCAACTTTATTCAAAGAGACTGACTTTCTCCTTTTGAGTAGGCGCTTGATATAGTCCACTCCCCAACTTGAATCCGTACATGTGGGGATCGTTGGAAATCTCTGCCATCCAATTTTATCTTTCTACAGTGTTTTTATGGTTAAATCAAACAAGAGGTCACACGTGTTAGCGAGGGTCTATTTTTTTGTTAAAATGTATGATTAAGAAAGTGAGGGCATGCCAAAGTCAATGTTCGATTGAACGCTAGTGCCCCCACATTCAAATCGACCTATTAAGACTGAATTCTAGGATTCAATCATCATCTGAACCATGGTTGTATTAGGGGTGTTTGGTGCATGGTATTAGATGGGATTAGGTGGTATGGGATTGAAAAAATATAATCATCGGATACTGTGGACAAACATAACTCCATGTTATGATTATGTCATGGTGGCATTTGGTCGTTAGTTTGTTGACCATTGAATGGATATACCAATCAACATTTGGAATAATTGAAAATAACATGTATGTACTATATTCATACCGTCCATCCGTTTTGCAACCTCATTTTAGGGCATGAGCCCAAAAATGAGGCAGATCCAAAACTTACATGGACTACAACATAGAAAGAAGTGGGGACAATGACGCTTAGAGTTGGGCATCGGTCCTGATCGAATCAGATTAAGTATAACTCGATTTTATCCGAATTTCTAATGGTTAGACCCGAATTTCTAATGTCACAATGCTCATAATTCAAGAGGGATCAATGCAATTCCATTTAACCTAATCCCAACCCTTCTCATTCTTCCCAAACGTTAGATGGAATTTATATGGGACCAAATGCACATCCATCCCATCTAATACTGTGGGCCAAATGCCCCCTTAGTCATTGGGTGATTTGTAGAAAGGTAGGAGTTTATTATTCTAAATGGATTTTATTTTTTTTCCTTGTGTTTTAAGGACTTATTCTTTCACTAGTAATTGTAGCCAAAATTATATTTCTTGATGGAACGAAAATGAACAAACTAAAATAAAATAGGCTAAAAATAATGTTAATTTTTATTTATTTATGAATTAATGTTCATTATAATTGATAGAATAACAAATAAAAATAAAGAAAAAAGAAGAGATAAATACATGATCTGTCGGTATGGCCAAATGATCTATGTGAATGGTGAGTAAGATGTGAGTAGGGTGTTTGATTTTTCAGGTAAGGACTCGGTTAATCAGAATTCGAGAAAGGAAGGTTGTGGATAATTATCCTACTTTTAAGCATACTGTAGTAATTGCACTAGATAGTAGCGATCTAATCTAAGACCAGACTAGGCTATGCTAAGATAAAAGATAAAGGTAAAGGTAAAGATTATGAAGATAAATGTCTTTAGTGTCAGTTGAGAGCTCCTCATCGCATTATTCTTTTATAGCTTTTAGAGGCAGCAAAACCCCCACTGGATTTCCTTATTGGTTCAAGATCATTCGCAATCATGACTTTTTATACTCTATTCTTAAGGGGGAACTCCATATATTAAAAATCATTTTCAGATCTCTTGCCAGTTTGGCTGATCCGTGAACCTTTAGAGCTCTGTCTCATCCGCTCTGGTTGAATTACAAATTGTGTTTATATCTCCCCGTATCATAACCTTGAATATTCATGAAAGTGGTGGAACTAGTCTCATTGAATCTGGATCAGGATCCAATACATTAGTTCTCATATGCACATATATTGGTTTGATCTTCGAATCTTCGTAATTGTCACGAGAGCTCTAAGGGCCTGTTTGATTTTTATCGTTTCACCGGAAAATGGTAAATACCCTGGAAATGGCTTATTATTACCGTTTCACCTGTTTGGATATTCATGGGAATTTCATTCTTGGAAACCGGTTCAAAAATAGTAGCAGCCATTTTAGGACTCCATCTTGATGTATATGACATATCTGTTCCGTCCATCCATTTTATCACAACATTTTAAGATATAAGAAGAAAAATGAGGTTGATCCAACACTCAAGTGGCCCATACCAAAAGAAACAATGGCCTCGGGAAGTTTTTAACGGTAAGTATTTGATTCACATTTTTCTATGGCGTGGTCCACTTGAGCTTTAGATATGCCTCATTTTTTGGCTTATATTATAAATTCATCTGACATAATGGATGAACCGTGTAGATATATGATATGCATCACAGTGGGGCCCACAAATATTTCACAATATTTATCATTTTTACACCAAAAAAGTAAGTCGTCAAATCAATTATGGGGAAGAGTGCGGCAACTAAGGACGGAAATATTTATTACCATTCACGGGGCATTTCCCTGGGAATTGGAAAATCAAACACGCCCTAAATGTCTCTGGGAAGATCTCTCATTTTGGAAGGATTATGAGAATGACCTTACATGTTAGTGCCTTAGTTTTGTTAATGACGTGAGCTAGGGTGTCCTGAGTCGGTTAATCCTCTATTGGAAGATATTGAAGACCAAAAACTCGAAGACTTGAAGCATGAAGGTTTGAAAACACAGGTAAGAAAACCTATTTTTATCAGGTTTGTGCTAGGTAGATGATGTACAAAACAAAAGATAAACCATATGCACAAGTTTGATATAAATCGAGGAACCTTCAATCGGTCTCGATCAATTGAAGGCCCTTCACTTAATCGATCGAAGATGACCAAAGTAGTCTAGCAAGTTTTCTACTTTGTTTCGTAAAAGCTTCAATCAATCGACATGCCAAGTTCGATCGATTAACATGTCAAGTTCGATTGATTGAAACTGTGAAAAAGTGTCCAGTAAAGCTTTCTGTCGTAGAATCGAATTAAGTTCAATCGATTGAAGGGATCGCCTGATCGATTGATACTAGTCGTTATAAATTAGTTCGTGCATTTTTTTAAACCATAAACCAGGTCTTTGTGGACATGATGGTTTTAAGTGAATTAGAAGCCCTCGTGTGTCCCAATACTTCCTAACACTTTTAGGCTATCACCCAAATAGATTCATGCATTTTTCGTTGTGATTAATCACTCTAATGAGCATTCCAAGCTTCATTTGATGAAGTATATGACATCTTGCATTCTCTAGAGTTTAGATACCACACCCATAGGTAAATCCTTGTCTAAACACCTTCTAGAATGCTCATATAGGTGAATCCCCTTTTGGAATCAACTATCCCATAGTCGTAGGAGATTTAACATCTCTCATTACCTTGGTAGCCTCATTGGAGCATCAAGTGCAATATAGTCGATCGTTTGAAGCCGAAGGAGATCAATATCAAAGTTCGAGAGATCAATTGAGAAGCCGATTCAAGATTGAAGAAGTTCTTAAGCAAGACACTACAACGATGCTCAATCTAACAAGTAAGGTTGTCATTTTAGAATCTATATACTATTTTCTTATGTATAGGATTGAGTATAGATTTTGTGATCCAAACTCAAATAGGTCATTGTATAGGACCGTCTCTAGTGAGAGTCTATATAGATTCTTGTGTAGGATCGCCACCAGAAATGGGTGCATATGTGTCAGTCTCCTTGGGAGCCTTCAGTAGAAGTATTCATAGATCCTTGGATTAAGACTGTAGTGATTATTGGTTAGCCGATAAAAAACTAATTAAGTTTCTATGGGAGCCACCAGCACGAGTGAAAATATGGTCCACTGACATGGGTGTGTACATGTTCCACCAACATGGGCGCGTATGTATAGGTTATTGTGTACGACTAAAGGTTTGTGATGAACCTATTAAAAGTCATTGTAAATGTTAGAGGTAAACCCATTGCAAACTTCTGAGTTAGTGAAATCCGGTACACTCAAGGAGAGTGTGTTCGTCGGGAGTGGAGTATGTATTTAACCGAACCACTATACATTGTTGTGTTGTGATTGTCATGTGGTTGCAATTATATTTATGTTGCTGGATGATTTACTTATGTGAATGCATGAAATAGATTGTATGCTGGCGCTTAATTTGTAGTGCACATATAATTAATATTTCACATCTCTTTTCATAGACTAGTTACTTAATTAGTTGAATCTATTGTAGTTTATGTACTTGGACCCACTTGGCTTGGAAGCCTAAGTGTTGATTGATTTTAATTGCTGCCTAATTTTAACTAGTCCTATTCACTATCCTCTAGGACTTAGTCATAATTTTAAGCTCCGCTAAGGTTCTGCGTGTCGTGGTAGACAATCCATGCAATTTCATTTGGTATTAGAACAGGTTGCTCTTCAAGAACTTAATCATCTAGAGTAAGATATGTTAAAAGCTCTAGAATCATGTCTAACAATATAGAGGGTGTTGTAATATAGAGGATACATCTTTTGACTCTATACGTATAGGTAAATCTTTCAAAAAATCAAAAGAAACTCATTATCACAATTGCGAGGATTATGGTTATGATGCTTCCTCATGTTATAGAAAATACAAATTCAAGGGAAAGACTATGACAACAAAATGAGATGAGTATGAGGTTTTTAAATCAGATTATGTAAAATTTCATAGTGATGGAGACTTAAAATCTATGCCAACTTTAATGGCACCCAACATGTCTACTCTCCCTACGACTAGTGGCATGGGAGAAGTATTCGACCATAACAAATCAAAAGAAGAAGGTGCGTCATCCTCCGATGATGAGAGTGAAGAAGGAGATGTCAAATTGCAAGACGCCTGCAACCAACTTTTTGATAAATATATGAAAATTTTGAAAAAGCTAGGATTGGTAAATGCAGAAAAGAATCAATTGACTATCCAACTTGAAAACATTGAATATGAAAAAGTCTCTTTTATTTGAGAAAAGAAAATTCTAAAGCCTAAGTTTAATGATACTTTAAGGAGATGCTTAGGTCTTAAATATGAGCTTTATATTGTTAAATATGAAAATCAAGACTTGAGAATACAAGTTAGCCAACTTGAATCTAATCTTGCTAACACTAAGGTTATGTTTACCCCAAAATAACAATTAGGAAAATTATTAGGATTGGGTAGACAAGCTTCAGGGATCAAGAGAGGTCATGTACATAATATGAATATTCGTAGAACAACCTCTACCACTTTGGTAATCTTTAAGGACTTCATTTCTTCAAGGAGTAAATCCATAACCTTTCTTGTGTCCTATTCTTATGATGACATAGGTCATATAAAATTTGAATGCCTTATCTTTAGAAATCGGCAATCCACCTCAGTCCTAAACTGTACAGGTAAATTCTCTACGACTAAGAAAATGACACATCAAAAGAGAAAACTTCATAAAAGATCACTGGAAAAGTAAAAAAAGTTCTCATCTCCTCCGAAAATGAATATCCGTATGGGAGAGTTTGTGAAAAATATTACCATTTTGAATGAAAGAACTAGGAAAATAATTAATCAGGACAATAATCACAAGGGTAGGAATTATACAGAAAAATCACATACCAAACATAAATCTCTAAGTAGAGACACACATATGAGAGTAGAATATAATTAGAAAATAAATTGCTTATGAAATTAATCCGATCCTAAAAAATTCACACCAACGTGGGTTGCAAAAAAAGAGAGGTGATCCGTAGATATCTATGTGTGCTTAATAGGTAAATCTGAAAATTTTAGCATCTTTTTCATTTTGATAGTTTATATTTAAAGTTGTTTTATTTAAGTTTTTTTATATTTTTATTAAATTATCATTGATCATGTTGCTTGATAAGCATATTTGTTGAATGATTATTATATGCATGCTCAATGTTTCTATTGTTAATATGCATCCTGCATTCCCTTATTAGTAATAGATAAATTAATAATTTATAGAACTTTCTATATTTATGATTTTATTGGTATATATATATATAGAATTAACTCTTTATCAAATACTAACAAAAGAGGGAAAAATATCAAATTTCACTAAAACAAGTTGAATTTTGTTTTGCAGGTTACGTTTGTTGTTTCAGGGAATTAATGGAGTTAGGAAGAGCATTTGAGGGGGAGCATAGTAAGAATCTATATATCATGTATTATATTTATGTTGTAAATTATTATAATATTGACATGTAATATTTTGAGTTATTTTTATTTTCCATTGGTATGAATCATGACAAGGTTTTTGTAATTTTTGTTACGTAATTGACAAATGTAGTGTGTTAAGTCAGTTGAGCTTCCATTGGAAGACAACGAAGATTGAAAACTTGAAGACTTGAAGCATCAAGGTTTTAAGACACATGTAAAAGTGAGGTGCCTGGGTACTCCTAGCCTTAGACCCATTTAGGTCCAAAACAACCTACCTTAGATGACTTATTCCATATAGGAAAACCCTTTCTTATCAGGTTTGTTTTGGCTAGATCATGTGTAAAAGAAAGATATACCATATGCACAAGTTCGAGTGAAGGCCATTCGCTCGATTGATACTAGCTATTATAGATCCATTAGAGCTATATATATATATAATATATATATATATATATATATATATATATATATATATATATAACTAGAAACTAAATCTTTGTAGACATGGTGATTTTGAGTTAATTAAAAGTCCTAGTGTGTCCTAATACTTCCCAACATTTCTAGGCTATCACCCAAAGAGATTAATGTATTCTTCATTGTGATTAATCACTCTAATGAGTATTCTAAGCTTCATTTGATAAAGAATATGACATTTTGAATTATTTAGACTTTAGGCATCACACCTATAAGTAAATCATTGTCTAAACACCCTTTAGAATGCCCATCTAGGTACTATCACATAGTTGTAGGAGATTCAATCTCTTTCCCATTACATTAGTAGCCTCATTAGAATATCAAGTGTAAGGTAGCCGATCGTTTAAAGCCAAATGAGATTGACATCAAAGTTCGGGGGAGCAATTGAAAAGCCGATTCAATATTGAAGAAACCTCAAGCAATGCGTTATAAGGGGCTCAATCTAACAAGTTTGGTTGTCATTTTAGAGTCAATATATTCTTTACTTATGTATGATTGAGTATAAAGTTTGTGATCCAAACTCGAATAGGTCCTTGTGTAGTACTGTCTCTGATGGGAGTATATATAGATTCTTGTGTAAGACTGCCACCGGGCACGGGTGCATACATGTTAGTCTCCATGGGAGTCTTCGACGGGAATATACATAGGTATTTGGATTAGGATCATAATTGTTATTGATAAGACAATAAAAAACTAATTAAGTCTCTACGGGAGCCATCGATATGGGTGAAAACGTGGCCCACCGACATGGGTGTGTACATGTTCCACCAACATTAGTGCATACGTGTAGGTTCTTGTATAAGACCGAAGGTTTGTGGTGAATATATTAAAAGTCATTGTAAATGTTAAAGATAAATTTATTAGAAACCTTCGAGATAGCGAAATCCGGTACACTTAAGGAAAGTGTCCATCGAGAGTTGAGTATGTATTTAACCAAACTACTATACATCGTTGTGTTTGTGATTGTCATGTGGTTGCAATTCTATTTATGCTTGTAGATAATTTACTTATGTGAATGCATGGAATAGATTGCATGCTAGACACTTAATTTGTAGCACACACACAATTGATATTTCACATCTTTTTATAAATTAGTTGATCAATTAATTGAATCTATTGTAGTATACGTATTTGGACCCACTTGGCTTGGAAGCTTAAGTGTTAATTAATTTTAATTGGCGTATAATTTTTAAGTGGTCTTATTTACCCCCCTCTAAGACTTAGTCATAATTTTAAGCTCCGCTAAACTTCTGCGTGCCGTAGTAGACAATCCATGTAATTTCATTATCAAACATATCTGGATCTATGATAAAATCCTTGCCTCAGTAGGTCTTTTATAAGCGTGTTGGGTATGCTTCTTCAGTTTAGCGTTACACGAATTAGGGCTTCATGTTATTCGTTACTTTGTTTTCTCTACGGGCATGCGTACAATTCTGTGCCACTGCATTTATGGAAAGATGAGTGTTACTGAAGGATAAGGGTAAAATATATCCTTGGGTGTGAGTATGATTTTGTTATTATTAGGCATGTAGTACTGACACATGGCAACTCCTTATTAGTTCAAATAGGTGTAAACAATGCCCCTATATTCATTCACATCAGGAGATGTGATGGGACGTTTGACTTTCAGCATTCAATGATCGCTCTGACGTGTGACACATGGTGGCAAGAGGTTCATGCTTGATCGTCATACGAATTAATGATTGCGTCGGAAATCTCTTGCCATGATTGTTATGGTATGAGCTTTGACATTGAAGACTACTTATAAATATAATCGTCGTCATGTGAGCTCTTCATCGAACATTTTTCATCTTCTAGTTCTTTTATCATGATTGTCTATACTCTTTCCTTAACACATGAAGTGGCAAAACTCTGAAAAAGTAGGCTATATTAATCGGGTCCAACCAATTAGTGGGCCATATCATGGATGACTCTAATCATATCCATCACTTCTCTTCAATTTTCTCCATCGAAGGATTGGCTAGCTTACGCCTAACCCAATAATTAATAAAATACTTATTTTGTACTCAAATTTTCCTATTTATCCAATGATCAAGTGGGCCACATTTGCATAAATAAATTTAAGAGGAATAAACCCAATGGTCTACATTTAAGATGGATGGACCCAATGGTCTACATAACCAAAGGATTACAAGTGCAGATTGGTAAGATGTAACAAATCTACGTATAAAATAGGGAATTTTATAAAATAATACTTTATTGATATGATATTTACATCTCATTATCTTTCTTAATTAGATTTTCATTAAAATACCTCATAAATATGTTGTTGTAAAAGGAGTACCTTTCCTAATTTTCTCCAACGGTCCTATTTGTTTAAAGTATGATTTTTCCTAAAATGATGAAAATGCCCACAAAGCTTTTACTCTCAATAGGATTGCATGCAGTGCACTATGGGCCCCACGATAATGTATGTGTTTAATCAATGTCGTCCATCCAATTTTTCAAATCATTTTAGACAAGATCCCAAAAATAAGGCAAATCCAAATTTCCGGTGGACCACACTGCAAGAAACAGTGGTGATGAATGCCCACCGTTAAAAACGTCTTGTTGGCTATAAAAGTCTTAGATCAAGCTGATATTTATTTTTTCCCTTCATTTTGGTTTGTGTATCCTTATCAACCATTTGGATGACAAACAAATATTATGGTGGGCATTACGGTGGGTCTTAGGAAGTTTTTTACGGTGGGCATAATACCATTTTCTATGGTACGGTGGAGCTGATATTTTGATTCGCTTAATTTTTGGATTCAGAGCTTAAAAGGAGCTGGTAAATGGATGGACGACATGGATATACAATATATATCAAATTGGCCCCACGGTCGGAACCGCATGGTGTTTGGTCCGCACGTTGTTTGGGCCCATGGTCAGGACTGTATGGTGTTGGATGAAGCTGAGGCCGCACTTATTCCAGAAAATTTTAACCCGCAGCAAAGACAGAGGAAGATTACCCATGTTCCTGAGACTTCGGGTAGTTGGAAGTTCTGTGGAGATAGATTTCTGTAATAAATCCACTCCCTTCATTGGTTTTGCACGACCACTAGAGACATGAGTCAAAAAATCAGGCAGACTTAAAACTTATGTGGGCCACACAACATGAAATAGATTAGATTGGATGTGTTTACACATGTTTTCAGCGCATCAATGGAGACTAATAAGTAGTCACCACATATTAACATTATGAGTTCGATGCTGACGGAAATCGTAGTCGTACTTGAAAATATCTTTAGTTGATGTTATCTCCGGGGATACTCATTTTCTTATTAACGTGATAGCACAAAACCTTATGTATGACTTTTGGAGAAAGAAACGTTGTGGCTACAATTAGTGAGGCAATTAATGAGGTAGCATGCCCGACATGTTTATAAAGACCCACCAAGGGAAAGAATTGTATCAATGATCTGTTTATGATTTACTTGATGAGGTTGTCTCTCATAGTTCTTTTAAAATGGAAGATCTTTGTAGAAATGTTTGGACGTTTTATGATGATTATGAAGATTCTGAATATCCGAATATTAGACCAATATTTAAGCGAACCGATTGTAATCTCGGACCCAAATCAGGGTTGGATGGACACTAAGTGGATTGGGTCCCTGGCCAAATTAAAGGGAGACCTCGAATTGGTGAATACAGTCTCAACAGTTTAATGATCAGAAAGCTCTTACAAGAGGTCGTTTGATTAGGTCATTTAGAAGCATGACCATAATCAATTTGAGGTCCAAGATCAACGGTAGAGGTTACCCTTATTGATCCTGAATCTAGATGTAGGGTGATGAAGGTTTCAATATGGAGACTATCTACGTAAAAGTATAGATCTGAAAACCCATGACTCTAGATATTCAAAGACTTTTCTATTCAGAATGCATGCCGTAAATATGAAGGATAGTACTAGCAAGAAAACCCAACGAGGGTTTTACCACCTAGATAACTTATAAAAGGAGCACGTAATAATAAGCTTGAGGCCCACGCTAAATATAGTATATCTTTACTTTACTTTTATCTTAGCATAGTATAGCCTAGTCTAAGGCATAGATCGTTATTGTCCAGTGCCACCACTATAGTACCCTATGATTATATTAAATATCCACAACCCTAAGTTGTTGAATTCGATCAACTGAGTTCTTACTTGGACAATCATCTTCCTGGCACATTCTGCTGACCATTTATCTCGTTCCTTTGTTTTTACAGACAAATCAGATATTTATCTCTCATTTTATTTATTTCTCTAAGGTTATTTTAATACTCTATCAATTACAACAAGCTTCATTCAAAATCAGTATTATTTTAACCTTTATTTATTTGTCCATCTTTACTTATTTTATAAATTGATTTCAATTACTAGTAAAGAAAAATTTTTAAAATTGTTAGGCAAAAAAAAAAAAAAAAAAAAAAACAGAAATCCATCAGAAAAGACTATCCTATCCTTTTACATATCTTCTAATCACTGATCACAACTGGTGGCATTTAGTCAAGTACAACTCAGACACACCCAAACCTCATAATCACAGACATACAACTAATATAGGCCCTTAATCATACACGTGGCTTTATGTTTGATTGAATTGTAGAAACAAAATGCGGCTAATGGAAACTTTGCACTAAGGTCATGGGTTCAAGTATTGATTGCATGTGTGTGGGTGCATGTGTAAATTAAATAAATAAATAATAATAATTTTTATAATGGTGACAGAAGTTTTGTATGAGTATGATATTTGTGCTTGTTGTTTTCAATGTTATAATAATCCTATGAACGTATTGGATAGTCTATAAACTCATGGTCAGCTCCATCAAGGTTTCAACCGTGCACGATTGCATTCCCACTGTTTAATATGGTATGACCCACATGAGTTTGTCTTGCAATATTGTGGTTTTGCAAAACTGATGCATGGAGCGTATTTGCCATGAGAATCTCTATTGGCCCCACAGGAAAGAGGCAATCCGCGGTGGACAAAAACACCAAAGTGGTGCCTTTAACCTTGATTGCATACTCATCATAATGTATTTGCTTAATCCATACCGTCTATACATTTTTCCAGATCATTTTATTGCATGAGCATAAATATGAGAGAGATCAAAGTCTAAAATGGACCACACCACATGAATCAGTGGTGATGAATGCCCACTATTAAAAACTTCCTGTGAGCTACAAAAGTTTTTTATCAACCTGATATTTGCTTTTTCCCTTCATCTAGGTATGCCTAGCTTAATCAATAGGTTCAATAAAAAATAAACATCATGACAGGCATTAAGTTAGGCCTTAGAAGTCTTTAATGGTGGTTGTTCAATCACTACAATTTCCCATGGCATGATCCACCTGAGATTTGAATTTGCCTCATTTTTAGGCACATGCCTTAAAATGATCTAAAAAATGAATGAATTGTGTAAATACATCATGGTGGGTGTTGGGGAAAATATATAAGTACAGAAGTCGGCTTATGGAATGGACCAACTCTTCTATAACGACCCGGACCCATTGTAGTCTGAACCTGGTACGACCCCTAATTACAAGAGCGGGCCAACCGACGAAAAAGGTAACGCCAACACGAGCGCCCTAAAAAGTCCAAAAGGGGCCCCAAAGACTGACCTAAATGATGGGTCGGTTATGGATCGACCATAGCTAGGCCAGAGATCAGCCACAGACCGACCATAGCTCGGTTATAAGCCGATCACAGGTCGGGTATAGATCAGTCATAGGACGATCATAGACAGACCACAGTCCGTTCATAGATCGGCCATAGATCGGTCACAGGACGATCATAGACCGACCACAGTCCGTTCATAGATCGACCATAGATCGGTCGAAGATTGGATATAAGATTATCATAGACCGGTCGTAGTCCGGTCACATATCTGTTATAATCCAGAACAATTTCCTCAGCAGGATCAAGGTATCTTGAAAGATCTCAAAGCTTGAGTTACAAGAAGAGCTGAGTCATCCAAAATGACTTCCGATCCAGATCCGACCCAAAACTAAGCCAACATCCGAAGAGTTTTTACGAATCTCGAAGATCTCTCTTAAGATTTCGAGGAGATAAGATCGGATCCCGATGTTCTCGAGATCCTAAGATCTTGGAAAGATCCCGTATCATATCAAATCTCCAACGTAATCGGAGAGAGCCCCCCTACAATGGATCTCTCCCTTCCCTATAAATAGAGGGATACGCTTCACCAAGGAGGTACGTTGACATTCCCAATAAACCTTAACCATCGACATTGGTCTCTTTTCTAGAGATCCTTCTTAGACCACGAGCCTGACTTATGCATCAGAGAGTCCCCTGAACGAACCAGGGCCTCCTTTGTCTCTCACCTTTGCTTGTGCAGGTTCAAGGGAAAGAAGCATAAAAGGTCCACCGGAAAACTGCATCAACAGTGGGTCCCACATAACCCTGACCAATAACCTTATCCCTATTACAAAGCAACCTGCCTACATAGGTTTTAGATTATTTATTTATTTATTATAATAGCACATTTACATATACTTACCTATTTAACTCTTATTAAGAAAGTGATAATTTTTGTCATTTTGGAAAAAAATAAAAATAAAATTGGATGTCATGTAAAACTAAGGGAAGGTACCCATTTGACAACAACATGTTAATGAGGTAGCTTAATGAAAACTTAATTAAAATAGCTTAATGAAAACTTAATTTAAAAAGTACAAGGATGTAAATATTATATTAATGAGGTATTATTTTGTAAAATTTCCTATAAATCAAAAGGTTGGGTCGGGCCCGATTAGACTGGGTTAGGTCGGGTCTTTTGACTTGAGCCTTAGCCCAACCGAAATTGATTGGCCATGCATGGCTGGCGATAGCAAAAAAGCAGACTCGGATGGTTGACTGGGCCCGGCACGTTGACTACCCTAATTAGAAAACGCGTTGTGATACTGTCATGGGAAGAAACACAAGTCCATCAATTGGATGATCCTAGCCATCCAGGCCGGGTAAAATAGATGAACGGTCCAGATTTACAGATCCAAGTGTATACATCTCCTTCAGAGCTACGCAGATGGTACTCGCAGGAACGTATCAAGCACGTTTGACGTTGCCCCTGTAACTGCATTGAAAGGGACTGACTTTCTCCTTTTGCACAGGCACCAGCTGTACTTCCACTCCCAACTTGAATCCGTACAAGTGGGGCCCATTATTCGACAATCCAGACCGTTGACCTGATTGTTGCCTCTTTGGGACCATGCCCCAAAAAATGGTTTTCCCACATTAGAAATCTATCATCCAATCTCTGTCCTTTGATCCATTGAATGTGGACCGTTGCTATGATGATTCCTTAACTAGCTAGCTTCAAGCGATCGATGGCAACCTTCACTACGTGGGCCCCACAACCTCATACATTTCCTTGGGAGATGGTCGATGGAGCTGGTAGAACCGAAAAATGGTAGAGCTACACTCTCCATAGAACAAGTGAGAGGGAAATGAATCAATCGGGTCCGCTCATCTAGCTGCCCCTACTTTGGATGGACAGTGTTTTCAAATACACAAATACCCGATTATCCTATCCATTTGAAAGTGGCCTTCATATCTATGGTGTGAGATGAAAATAGTTAATGGTCAAACATTCATCAAGCAAAATATGAGAAATTTAATGGATAGATTGTCTAATTAGGTGATTTTTTAAAAAACATGAGCCATCCGTTGTAGAGCCCATTAGATGGATGGTCCTGATTGATACATCTTCCTGCCACGTGTACTGTCGAGAGATGGCTCTACCACTTTTGGGTTCTTACGACTCCACCGTCTGATTTCTCTCGCCATTTCCTGTTACGGTCCTTACGGATTACTGACTGTTGCCCGCTCACTATCAAAATGATCAAAGCAGATTCGGTGAGGCCGTCAATGGGGCCCACCTTGATATATATGTTGTATATCCATGCCGTCCATCCGTTTTTCCAACTCATTCACAGGCATGATCCCAAAAATGAAGCATATCCAAATCTCAGGTGGACCACACCACAGAAAACAGTGTTGATTGAAGTCTACCGTTAAAAACGAGGTACTATTTGGGTTTTCCGTTTGTACAACAGGCAATCCACTCTCCATTCAACCATCAACATCATATGAAACAGTATATATAGGTTATAGCCCCACATTCAAATTTATCAAACAATCCTAACCGTTGATTAATGGACATTTTCCTGTTGAAATCAGACATTTGATTATTACATCCTGAATGTCCATTTTTTGTCCATCAATAAGTAAATGAAGAAATTCCTTTGATATTGTTCTTTTATATATGATCTATTCAAATTGGGACCAACTATTTGGACGGTTATATATGATTAAGGAGCATGCCAAATTAAAATTTTTTGCTCATGAGTATGAGCCAACTACACTCACGGAGCATCATGATACTGAAGCTGACCATGATGTTTATATGCCATCCAAACCATTCGTATGGTTATTAATACTTAGATAAACTGTAGGAACGAATATCATCCCGAGCCAAAACTTTTATCAGCCCCGGGCGTTCAATTTCAACTGTTTCATGTGGTGTAGCCCACATGAGTTTTGGACATGCCTAATTTATAGATTCCTATCCTCTCGTGTTCTTTAAAAACAGGCTGACAGAGTTGATTTGTCACATACATCTATGTGGGCCCCACACAGCCCCGGCACAGGTATATCCTGTGCGCCCTGGGGCACATACAATCCGCCCAACCAAATAGGGGTGTACACGAACTGAGTTAGCTCGGTTGGCTTACTCGACTCGACTCAAAAAAGCTCAATTCAACTTAATTCGAAGCTAAGTTCAAGCGAGTCGAGCTAATTTTTTGAGCTCAAAAAAATTTTGAATCGAGTTTGAGTTTGCCTAAGCTTGACTCGCCTTGGATCGAACTAGTTGGATGACTTGGTTACTTTGATATTGATGTTGCTCACCAAGTGTTCGATGAAATGATTCAACGAAGTGTCAGCTAGTGGCAAGGAAGTTATGCATATGAAACAAATACCAATTTTCCTTGATTTTAATGTTGCCTATAAGGTGTTTGATGAAATACTTTAAACATTTGCTGCCGTTTTACAAATAGTGAGAAATTGCATATGTTTGTGAAAATGCCGTAAAGGCTTGATTTTGACTTGAACTCGGCTTGAACTAGCTCGAGCTACTAACTGAACTGGCTGAGCCGAGCTGGCCAGTTAAGCTCGAGGATCGAGTCGAGCTGAGTTCGAGCTGGGTCAGCTAGTGGCCGAGTCGAGTTCGAGTTGAGGCCAGCTCGACTCGGTTCGACTCCGTGTACACCCTTACTACCAGCTAGAGGTGTACACGAACCGAGTTAGCTCCGTTAGCTCGCTCGACTCGACTCAAAAAAGCTCAAGTCAACTCGGTTCGAAGCTGAGTTCGAGCCGAGTCAAGCTGATTTTTTGTGCTCGAAAATGAGTTCAAGCTGAGTTCGAGCTAGCCCCGGCTCGACTCGACTCGGATCGAACCCAGCTCAAATTGAACTCAGATCGAACCAATTCGGTGACTCGATTACTTTGATATTGATGTTGCTCACGAAGTGTTTGATGAAATGACTCAAAGAAGTGTGGCCGGTGGCAAGGAAGGTATGTATATGAAACCAATACCCTTTTTTTTTCTTGATTTTTATGTTGCTTAGAAGGTGTTTGATAAAATACTGTCTCAAATACAGTGAGATTTTGAAGGTGTAATTCACGTGTTTATGAAAATGCTACAATAGCGAACTTGGCTCGATTTTAGCTTGAACTCAACTCAAACTTGGCTTGAACTAGCCTAGGCTGCTAGAGCGGCCCAGGCCGAGCCAAGTTTGAGCTGAGGTCAGCTAGCGGCTGAGCCAACAGATTCGATGTAGACCATACTACCAACCAACGGCCGCTACATGTAAAAGGACCTAATCCGTCTGGAGAAAAGGAAATTTCTGTTCCTTTATATTAAGTAACGTACACGTATCACTTGTTTCTGATGATCTGTACCGTTCATCCTATCTAATAACAAAAAATTTCAATTTGGACGCTTCTAATCTTCTTATAAGTAAACCATTATTCACTAAAAGCTGATTGTTTCCAAAACCTTTTATAACCATTTTTTCACAACTGTTGATACTACAATTTTTCTATTTTTCTTTAAAATATAAAAAGTCCAGAATTGTGGGGCCCACTTGTATGTGCGCTACAGCAAATCCGTCCTGTGAATGAATCCCATTAAAAAGTTTAGAGGAATGATCTAACTAGAAGGTGGACCACACCATGGAAAATGAAAAATGCATGGCCTAAAAACATCCAAAGTCCATTTCATGATTTGATCCATCCGAACATGTGGGCCCCAAAATTCTCAATTATTACTTTATAGAGAAAAGAATATAGGAAAATTATTTAGCAATTCAATTAGCCAAAGCATTATTTAGTAAAATCAGATTTTGGAGGGATTTTGTGGTAAAAATCAATCAATCTATCACTGTCATTATTTAATATTTTAATTTAAAATATTATTAATTGGATAACTTATAAAAATTACCTTGTCTAACTGGGGACCACAATCTGATTAGAACTCGGATAATCGGTTAATCTTAATTCGATTTTCTTGGGTCAACTTGATAAACGGATATCCATTGCCAGCCTTAACTGGTCCTGATGAATGAACGGTTCCGATCATGTCAATCATGCTAACGTACCGAACCTTCCGTGCTCTCGAAATGCACAGTATTCGCTTCCCGCCAAAATCGAACTAGCCAACGAACCTGCCTGGAAATATCTGTCGTACTCTCTCCCTTCTATTGCAGCCCTCTCTCTCCGCAGTACAAAACATCGCTCTCTCTCTCTCTCTCTCTCTCTCTACTACATCTGTACTGCATCTTACAAAACCCTAACCCTATTTAAACCGTAGAAAATCCTCCAAATGCATTTTCCGTCTCTCCACAGCCATGGCCAACAGATCTCTCCTCCTCTCTCTCCTCATCCTACTCTCCCTCTCCATCTCCGTCTTCTCACACGGTGGATCCCACGATCACGACGACGGCGACGCGGATGCGGCATCGGACGGTCACGATCTGAGATCGAGGCCATTGATTCTCGTCAAGATCTGGTGCTTGATCATCGTCCTCGTTGGGACCTTTGCTGGTGGGGTATCGCCCTACTTCTTTAAGTGGAATGAGGGGTTCCTCTTGCTGGGGACGCAATTCGCGGGGGGAGTGTTCTTAGGGACAGCCCTGATGCATTTTCTCAGTGATTCGGCGGGAACGTTCGAGGATCTGACGCATGTCGAGTATCCGTTTGCGTTCATGCTTGCTTGCGCTGGGTATTTGATGACGATGATGGCGGATTGCGTTATCTCGCATGTTTATGCGAAGAGTGGCAGTGGAAGGGATGTGGAAAACGGAGGTGGTGATTCCTTCTCTCTCTCTCTCTCTCTCTCTCTCTCTCTCTCTCTCTAATTTTATTGCGTTTTGTGATTTTTGAATTTTTAAAATTTGAGGATGTTGATGTTTTTTGTTTTATTTTTTGTTTATCTGATTGGATTGAAAGAAAGCTTATATTTTGATGAGATGGATGGGGTAGATATGATTTTGAAGTGATTGGGTAGTTAGGGTTTTCAATCATGGATTTTGAATCCAAGTTTTGTTTGGCACTGTGGGTTTTGGTGGATTTCAAATCCACCTAGAATTAAAATTCCTCAAAAGGGGGCCTTTTTTTTTTTTTTTTTTGTCCTAAAAGGTGGGTTGCAAAATTCAAGGATTTTCAATCATCTCTAACTGTTCGTAACAGCTCTCTCATCCTCTCTACGAAGTGGCCTTTTTGAAAATCCAGGTTGCCAAACACAGTTTCTGGATTTGTCAGGATTGAAAATCTGGGCTGCTCTTCCTTTTCGTTCTTTCAAAATTTTGAGTTAAAAGAGGCAGATTTCCACCCTAAATCATGGAAAGTTTTGTTTCAACTTGAACCTTGCTGCTCTTGATTTGGCTGGAAAGCATTTGTTCTTTAAAGAATCAAATCCGCTCACACACCCTTGGGTAATGAAAATACATGTAGTGCTGGCAACTGTTGTGTTCATATGGTCTTTTGTGGACCTACTGAATTTTCTATCCATTTTCTCTTATTCACTAAGTCATTTTATTATATTTTTCTTTTCATTGCAGGGAGTGTTCAGCAAAGTAAAGTCAGTGGTAATGGTGGATACTCACAATCTCATGGTCAGGTGAGATATGGTTGCCTTGCATGTTTGTGAGCTTATATGCTGTTAACTTGAAATGAAATTGGCATCTTGCGGACTTAGAATTTCTTGCGCAGTCTGTGAAAGTGAATATTAATTGTGTTTGTTTGCCCTCATATGTACATATGTGAATTTATATTTTCACAAGCAAACATTTTCCCACTTGCTTCTGTTAATTTTCTTATGAAAATGTTTTCAAATGGGCCAATTTTTGAATGCAAATGCGCATTTTATTTCACACCATCTTTCATTTTTTTTTTTTCAAAAAATATTTCCACATCCCTCAAGGAAACATTTTCCTATGCAAATGACCCCTTCGTGCTCAATATTTCCCAACCCACTGATTGGCTGGTTAGGATCATTGAAGCGAAGTGATTTAGAAGGATAGGCAATCAAAGGTAGATTTCGCATCGTAGATGGTCCATCAATGCTTGCGCTTCTCTAGTATGCTAAATATGGACCATCAATTTTCCCAAGACCACTAATTGGATGGTTAGGATCAGACAACTGAAGTGATTTGAAAGGACTTGGCAATCGATGGTGCACCCCACTTGATAGACAATCCATATTAATGATCAAACCTTTTCAAGTGTAATCAATATGGATCATCCATTTCCATAACCATTGATTGGATGGATAGGAGCATTTGATCAAAGTGATTTGATAGTGATGGGCCATCAAGGGTGGGCCCAAATGATGGACGGTCCATAACAATGATCAGATCTTTTCTAGCATAATCAGTATGGATCATCTATTTCCATAGCCATTGATCTGATGGTTAGGATCATCCCATGGAAGTGATTTGAGAGGGACAGGCCATTAAGGGTGTTCCCCACACAATGAACATTAGCTATCAATGATTGGACCTTTCTCTAGTATAATCAATATGGATATTCCATTCTTGCCATCGATCCAATTTTTTATGTCCATTTTCTAGACCCGCATACAGTGGGTCTCATGCTGCTGCTGTTTGTCATAGGGTCCATTTACATGTGGTGTATGCATACAGTCAACTCTGCATGGATGTGTGCAAACAATGCTTCCAAGTAAAAAATTAGACTGAAATCAAATTTCACCCTTGTGTCGTAGCATAAACAAACTTTGGAAATTGACTTTCATAGGAATATATACCAAAATAGCAAACATGGTAAAACACTTGTTTTTTAAAAGCTATTTCTAAGCTATTTCTACACAACTTGATACATGCAAAAATACTTCACTGTTCTGCAGCATTTTCAGTGTTGCAGCTCAGATTACCAGCAAAATTATATGTGCTTACAGATGCTGTGTAAAGGCATATGCCTCTGTGTTTGATGTGCATACTTGTAAAAAGCTTGCATTTTGTATTATTGATGCGCACCCATCATGGAGTGATAGAGTGACTTGCCTATTCCTAAATATTTGAATCTTTCCGTCTAAAGTTGACCAAGTCAGCCATGACTTATATAAATTCATCACAGTGCCCTTTATTTAATCAGAATTCAATCCTTTATAATCCTAATGTATACCACTATACATCCCTGTACTGAGGGCTTGATTCCCAAACTAGATGGGAGTATTTTGACTAAGTCATCCAGTTTCTTGAGTTATGTAATGCAGTCAAGTCTAGAAGGTGGGGAGTTTTATTTGTACTTTTCAATTTCCTTATGTTTTGAACTTTTTATAGAACTTTTGCTTCCGCCCCAATATTTGATTGGGATGATGCTGGTCTGCAAGCCTTTCTAGTGTCCGATCAATATCTGAAACTATGTCGGAAAGCCCGTGAAATAATTATATGCATGTCTATTGCAGGACTCTTTTCTATGCTTCCTAATTGTGGGTTGTCACTGATTTTCAAAGTAGATTAAGAAATCATAAGAAAGTGGTAATCCCAGATATTACAACTCAATTGATGTGTGACCCACCTTTACTATTACATTTTACCAGAAATCTTTTGATTTTGATTTTGAAGTGCTCGCTTGTTTCTGTTATGGCATGCATAATAGATTTCGGGGAGTAATTATAGAATGGCACAGGTTTTAATCTTCTGATAACCACGCTACAAAATTGAATGATTAGTGATATTTTGTTCAAGGCATTAGTTAATTGAATCAATTGATACCCTAATTCCAATAGTAGATGTGTAATCAGGTATCCACTGCTTAGCCTATTACTTCTGAACGTTCCTTTTGACATGCATGTCTCTACAGGTCAATGACGGAAGGGAAACTCAATTTATAAAACCACTTCCTACGGTTGGTTCATTCGGTGATAGCGTTTTGCTGATTGTTGCCCTCTGTTTTCACTCTGTATTTGAGGGCATTGCAATTGGAGTTGCAGGTAAGATGAGATACATGCATAAAGATGCAACTGCCTTGCAAAGCATGCTAGCAGTTCAAAGAGAGGTTAATCTGTTTGTGAGTTTTTTTATGCTGTTTTGACAGAGTGTCAAAAGTGGTGTTTGGAGATGAAACCCCTGCATCAATCTGAAATGAGGGTTTTGAGCCCTGTTTGGATACCACCTGCAATTGCCAGTTTGGTAGTCACCTATGATTTAGGTGACAAATTGACTAGATCCCAAAACCCAATCTGATTGGTTTTTGAGGAAACGACAATTGCAGGTATCCTGAGCAGTCAACAATCGACAATACATCCTAATGGGCCCTTTTCTCTGCACTCTACCCCATCCTAATGAGATCTGTGCTGGTGTGTCCTATCATGGAGGGGCTTACCCCAAAAATTGCAGTGGTCTGATGATCCTAGCAACTTATTGGGGGACCTTTGCCCATTAATTTTGGCCTGCTGGTTCAACCGACCATTCGTGATCCTCAAAAAGTCCTGCAATCAGCAGTTTGTATTGTCTGGTGCAATTTGATTTTTGTATGGTCCATCATACCATCCATAACAGGGCCACTAGATGCATGATGTACAGATCTCATCTTCATGCGTGCCACTTTATGGGACTGTTGAGTATACATGGAAGGCCAATGGAAGCTACTAACACCATCCTCGTTATAAAATCCTAATGGTGAGTTGCCATCAGAGAAACTCTGACATGCTCAAAAACTCGAGAACTTAGATTCAATGTTCAGCCGGGTCTTGTTGACTCAACTCAGGCGAGTCTTTACTTGACACAACCCAGGCGAATCTTTACTTGACTCAACCCATACCTAATAATTAATTTAATTATTTTGTAAATATTATTACACAGTTGTGTGAGGATAAATAATAAACAAACTGAAGAAACTTCAAACAGCCAGCACTTGCAAAAGCTGGTTTGATATGGTAGATAATCACAGAGAGGTTACGTGTTCAATTCTGGCCTCTTACTTCTTGTAAAGACACATTTTCCAGCGTGACTCAGTTCAAGTTGTTGGCTTGAAATCTCATCAGGTCAAGTAAACTCGGCTGAATTTGAGTCAGGTCACTGGGTTTTAGAACTATGATATGCAATAAGAGGTTGATGATGTGAATCACAGCATAAGCACATGAGTTCAAAGTCTGAGCCAATCATTAAGTGGTGCCAACTGTGACCCATAGGTCAGTACAGTCCACTCGCTGGTTGGACCACCCTCATATGAGGAAATGGGTGGTAAAAATCCAACTGTATGAGATTATAATGAAAATCTCACAATACAATTGCAAAAATAAAATAAAATGCTGATATTCTGAAAGTCTTGTGAAAATATCATCTGATTGATAAAATCACGAGATTTTTAGAATCTCGGCTATAGTTGTCACAATGGCCACTTATCAATATTTTTTCATGTGAAACCCAGGACCATATTTAAAAATTGTCCAGTATGAGTCAGCTTTGTCCGAATCATATCAGTTCCGTTCTGAAATGATACAAGTCACCAGATGGAAATGGTACTGAAGCTGACTGATATGGGGCGAAGTAGCGGTTTTCGGTCTCCAAGCGACTTTACTCCAAAACCGCTATCTAATCCATGCCCAGGACCCAACTCTTGAATAGTTAGATCTTTTATTCCTTAGTAGGCGACACAGTGTGTGGTTCCTACCTTCAACATCTTAAATGCTATGATCATGTTTAATCAAATAACTTCTTGGGGCACCATGCAAAGATCATGTTTAACCAAATAATCATCATAGCCATCGAAATCGTTGGCCTTCTATTTCTAGTCAAGCTGTATATGGGTTGGTCAAGATTGTTTCTTGTGGTAATAAATGAAACCAATGGCAATCCAAGCTACTAAATCCTCTCTGTCACCATTTGCCATGACTACATATTCCCATGTTTGATTTGTCAGTAGTAACATTGTAATTATGGCATTTTCAAATTACTTTAATGTCTAATCATCACCAAAATTTACTGATGTCACTTTGGATTTAAGATTTTGATAGAAATACCATTAAAAAAAGGGTAATGTATATACATTTCATGCCTCCTTAATACATCTGCATTTGATGGACGATTTTCATTTTTTGGTTTGGTGGCAGTAAAATTGTAATGACTCGAGAGTTGGCATTTTTTGGGTGATTGTTTTAAGAGTAAAATGTTGCATTTATGTCTATGTATCCCAATATTTATTAGTTATAACATATATAAAATATGAGTGTTGGCATATGTGATCCCCTATGTCATTTTGGGTCCTTGGACTGCATATGCTATAGTGGCATATGCAGTTTTTGGACCCGCCATGTTTATGTGATTATGCCATTGCATACTCAGCACGGATGTCATATCTTCCACCCTGATTCTCTCATGTTTTGCCTATAAATACTCAGCCCCATGCACATATGCACTACATTTTCCTGCAGATGGGGCAATCGGTGGGCTGGGTTTTGAGCCTAACTGCCTTTGGGCCAGGCTTCAGCTGGAGTATCAGGCCCATTAGTTTGAACTGTGTACAACTACACAAGCTGAATGTGCCATGCTCTCTAGTCTATTATTATTTATTACGAATATTCTTAGTAATTTAATTATTAAATATCGAGTTGATTCGATTCAGATCAACATTGAGTTTTTGGGTTTTTTAAATATGCATACAGAGGCCACAGGCCTATGAACACAAACAATTCTTGGGAGTAATCTATCTTTTGTCATTGTTTTCATTGTTTCATTCTTCCAGAAGAACAATCACACGGTTCTGAAGAAGACACTTGCACTCAGATGAGTAAAGAACAGAAGGAAGAAATGAAGAAACTTACCATGGAGTTCCCCCAGAGCTCATTTGGACATTTGAAACTTCTTTCTCTTCTCCAAGAACCGGTTCGAGTTAGATTCTGATAGCCCTTCTCTTTTTAATTGGGAGCAGCTGTTTTCTAAACAAATTCCAAGGGAAAAAGAAAAGAAAAGAAAAGAAAAGAAAAGAAGAAAAAAAAAAAAAAACAGTATCACAGGATTATTAGATCAGAGGCTCTGGACCTTTTGTGATATGTCGTGAGCGCATTCCAATATGGTTTGTTGAAAACAAAAACATGAATAGGAAATATGTTGGAAGATTGGCCTAAGAGCTTTAAAGGTCCCGATGAAGAACCTTCTCGAAACAAACTCCAACTATGATAGGCCCCACTAAGTCTCCAACAGCACAACCTGCAGCAAAGAAGAGTTTGTGATTAAATTAAAATTGGATTTCATAAGGTGAGATTATATTTCTGGAGGATGAATTTTATAACATGCATTGATCAGGAAGGGGCATTCATGGCCAACATGCATTTCATAAAAAAAAAAATTTAAAAAAAAAAAAAAAAAAAAAAGAAGCTTGGATTTTCCTAAAGCCCCAAAATAATCTTTCTGGGTGTGAGATGACCCAAGCACCCTCAATCTGTTTTCTTTTTCTAAATTAGTAGAGTCGTGTGGAGTCACAGCATTGTGGGGCCCACATGGTGTGTGTATGACATCCAAAAAGTCCTAAAGGTGCAGTCCACCATGTTGATTAGATGCTCCAAAAATCCGCTTATTCAATCATCAAGTAGGCCACAGTGTGGAAAACAGTGTAGACCACCCAAAAGCTCCAAATTCACATGCGGCCCACCTGATGATTGGATGGCCTGAGTTTTGGGTCGTCTAATCCTCATGGCGGGGCACACCTGTTGAACAGGTTGGATGTCAAACACACATCCACAATGCTTGACTCCACATTTGCATTTAAAAAACAAGGCGAAGGGCATGGTCATGTCACCTCAAAGGGATCATTCTGGGACTATAGAAAAGTGGTCTTTTATTGGAAAGATCAGAAATCTTGAGGATTTTTTGATAAAAATCCCTAAAAGATAAACACAACATCTGCATTGTACATCTTTCAAAAAATAAAAACGCTGTACAAATTTCCATCGATAATGTATGTGTTATGCTTACCAATCCACTGTCCAGTTGAAGGACGGATGAGGATAGCACCGATTCCGGCCCCAATGGATGCAAAAACCAATGATGCACTGCACCTAATAGTTGCACCAGAGACCTTTCTCCTGAGAAGCTCGAGTTTTTCAGCTCTATCAACCTCTTCCTCATTCTCATCCACATTCTTAAAACACCGATATATCTCAATTCCAACTTGGACGATCCAAGATGCAGCAACTCCTAACAGATGTCCTGTCAGCCGAAAATGAGGTCAGAATAAGTCATGAGAGAACTATAGATTTGAAGGAAGCAACTGGCTACTCAAGCATGGCTTTAAGACACATCCGAGTCAGGTGCAACTTGGACAAGTTGACTTGGATTCAGCACTACCCAATCCGGTTCAATACCACGAGTCACTCCCAACTCGGGTGAGTCACAACTCGACTCAGACACCAAATGAGTCAATCCAAGTGTAAAAACCATGCGCTTAAGGGAATACCAACAAGAGAAGAATGCTAACCTCTGAAAGTCGTCTTGCTGACATTAAAGAAGAATAATGAAGTTGGCATCCCCCTTTCAGCCTTTCGCTTAGCTGATTTAGGAACATCTGCATGTATAGAGTTAAACTGTTAGTTGTTTTTTGAAAATCTAACCCATACAGGCTGTGTTTGGTTACACATTGAATTGCAAACATTCTATTTAATTATGAGGAAATTTCAAAATTATCAATGTTTCCTAGCATTCGTCAGGGGAAGTTTTTAGTAACGTTAACATCCTAGTATTCATGAGAGGAAGTTTTTACTAAAATTATAGTTGCGTTCCTTGCAAGTGTTCCGAGACTCCTGCAATTTGGAGCTGCAGTGCTGAATATGAATGCTAAGGAAATTAGAATTTCGTCACTTCCACTTCTCAGACCAGTAACTGCAATTAAACTTGAAAATGTATCCAAACACACCCTTATTGTAGCAAAGATGAGGATTACAGCAGTTAACTGCATGCTAACAAATGTTGGGTCTGGCAATGATTGTGCTGATTCGAAGGACTGCGGCAAAGGATCGCTCTGCAGCTGCGGACTCAAGGACAATTCTTCTTAACTGGAAGGGTTGATGCAGCCCAGGAGCGGGACTCATGATCCATCGAGATAGCTTTATGGCCATTTACTGTGGTCTGAAAAGTCTAAGGCCCCCATATCAATGGCCCATCAGTCTGTGGACTCAACATGAGTGGTCCAGTCATTCATGGGCCCACACAATCAAATTTTCTACAGCACCAGTTAATAACTTGTTGCCAAGGTCAATTTTCGAGTGCAAAATGATGTATGACATGAAAATGGTCTTGAAGAAAACCTATTGAGTTGGCTTTCAAGCAAGATCTTGCGATTCGAGTTATGGCTGATTCATGGAGAGGTTGTATGGTTGTGATAGGATTTACAGACATTTTAGTCTTTCTTTAGGGTTGCATTAAAAGAGGTCTCAAGTCGAACTGGTTGGAACACAAGGTACTGTCCACCCCATGGATAACTTCCAACCCCTCCAAATTAGGTTGGCCTCTCCATGAGGACCACCTAGGGCAAAAATCAGCCTTATCCACTGATCGTGTGGACCAAACCATGAAAACAGTGTGTGGCCATTGAGAAATAGCAAAATATAAGTGTGGTCCACTGATGAGTGGATAATATCTGGATAGGTCATGCGAAGGAATGGGTAGTCAAGGATGCCGCAGGAGCTGCAGGGATTATCCTCATAGTCTGGGATTCTTCGTTATGGCCCAAAGAGGACAGTTGGGCAGGGGATTTACTCTTAGTGTGGTTTTTCGAGACAGGGCTTCAAGATTCAAATGGGTGTTTTCTACAGTTTATGGCCTGAACACTGCCAATCTCAGCGACTCCTACTGGGTGGAATTAGTGTTCGAAATACTAGTATCGAGTTACGTATCGCATCCTTGGGATACAAATATGTATCGGCTATCACACGGGATATATCGTTTCTATCAAGTAATTTATTGCACTTTTTGAGAAACATGAGTAAACATTGGGGAAATGGTTGAATTTTTCAATGAAACTTCAGGGATTGTTAAAAAAATACCTTAATACACACTTTTAAATTATGACATCTCAAAAAAGAAGTGCACATAATAGGTTTCCTTTGTATAGGGTCCTAAGCTATGCGTCATCTGACAAAACTAATGCAACTATATTGAAATTGAATGCATAATATTTAGAGTGTATGTGATGATCATTTCATCAAACACTCCTAAATACTTTGAAATTAGTCATAATTGACAACTGGTTGAAGGGGAATTTCGAAAAATAATAATAATATTTTAATAATTTTTTATTAAAAAATGATTTTTATTTTTCAAAAATTGACAAGGACTCAATAAATCAGTAGATTAGGCCTCATACATGCTTGATTTCATGCTTGGAGTGCAACATTGCAAGGGAGAAATTAGGGAAATTTTGAATTTTCCTCAAATCGGACCACCTACACTCAAATTTTAAAATTAGAGTGTATGTGATGGTCATTTTATCAAATACTTCGAAATTAGTCTCAATTGATTGTTGATTGAAGGAAAAATTTGAAAAAAACCGTAGAGAACATGAAGAACCAATGGATATCAAAATCAAAGCTCCAACTCCATGATTTTTCATGTAAAAGATGAAGAACCAATGTATTTATAACTATTTGACACTGATTTAACATAATTTCAATAAAAAAAGGGATCGAAAATTGAAAATGCTCACTGAATCAAACATGTGGGATATATCGGCACTACCTGTGCGTTTCGTATCGCACAGTTGAGAATTGAGATACAAGATATATCGTGGGATATATCGGCTGATATCGTCGATATTTAAAACATTGGGTGGAATTGGATTCTGTTGGGGCGAGATGGGGGCTTTCATGGTGTGTGGGAGGGGTCAATGTCCCAAGATTCTCGTTCGAGAAATCTTCAGGTGGGAAAATGACTAGCAGCATGGCAGTGTTTTTTGATTGGGAGCACAAAAATAATTTTGTGGATTTGCCAATGGGGGATAAATAGCAGAAGTCAGCCTGTTCTTTCCAAGTTAGATCACTTCCTTGTGTCAAATAGCTGGATTGATAGATTCCCCTTACCTAATCAGCGAGGTCTGCCGAAGCCGATTTTCGACCGCTGGCCAATATTTCTTGAGGTAAAGATGTAAGGCTGGGGTCCAAGGCTATTCAGGTTTGAATTAGCTTGGCTCCAATGGAGAGGTTTAGGAATTTAGTGAAGAGTTGGTGAGATTCTTGCTAGGTTTTGGGACAGCTGGCATTTGTGCTTTTCCTGAAACTGCACCTTTTAAAAGAAGATTGTCCGGTGGAAGAATGATTTTTTTTTTTTTTTTTTTCACAATAGAAAGTCAATTATGGAAAGGGTTCCTTTAAGGTTGATTACAATAATTTTTTGAATGAGCAGGAAATTAAGTGGAAGCCACAGTCGAGAGCAACATGGCTAACGGGAGCCTACCACAAGTGAGAGAACAAAACTCATGTAATACACTATTACATAGGTTGATTATAATCAAGCACTATCTAATAGTCTATACATAGGTTGATTAAAATCAAAGATTCAACGGGCTGACTACATAAGTTGGACTTGAGACCTTCTTTCGATTAAAATAGATGGTTATGATTGGATTTAGTGAATGGCTGGGATTATTGTAGGGATTTATATATGTTTTGTAGATGTCACATGGAAAAAGGATATTAATGAATTGAAATCTTGTTTTTAGTATTTATTTAAACCTGCAACGTCTTTCCTAGGGTTGGGATGCTCATTTCCTAGAAGTGTCTCATGTAGATGGTGTTATCAGTGAGACCTCGCACAACCACGATTTATAGAGAATAGAAATCATCTATCATCGTTTCCTTCCAACCCCATTCTCCTATGCTTTCTCTATTGAGTTCACATCACTAGTTTTCGAAGTTACCTTCTAGAAAGAACCATTTTTAACTAAGAAATAAATTACTAATACAGTCATTCTTTCCCAAGTCTCTACACAGGATCTTTAAAATGAATGAAATTTTACTTCTGAATCTTTTATATTCTTCATTTTGTAGAACCAGTAGAAATAGGAAATACTTCAAATGCATATTCAAATTGTTTCACATTAGAAAAAGGCTAAGTACCTTTAAGAAGCTTCCATGCCATCCGAAGGGAAATGTAATGGACAACAAGTCTTTCCAGCACCTGTCTAGTCGTTACAACAGTAGTCTGAAACATTATTAAAAAAGAAAAAGAAAAACAGAGGAAAACTTCAGCTTCATTGACTTTAAAGAATGATACAGAAAACAACCATGTATGTTAATATTAAACAACCTTAGCCTGTGAAAGAGGAATGTGAAGGCCGTATTGCAGTTTAAGATATGTTAGACTCCAAAAAAATTAAAAAAAAAAAAAAACTTCCAACATGATACTGTATGATGAAACTAGGAGGGTCGTAAAAAATAGGTGTATCTTGACTAAGATAAGACAAGCTTAGATAGAAGGGAAGAAAAGCTCCAATATGAACGAATGAAGAGATCGATTTGGTGTTGAAAATCGGATGCCTCAAATCTACGATGAAACAGGGCCCACACAGTTGAAAAGGAGGCGCAACGAGCCTACATGATGGGAGGGGGCGGCCAGCAAATGGATGGACCAGATGAAAAGAGGCTTATTCGGTAAACGCACACGTGGGCAAAAGGACGTGGAAAATCGCCAACCTGTGGTGAGATTTGCCACGTGGACGGCACTGAGCTTTGTCTCATGTGCAGCCTTCGTCCTGCGTGGCGGACACGTTGCAACCGCCGTTAACGGGAGCCTACCGCTCCGTCTGCCGTGACGCCGTTCCTTGGCCGGCATTGGAATAGCGGTGAAGGCATCCCCGAAAGTGCCACGTCGGACACGGACGACGTGACATGGACACTTCATGAGTGGGTCCCACCATCCTAAGCCACATGTACTGTCTGACTGGGGAACGGATTGGCTACTCCCCCTGACATCAGCCAATGGCTGGTGGTCGGTGCTATGTGGGGCCCACCATGATGTATGTGTTTCATTCATGCCGTCCATATATTTTTACAGATCATTTTAAGGTATGAGACAAACAATGAGATATATCCCAATTTCAATTGGACCACATTACAGGAAATAGTGTTTAATGAGCGTGGACCATTAAAAACATTTTGGGGCATAAAAGTTTTGGATCAAGCTGATTTTTGTTTTTTTCCTTCATCTGGACCTAATCAACAGATTGGATGTCAAATAAAAAATACAGTGGGCCTTAGGAGGATATTAATGGTGGATATCCAATCACTATTGTTTTCATGTGGTGTGGTCCACCTGAGGTTTATATATCTCTCATTTTTGGGATCAAGCTCTAAAATTATCTTTAAAAATGTATGAACAGAATGGATGAAACACATACATCATGGTGGGGCCCACAGAGCACTGACCACCAGCCCCGGGGCTGGTGTCAGGGGGAGTAGCCAATCCGTTTCCGTCTGAGTAGCCACTCATGAGAACAAGACAAACACATGCCAGCCGTGCGAAGCACGTGACGCCCATGCGCCCGCCAAAATACGCCCACTATAAAAGAACCCCACCCCTCTTCCACATTTCAAATCAGAGAGAGAGAGAGAGAGTTGCAGAGGTCCTGCAATGGCGTCTAACAACGGAAAGAAAGAACCTCAAAGCTCCCAGAAGCATCCAGAAGATCCCAGCTCCCCCGATCGACCTACGATTGAGGAGGTGGCCCTTGTCGTGCCGGAAACTGACGACCCGTCGCTCCCTGTGATGACATTCCGGGCATGGTTCCTCGGAATCACGTCCTGCACTGTCCTCATGTTCCTCAACACCTTCTTCACGTATCGGACGCAGCCGCTGACGATTTCGGCGATCCTGATGCAGATCGCCGTCCTTCCGATCGGGAAGTTCATGGCGTCTTCCCTCCCCACCAGGCAATACAAGCTGATGGGATGGGGATTCTCCCTCAATCCTGGACCGTTCAATATGAAAGAGCACGTGATCATCACCATCTTCGCCAATTGCGGCGTATCCTACGGTGGTGGGGACGCCTACTCGATCGGCGCGATCACAGTCATGAAGGCCTATTACAAGCAGAGATTGGGTTTTTTCCTTGCCTTGTTGATCGTCCTGACTACACAGGTACTCTCTCTCTCTCTCTCTCTCTCTCTCTCTCTCTCTCTCTATATATATATATATATATATATATATATTGAGATGGGTTTGAAGACAGGGAAGACTAACCGTTTGAAGATGGGTTTTTTCGAGTGGGAAGAATTATGTGGGGCCCACTGTTTTTAGGTAATACAGGCCGTTGATCTGTTGGGTGACTTGAGTCCCACCGCTTGAACGGAGCGTGTCCCCATAAATCCATCAGTTGAACTTTCGGACCGTTGTTGTATTTCTCTTTTTATCCGTCCACCTGCAAGTCGCTAATCGAACGGTTAGTTTTCGTTCATATTAAGGATATTTTTATTTTTAGTACATCCATGGTGGGACACAACAGAACAACGGTCTGGATTACCGATCGGTGGGCCCAGCATTGCATAACTGAGACCGCGATGTACTATAGAAATATGCGGGTCTTACTAAGCAGAGCTACTTGAGTACGTGTTACACTTTCATTGACAAATACACCCTTTTTCTACTTTTGGTTTTTCAAGTGTACTTTTATGTACTGATTTATTAAGAGTGGCTTACGTGTTGTCTTGTCTCAGTTATTACTCCTACTATTCTTGTTGCCTGGTCAGTGAACCCGTGTTTTTGTAATCGCGCGAGTAGAGTTGGATTTCTACTCGTGTGAGATCCGAGGCCTTTATCTTCCTGGATCCGGTACTTATGTCTTCTTGCCCAACAATTGCATTAGAATGCTTAGCAAGTTGACCGGAGACATTCGTTGGATGTCGGTTTCTTTTAACCGTTCATTTCTTTCTCATTCATGTGGGCTAACTGATGACTGGACCGGATTGATTTTGGGTGCCGGCTAATGAACGGATCGGATCTCATACATGTTGAGTGTGCTATGTGTGGGCATGCCCTTGAGTATGTTTATTTTGCTACTCGCGCGAGTAACCGTAAAAATGTTGATATGGATTACGTCGACTGTCGTTTTTTTCTCCTGCGGTTTTATTATTTTTAATCTCTCCTATGATTTGATTTTGAATTTAGAGAGATTATGAGATTTGAAGATTTATTTTCTAATTTCTTGGGTTTTTTGGGGTGTGATATATATATATACACGGAAACATGAAGCAGAACCTCGTGAACCCCTGTCAAAATTTATATATATATATATATATATATATATATATATATATATAATTTTTTGGGTTTTTAATCTTTAAAAGCTTCATGATTTTCGATTTTTGTGGAGATTTCATTAATTCTTTATATAATCTTTTTATCATTTAGTATTATTATTATTATTATTATTATTATTATTATTTTGTTTTTGTTTTCGAGGAGAAGTGGAAAAAGGATTAAATTTGGAAGATTAGAAGAACGAAGGAATGAGTTGGGTGGAGGATGAAAATATATTTATATAATTTTGTTTTTTCATTTTTGGGTATTTGGGATATGATTTATAGTGTAAACTATGTTTGAAATTTTGTATTTCTGGATGTGAATTTTGTTTTCTAGGTGTAATTTTCTTGGCTTTTGTATTTGGTTGGCTTTAGACTGGTAGATGTAATTGGGTGTGCAGAAATATGTGACCGTCCATTTTCTTTTTTTTTTTTTCTTTTCTTTTTTTAAAAATTCGTATTTAAAGTAATATTTTTATTTTGTTAGTTTTTCTTCTTTAATAAATTCAGGTAGCTTAGTGTATAAAAATTGTATGCTTCTGCTGTTTTTCTTTTTTAATCTTTTTTTCTCTATTAGATACCAGTTGATAAAGCAGATTTAGTGTACATTTTTCGAAGATGAAGAAACTGGATATAATTTGCATTATCCCATCGGTTTTCTGTTTTTATTATTATTATTATTATTTTTTTTAATCATGTGTTTTTTTGGAGTTTCATAATTTCCCCTTTTGTCTTTTTAGTTTTTATTTGTTTGCTGTAAAAGTTGCTAAAAATCTCCTGCAAAAGCAGGCATTTGAGAGAGTGTTTTTCTTCTTGTTTTCTTGCAATACGTTCTTGTGGTTTTTATACGGGTCTGAATTTATTTTTATTTTTTAATCTGTGGTGGATTTTTTTTTTTTTTTTCTAAATATCTGGCTTTCCTCTTGAAGATTTGAATGGTTCTGTTGCAGATTATGGGGTATGGATGGGCTGGGATGCTTAGGAAATATTTGGTCGAGCCTGCTGAGATGTGGTGGCCGTCCAACCTTGCTCAGGTCTCTCTGTTCAGGTCTGTATTTTTCCCCTTCTCTTTCTGGAAATCAGATGCATGGCAATATGGTCCATCATCCAGACCATTCATCAGGTGGGTCCCACAGTGGATTGGGCACAGTGGTAACATCTCACTCCTCGGCGATCATAATCGCACAACTTGTCACTTACAGATGGATGGTAGAAAAAATATGAACAAATGTTAGCCTGGGTTGGGAAAAAGGTCTGCTACTCAAATTGATAGGACCATCCAATCTATGTCATTCTTTGAAACTGGTTCATCCAAGCTTAGCACGATTTGCAGAAAGTGTTCCATTGATGGGATCTGCTTGATGAATGGACCCGGTGGACCATTGCTCCACTTGTCCAATTTTGAGTGGAGCACTGTGGGTAAGGAAATGGTTTAGCCTAGATTCGCCTGATTTAAATTCTGCAGTCGAAGTTTTATTTATTTTTTCTGGCTGTAATGGTAGCTGAAAAGGTTCTTTACCTGACAACTTTCATGGGTGGAAAAGAAGAGGGAATAAAATCAATCTGGGGGTGGTATTTGGTTATGTGTGTTTATTAATGATGGCGTTTGAATTTTGAGTTGAAAAGCTTTCTTGATTTGAAGCTTTTGTGTTAAAAGTGAAAAGAAAGAAATCAGGAAAGTGAAAAGGAAATGTTGGGTTCTTGATTCCTTGGTTGTGGTTGCCATACCGTTTTCTAATTTTGAGAAAAAAAAAAACCAATCATACTCAGATAAATTCTACACACGGATGTCTGTCTTCAGGACAAAAGGCATAAACAAAGGCAGAAAAAATGGAGATGGGAAACTCTCTCTAGTTTGTTTTTGGTTTTAATGGAGAATTTTGGTCAAGAATTTAAATTGCAGTTGCGCAGTTCGGCTCACCTGGTGACCAGAACTGGTGCGACTCACCTTGACTCATTCAGTTTCAGTCTGTTTCATCCCCAGTTTGGTCCGGTGACTCGTTCTGTAGCCATGATTTGGATACTGCTTCATATTTTCAAAGAATATGAATAAAGTGAAAATATTCTTGACCGATTGTTCTGTCACTCATAGATTAAAAAAAAAAAAGCTCGGGAATGCAAAAGGAATCCACAATGCCAAAGAACCTCACATGTGCCAATCAGTCGTGCGCAAGATCTGTTCCATTCATCAGGCAGGCCCACATCGAAGTGCTCCAGCCCAAAATCCAGCCAGTTCACTAACTTGGCAGGCTACATATGTGGCTTGAATGTGGATCATCGGATTTCTTTTTTCTAAGCATCACTTGTTTGGTACATGTGATCAACTAAAGGATGCACTGGTGTGATTTGAGGGCTAAGGGAAAATTAACAGTGGATCCCTCCTGATGAACCTTCTAGATCTCCCACAAATTTTCCGTGTTGGTATGTGTGGGGCACTCGTTGTTGGCTTTTACAGATTGAAGCATGCAACTACCATTCCTCTTAATATACTTTTCATTTCACTCATCATAGATGCTGTGTTGCAGAGCGCTCCATGAGAAGGATTCTCGATCGAAAGGTCTCACCCGGATGCAGTTCTTCCTTATCTTCCTGGTGGCAAGCTTCGCTTACTATGCTTTACCCGGCTATCTGTTCCCTATCCTGACATTCTTTTCATGGGTTTGTTGGGCATGGCCCCGTAGCATCACAGCCCAGCAGATTGGATCTGGGTACCATGGACTTGGAGTGGGTGCATTCACTCTCGACTGGGCTGGGATATCGGCCTACCACGGCAGCCCATTGGTGACACCTTGGTTCTCCATTGTCAACGTTGCAGTCGGATTCATCATGTTTATCTACATAATCATCCCTTTATGTTACTGGAAATACAATACTTTTGATTCGCGGAAATTTCCAATATTTTCGAGTAACCTCTTTACTTCAAGTGGGGGTACTTATGATACTACCAAGATCTTGACCCCTCAGTACGACCTCAATATTGCCGCATATAATAGTTATGGGAAGCTCTACCTCAGTCCCCTTTTTGCACTCTCAATAGGATCGGGATTCGCAAGGATTACTGCAACCATCACCCATGTTGCTCTCTTCCATGGCGGGTAAGGCCCTTGAACTATCGTTGAACACTAGGGACATTTCAAACTAGATTAAAGATGAATATACCATTCAAAGTAGATGATCAGTTGCTTCAACTTTCACAATTATACATAGGTGTGAAATACATTGAAATTCATTAATCTGTCTGCTCTTATTGAGGTTTGCTAGAGTACATATCGACAAATTGCTATAGGATATGTAGTGACTTTAGCCATTCGATCTGGGGTCATCGTAATGGGCCTCACCTTGGAAGGGGGATAGGCAAAAAATAAAGACTCTTAGATTGGAATATTTCAATCATCTGAATCTTTTCCTTTGAAGATGGACATCTTCTTGACCTTCGAATAATCAGAGGGTTGAAAATATTTCGATCTCAGATTTTTTTTTTTTTTTTTCTTTTCTTTTTTGGTTGTGAGCCTATCTTACAAACAGTTCGGGGCATGGAAAAGGACCCTGAGTTCTGACATATCTTATTGAAATACGTCTGGATGTATGCTTGCAAAGCTCATGATTATTTTATTCCTCTGCCTTTATTAGTGGACTTAAAACTACAAGACAGATTAATGGGCATCATTTTCTAGTATTCAACTTGTTGGGAGATGAATTGCCTCTGGACAATTTAATTATTGGTATGGGTATTTGTATCTTCTTGTCGGGGAAATATATGTGATTCTCAATCTGAGAATATGCATAGTATCTTAACTGGTTTTAGGCTTCTACTAGTGGAGTCCAATGTTCAGTTACACTGACCGTTCATCTGATGGTCACCCTTGTGGATGGACATGTCCTAAAAATCTCCTTGACAGAATAATCCTAGCCTTTCTATTGCAAGCATGCAATTATAAACAGTTAAGCAATATAGTAGTTGTCCCCATTAAACTACATAAAGACCAAAGCA
This sequence comes from Magnolia officinalis, assembly GCA_021015155.1. NCBI lineage: Eukaryota > Viridiplantae > Streptophyta > Magnoliopsida > Magnoliales > Magnoliaceae > Magnolia > Magnolia officinalis. The sequence goes on from JAJHSJ010000010.1 coordinate 66,294,009, forward strand.
AGGTTAAAAGACTCCGTGACTCCGATTGACTGGTTCGGCCCCTAGTCCAGTTGGGAATTGCCTGATCAAGGGTGAGTTGGGGTATCAAGCTGGATCATGTACTAATACTACCAGATCTGAGCCGTCTTGAATGAGTCGTATCTGACTCGTTCATGTCTTAAAACCATGGACCAAAGCATCGGTTGCTAGGATCTTCAAATGGTTGAGATTATTTTGGCATGGTTCATCAACTTTAGGGCCTATCAGATTAACAGTCTGAGACTCTGAACCACTATGCATTATTCCCCAGCTGAGAATCATATAATTCCTCCTTTATGTACTATGGAGAATTGAGTGGTTATGCTGAATTAAATCAGTTTCATCTACTTCAGAAGTGCTTGACAATTATTATTCAACTAATTCAAATGGCTCTCTCTTGATGAGGTTATGTTCTCTTATTTGATTCCTGGTCTTGCTTTCCGCAGTGATATTTGGAGACAAAGCAAATCAGCAATGAACTCGGCGAAAATGGATATCCATGCGAGATTGATGAAGAATTACAAAGAGGTTCCTCAATGGTGGTTCCTCATTCTGTTAGTAGGCAGTGTTGTGATATCTCTGCTAATGTCGTTCGTGTGGAAAAAAGATGTGCAGCTACCATGGTGGGGGATGCTTTTTGCATTCGGCCTGGCGTGGATTATTACTCTTCCCATTGGAGTCATTCAAGCAACTACAAATCAGGTATACCAATCTATGATAGCTACTGCATCTATGCATGGTTTTAGATTCAGATCACCAGAATCTCTCAATAGAACTGATGTGATTTGCCATGGTAGAAAGTAATGTGCCTGTGTTGGAACCTTAGCTTTTAATAGTCAGATTTGTTGGCAACTCTTATGATATTTAAATTAATAAATATTATTTTTGATATTATATTTTAATTATTTATATGTAAAAGAATCCCAAAATGAGCAATCTCTACTATATATAACGCGAATAGCATATGATGTTTTTGCTTTCACAACTAGTCTTCACAACATTGGTCAAGAGAGGGTAAATTCGCACAATGGACAACATAGATTCCACCTGCTTCCTTTCACTTCTTTTAATGCATATAACTCACATGGACTTGTCCGTGTGTAGCCTACACATGCATGAAGCGTCTAAAGTGCGAAAAAGGCTCCGTACGGCCTATTCTAATGACTTTGTACACGTCCACTCTGTACATCTGTTACATGGGCTCGCATTAGGACATTAGTTTAAAAATTAGGCAGATCAGGGACTTGCATGGGTCACAGCAAGGAAAACTGTAGGATGGGTCGCCCACCGTTCCCTTCTATCTATGGCATGCATAACCCCCACATCTCTCTCTCTCTCTCTCTCTCTCTCTCTCTCTCTCTCTCTCCCCGTTCCACGTGTGTCACAACCCTTAGTAACAATTATAATAGTAGTAGTGGAAATCCTAAAAATCAATTATTTATACATAGCAGAATATCCCAAAATAAAGTATAATAATAGTTAGACATATTATGCGGCGTGTCTAGGATTGTCAGAATGTGGACGTGGCAACATGTCGAAATGCCGCGATTTGAAAAATAAGGTAGGTGCATTCCTTATTAAATAGCTCAAAATCCATTTACAATTGCATGTATATCTGAGCTTGTAGAGCTTCTACACTCTCTTGAGTAAAACAACCTGGTTTTGAAGTGAATGCAACAATGTTGATGACATACATAGTATACAAAACCATCATGAAATGTTATTTGGTTTTGGAAACTCCCTGTCAGATCTTCTTATCAAAATTTGAGAAGATCCCGACCTTAGTTGCATGGTCCTTCTAACCAGGTGCCACTCTCGCCTCTCGGTTTGAATCTCATCCGCCTTCCTGTTAGATATGGGCATGTGAGGCCCACTCATGGGCAACAACTAGTGGGTGAGTCCCCCCACATAGTTATCTCTGGAAACATTTCTAGTTGGATATCCCTTTTGCCAGTCCCCTTGAATTCAAATTTAAACGAGAGAAGATTGTGATAAGACAGTCCCTCCGTAAATGAATCCATCTGAGAAATTCCCCAGAGAATTGAGAGGAGTAATGAGAGAATATCCATGGTCCATTATGTTGTCTATAGATGATCTAAATAGTTGATTGTGTCTGGTGGCCATTCTAACCATAGGATTAGAGGGGTGATGTTGCTTTCTGCTCCCATTGTAGTTAGGCGGATCGCTGGATGTGAGTGTCCACCTTTGGCTGCATGTAGGTCCCTAAGTTTGTGTAGATACTGTCAAATCCTATGGACCCATGTGTTCGAGCCATTCAATTCCTGCTACCTCACTGTTTAAACTTGCTAAATTTGGAAACAGACAAATCCCTGCTCCCGCACCCAAATCTGTTATTGCTACGTTTCAAACTTGAAATCCGCTAAGAAATTCTGGAGCACTTTTGCTCAAGAATCTCTAGAAAGTGGAACCGAATTCCATGAATGATTTTAATTTAAGAAGGGAATCTGATTTGTAGAGCATTTATGAAATTTAAAATGCCTGAAGTTCAATTCCATTGGATTGAGTTCTGCGCCATTCATCAGGTGCCCCTCTTCCCTTGTGTAGAAAAAAAAATCTGCTCCAGTTATCAGGTGGGCCACCACATGCGTTAGGGAAAAAATAATGGCCCATGTCTGACATTCACATCTGGCCCATCTGATTGCCTGACTAGCCTGATTTCTGGCCACTACAACACAGATGGAAGTCTGCAAGATAAAACAGCCTGAATCTGGTGAATATGCCACATCGGCATGTCTGGGTATAGCAATCACATTCTCATTGAAGATCTATACAGGAGATAGATTCTAGGATGGAGCACCATGGATACTGAGCCTTCTGAGCATAGGGGCAAATCTCATTCTGGAGAATTCTCGGGGAATTTCTCAGGAGATTTTCAAAATTTGATGTTTTCGTGGGATATTATCAGAAAAAATCTCAACAAAAATAAAGACAAAAATCATTACTATAAATTAATAAATAGTTTTAAAGTTTTAAATATAGATTTATTAGTGAAGTAGTTAAAATTTTGAAAAATGCAGATATCTTGAAAATCTTGTGATGTTGCCATGATCAGATCGTTTCATTAAAAAAAATATATTGTGATAATATTGCTGGATTTTGAAAATCTCGGCAATATTTGTCCCACTGTTTCTGACCCATTTTCTAGCATTCCACATGCAGTTTCTAGAATCTAGACCGTCCGTCAATGCTTAGTAGGTTTTTGCAATTCCCCAAATATGAATTCAAGGCCATGATTTCAATGCCCTCTTAGGGAGCTCTGCTACTATGTTTAATGCCTTCCTATAGATGTAGGGAACTGTGCTTTCTTTCTAGTACTTTCAGCTGAGTTATTTGATGCTCTGACAGAGTTAGATCATACACACATTTATACAGCAGTACACAGGTTGCATACATGCACCTCAACCCAAACCATCGACATCGGGAGCCCTGATGGAGATTTGGCATGATCCAAAAGTTGATTCAGTTGGATGATCATCATGACTTATGATTAATAGACGTTTCTTTTATTTTTGTCAAATTCGGACCATATGCCATTTTTCATTTTTGCCGGCTAACAATCGGACAGGACCGTTTTTTCAGTTCGATTTTTGGCTTATGATTCATCCACCAGACGGTTAGGATCAGTTTTTCAGTTTGATTTTTGGGTTATGATTCATCTACAGTGAGGCCAATGATTTGGGCAGTTTTGATTGGGGTGCATGCAGGTTGAGCTTACAGTTGCTGTATGCATGCATTTGAGTTGTCAATACCCTGTTAGATTATATCAAGTTACTTTGTTTTTAGTTCAATGCACAGCATCAATGCTTGTGTTTTTGGTACTGAAAAGGTTGCTTACAGAGAGGGATGAAAGTGGGTCGTACAGGTCTGGTTAGAGTCCACTTTTGGCTGGATTGGGCTGAGGCTCAAGGCCTATGGGGCTGGGCCCAGGTATAATTTTGAGGCCCAACAACTTATCTGACTGGGCTTGTAATGGCCCAACATGACATCCCATCCGAGCCTAACCTGTTTTACACTATTAGGGTTGGTACTGTGGTTTTAAACTTAATGAGTCCTAAGCATCTCTTTTGAGTCAACTTGGACTCAGTCTAACCTGATCCGGTTCGACACCTGACTTGGGCAAGTCGGGGCAATACACCCCCAAAGAGGGAGAGTCCTGACTAGAGCTGTACACAAGTTGAACCGAGTCAAGCTTGGCCCAGTTCGGCTCGGCTAGGCTAGCAAGCTACCCCAGCTCAAACTCAGCTCGGCTCAGTCTTTGAGCCTAACTGGGCAGCTTGGGCCAGCTCAAGCCGAGTTTGAGTCAAGCTTGAGCTCGCTTTCAAGCTGAGTTCGAGTTCAAGCCTACAAGCTGAGTTCGAGTTTAGGTTTTATAGTTTTTAATATATATAATATAAATATATATTATAATATAAATAATATATAATATATAATTTATTTAAATATATAAATATATACAAAATATTTATACTAAGTGAACTCGATCCGAGTCGAATCTATTCAAACCGAGTCAAGTTCCGAGCCGAGTCAAGTTGAGTTCGGTCTAGCTCGGGCTCGGCTCGAATCCAGTTTCGAGCTGAGTCGAGTTGAGCCAGTTAACCGAGCTTAACTCGGTTTGTGTACAGATCTAGTCCTGACTCAACTCGAGATCGGATGTGTTGGTCCGAGTTGCCTGGTTGTTTAACCATGACCAGGCCTGGGCCTAGTTGCTGGGAAGCAGGCTGGGCTAGACCCAGGCATATGTATCTAGCTTATGGCTGAGCATGGACAAGGCTCGTCAGGCCCCCCATCTACAACCCTACTCTCTGATAAATTGAAAATCTAGATCTTAGATTAAATTTCATGAGCATCCATTCTGGGCCACTGATTCGTGGTCTGATTAAAGACTTCATAAGCTTTCATTCATGGCTGCATAATTGTAGTCACAAAACATTAACAATAAGGTCATGGGTTCAAGTACCCATTGTGGTGTGTGTTGAAAAAATAAATAATTAAAAGGATTCTTGACCTGATTTGAAAAGAACCGCTCTAGCATGATTTGCATGGGTGCATATGATTGCACACGATATGATTGGCAGTAGCAGAGAGCCCTGTGGAGGAAATGTGCATGAGATCCTCATTCGTCAGCCTGAGAACCCAAAAATAAGGCTGACCCAAAACTCAGGTGGGCCACACCATAGGAAAATGTTTACTATCATGCGTAAACCCCTAAATTCACTAGGCGTGGCCCACGAGTTTTGGAATAGCCTGATTTTTGGGGCATCCCGTTATCATAGTGGAGCACGTTGGATGAGTGAATTGGATGGCATATTTACACCATGTTGGGATCTCAACCATTCCCTATGGTATGGCCCACCCAAGCTTAGGATCGGCCTGAAATTCATGCACATCAAGTTGTTCCCGAGGCACACTAGTAAAAATTTTTATTTGGAAATTGGTCTTTTGTTTTTCCAGCACTAAGGAAGAGGGATTCATTACTTGGTGATTTTATTAAATACCAGCTGAGTCAATTGTCTACTTGGATCGATTCATATAAAACCGGATAATGGACTCAGTAATCCTGCGGTTTTTAAACTGAGGTGACTCGGATGAGTTCCAACTTATGTCCGCAGGTTTTGAATGCTGGTCTAATGCTTTATTCTATGATGCATCATCTTAGGCAGAAGTTTTCTTGTTTCCACATTCTGTGGATCCTATCCTGATCTGTCCTCCTGGTGGGCCCCACCATGAGGATCCCTGCACAAAAAGATCAGCTGTGGGTCCTTTGGCCAGGTGGTCCACAGTTCACGGAACAAATGGACAGGTTTTTACAAGCTGCCTGCTTGTTTATTCAAATTCACCCACTTGATGAGTGGAGCGGCCTGATTCTAGGATCATGGAAATACACCAATGTGACCCACCTGATGGACATTTGGATCTTGCTCACATGTGTCATGTCTGCATGATACAGAGATTGAAATTGCAGATTGGATATTAACATTTCTATGTTTTTTTCTTAAATTGTGAATAAACAGCAACCTGGCTACGATATCATAGCGCAATTCATAATCGGATACATCATGCCCGGGAAGCCGATCGCGAATCTGCTTTTCAAGATCTATGGACGGATCAGCACCATCCATGCACTTTCTTTCTTATCCGATCTGAAACTAGGCCATTACATGAAAATCCCACCTCGGTGCATGTTTACAGCTCAGGTATACTGAAAACCTCTTCAACTAATTTCTGAAGTCTCTTTCTTTTCAATTTCAGAAGAAAAATGTAATGGATACTCACAAGGGTAGCCACCCTGATTCCGACTATTGCAAGAGTGTGTGTGAATTCTGGGCCATTCATCTGGTGGATGCCACTGTGTATGTGCCATGGCTTAAAAAACAGCTGGTCAATTCATGGGGTGGGCCACACCTTCATGGAAAACGATGTGCAGTTATAGAAAACGATCGGTGGTCAACAACATACACAACTGTTAACCTGATCATCTGGGTCTTGAGGTAAGGCATGGTGGACCCACTAGATGAAGGCATGGATACCATGGTTTGAGAACTTGAAAAAAACTCGACTCAACTCGCCACTGACCAGATTTCACCAAGGAGAGCAACTTTATCTGGTCACTACTTGGTCAAAACTCTAGAAAAACTTCAAAAAAATCAGGTGAAACTCCAGAAAACCTTCATAGGGATGTTAGCAACGTCTCCAAAGCGTTTGAATGACAGATGGCGCACCCCATTTTCAATCAGGGCAGTTCATTTAATAGTACCTTTTGGAGGAAGCCATGGTGTAAGAATCATGCCAATCAGATGATCCTAACCCTGTGAATGAGGCCAATTTGTTCGAATTCAGTTTTTTTATGGGCCACAGATCGCATGGATGGAATCACCAAATCAAAGTGCTACTGGTGGAATCATAAGCAATTCAAAGTGGGATCTGTCAAATAGATGGTTGGAGATGATGATTGGACCGATCTGGTTTCTTCGCTCAATCTTGACTGTCCATTTTCCATGTTGTTGATCAGATGCTTAGGATCATACGATTGGGACGGTTTTTTTTTTTTTTTTTTTTTTGTGCTTTTAAACTATGCTGGATAAATCACACATCAAGTAGGATTTGGTAGGTTAATTTCAGTTGTGTAATTCCATCTACTACTTTCGCAGCTAGCTGGGACGGTAATTTCAGGCACTGTCAACCTTGCAGTCGCATGGTGGATGCTTGGGAGCATCGAGAACATCTGCGACATCGAAGCTCTCCATCCAGAAAGCCCATGGACGTGCCCAAAATTCAGGGTCACATTCGACGCATCGTCATATGGGGCCTCATTGGACCGAGGCGGCTGTTCGGGCCCGGCGGAATGTACAGGAACTTGGTCTGGCTGTTCCTAATTGGAGCGGTCTTGCCCGTGCCCATATGGATACTTAGCAAGATCTACCCGGAGAAGAAATGGATTCCGTTGATCAACATACCAGTTATCTCCTACGGTTTTGCAGGAATGCCGCCTGCGACTCCCACCAACATCTCCAGCTGGCTCATCACAGGGACCATCTTCAACTACTTTGTTTTCCGGTACCGGAAAGGGTGGTGGAAGAAGTATAACTACGTTCTATCGGCGGCATTAGACGCCGGGACGGCGTTCATGGGTGTTCTTCTGTATTTCGCGCTGCAGAATCAGAATGTGAGCCTGAAGTGGTGGGGCACCGATGTGGACCATTGCCCATTGGCTAAATGCCCGACCGAACCCGGCATTTCCATAAAAGGGTGCCCAGTTTTCTAGCCATCAATTTACATATCACACAGGTGTGGCCATGCATATGATACATGGTGAGGAGCCTACTATTATCACATGCATAATCTCACACTCCATGGGGGCCGTCGTAAACGTGTGTCGGGAATGCTCGTCTCAGTGTCAGGAATGCTCGTCTCGCTGGCCAGATCATGGGTGGTCCACTATCTGAAAGTCACACGAAGATGATCTTAACCATTGAGTCAAGGAGTTGGTCTGGTTAAATAAAGTTAGCCAGCTGATGGAATTCACTGTAGACAATTTAACTTCGAAATAACCGTTAGGATAGTCCGATCAGTGCAGTTTTTGGGCTGTGGCCATTTTCAGTGCAACAACCTCTGCTTACTGAAGATTAGTTGTGAAGAAATGATAGTAGAAATCTATACATGGTACAGCTTTTTCTTTTTTCTCTTTACATGTGGGACCCACCAATGATGTATTTGTAGAATCCAAACCGTGGATCTTGTGCACCTCTTGTTCACCACACATCACAAATACTACAGGGAGAGATGGATGATCACGCCCAATATCTATATATTTAGATGTTGTGGCCCACCTGTGTTTTAAACGGTTAGAGTTTCAGGGTCCTTTCATCCTGGTGGGGCACACCTGATGAACGGGTTAGATGACATATACACAACATGGTCGACCCTGCCCAACTGATGTCCCTCATTGTTCCCTGTGGTGTGGTCCACTTGAGTTATGGATCGGGATGGATTTTGGTATACAGGCCTAACAAGGGGTCTGTATCATTTCTAAGCCCACACGCATACAATCACACGTGTGAGACCCTTGTGATATTTTCGGTTACCGGATGTAATGTAGTAGAGCCGCTCGAATTAGAGAACATGGTGGAGCCATCCATCTAGACAATGTAAGCGTTGTGCATTAATCGGGTCCAACCAACTAGTGGGCCATATCATGGATGGCTCTAATCCTATCTATCACTTCAATTTTCACCGCCGAAAGATTGGTTGGGCCTGATCCGATAAAATGCCTATTTCCCACTGGGATTTCCCTAATTTATCCAATGATAAAGTGGGCCACACTTGCATAAAGAAATTAACATTTTAAAGGAAAGAAACCAACGGTCTACATTCAAGATGGATGGATTGTCTAACCAAGGATTACAATTGCATATTGGTAAGATATGACACATCGGCCGGATTGGGCTGGGCCAGGTCGGGCTTTTATGACTTGAGCCCTAGTCCAATCTGAAATTGATGGGCCATGCATTTCTGCCTCAACCTCGACTAAAAGCCGGCTCGGGAGGTCGGCACGTCGACGACCCTAATTAGAAAACGCGTTGCGATATTGTCAAGATGGGAAGCAAACAAGTCCACCAATAGGATGATCCTAGCCATCCGGACAGGGTCCAATAGATGAACGGTCCAGATTTACAAATCGAAGTGTACACATCTTCTCCAGAGCTACGCAGATAATACTCGCAAGACCGTGTCAAGAACGTTTCACGTCACCCTCTGCAACTTTATTTAAAGAGACTGACTTTCTCCTTTTGAGTGGCGCTTGACATAGTCCACTCCCCAACTTGAATCCGTACATATGGGGGTCGTTGGAAATCTCTGCCATCCAATTTTATCTTTCCATCCTATGTCTTTATGGTTAAATCAAACACGAGGTCACACGTGTTACCGAGGGCCTGTTTTTGGTTAACAGGTATGATTAAGACTAATTTCTAGGATTCAATCATCCTCTGAACCATGGTTGTATTAGGGGTGTTTGGTGCATGGTATTTGATGGAATTAGGTGACGTGGGATTAAAAAATATAATCATTGCATGCGATAGGGATTGTCCCCTGTTACCATGGGATAATCACTTTTATTAAGATAAATATTCCCTAATATGACAGAAGAAAAGAGCTGAATCAAATGATCAGAATGTGGATGACCCAGGCGAAAGTGTCAGAGTTTCCATATTTTATTTGCTGAACAAATATCCGAGGAAGAGGGAGAGAAGAAACAATGAGCTGAAGTAACGGATGAGTGAAAGTCCAACACGTACAAACATCCATGCCGCCTACCCTTCCCAAGTTATAACGCCCTGAAAATCGGAGGTCGAGCAAAGCTCAGCTCCCGAGTTCCAACGCATCACTTATGCAACACAGATAATGATGATTTTGATGAGAACATTGAAACATGAATGAGATTATACCAAAACAGCATATCATACTCCAGAGACAGTTAAATTGCAAGCGGAAGACTGTGATAGATATATAAAACATAAAATAGATAAACTGTGGTGAGTCTCCAGAGTATGATAACATTACCAGATTAATTAATTACACGTACAATTCTAACATATACCAAATGTGTAAGGTCCTCTAGTCAACATCCCTGTAATCCCGTCAATCAAGACACGGCTCACATGAAGCTGCCAGAAAACAGCATATACGAGAAAGCATCCTCGTCGTCACAAAAGTCCGGCTCCGCCTCAGGAGTAGCGTCGCCATCTGCAATCAAACAAAGTCTGGTGGGTGTCCGGAACACCATCCCGTAACGTGGGAGTGAGTGATCAACTCGGTGGAACAATAAAGCATATGTTAACATGTTATCAATTCAGTCAAGCAGTAATGATAAAGCAGTACAATCAAACAATTCTAAATACTCTTATTAATGCAAGTATGGAATGTAGTCATGATGCATACCCTCACCAACATACTCCCTTATGCGACACCATCTTACGTCCGCGGTATGCGTTCATCCCTCAGTGCTCCACATCTTCCAGGCACATGCAGTGCGATGATGAGCATGATTACCGAGTTATTATTAGTCCTTTTCATACAGCAGTATTGGAAAACTAAGGTACCTTCCTTATATCATTCCCTAACAATGATCCATTCTAGGGTCGTTATTCCTATATAATCTCATACGATAGTGTGGTTCTAGGTCGCTGCAAGGGCTGTCAGGGTTGTTACACAGAATCATTGCACCACTCCCCCATCACCTTATCAATACAGGCCTAGTTTATACTCTGTTTACTACGGGAAGGCTCGTCGCCTCTCTACAGATTCAGAGTATGCTCGAGGTCACTACACCAGGTACGGTCAGGGCTGTCAGGGCTGTTACACGGATTCGTTACACCACTCCCCCATCACCCATCAAAGCAATGTAGGCCGACAGCTCGAATACAGTGTCCCATACCACCGTATTTGGCCCACGAGTCTGGTTGCTCACTGGTCACTACGGGGAGGCACATGGCCCCAGCGTAGGCCGACAGCTCAACCACGGTGTCCCATACCACCATGCCCGACTCATGAGTCTTAGCGGATCGAGGTACCATGGTCAATGGGATTTGCACTGGTAGGTTTGGTACCTTAGGTTCAAGCAGTAGCGTCCATACAAGGTAAACACACAATGGGTCAATTGGTTTATTAGACTAGTTCGACTAGTACGAGCGTAGGCTGAAGTAGCCGACAAGGTACCACTGTCGACAACCATCGTACGACTCGGATTCACCGAACGCATCAATTATGGCGAGACGAATTCACCCAGTCAGACAGGAATTGTTACCGATTGCCTGGACTATACAATAGCCCCAATCACATTCAATTACAATATGTTATCCTATGAAGTCTCAAAGCAGTAATAGATAATATTGCAAATCATACAATCAAAGGTCCGTTACAATCTGCTTTAGGGCTGCCAGGGATGTTGCATGGAATCGTTACTCCACTCCCCCATCACCCTTCACGGAATCATACAACTTAAATAGAAATCCACACATATGTATTTCATAAATAAAATAGACATCATACTATAAACATACATGGAGGAAATCATAAACATCATTCAGGTTATTGAGAAGCCTATTTCAACACGACTATTAAATTTAGTTCGTCACACAGGCATTTTATCAAACACTTAAACTACACCACTCCAACATATATGACGTATGTTGATTTCAACATAGAATAGGACAAATCCTTATATCAAGGAGTTGTCTCATACTCAACAATCATGTTCTTACATTCAATACATATAGCAGGCATAAATCATAAATCCATATTTATTTAGTCATTTCAACAAACACTTAGACTACACCCATTAGCCTACATAAGCTATGTTGGCCAAAAAGTGTATTAGGGCGAATCCTTTCACCAAACAGGTCATACATCCATAACTATCATATATACATGGCAAATACTCATGGCAATCATATCAGCAAAATTTATATGGATACGGTATTTTCTACAAATACCTAGAATACACAAAATTTCACATTCTTCGTATTTAACCGAAACAGAAAATAGACAGCATGTTCTACATGTGAAACAGCATCCATGTCGAGAATAAATCTTTAACCGACATTGAAAGCCTTGAAAACCATAACCTATACGTCTAAAGTCCGCACCTTACGCCGTAGAAGCGTAATGAACTCGATAGATTTACTAAGCTTCTGTCTACGGTGATATGGCAACCTATAACATGCTTTAGGTTAGTTATTTTATAACTTACAACTATCAAAACCCCAAAACAGATTAGGGTTAGGGTTTCTTACCTAGAAACGAAGTCGAAATCGTCGGGAAAATGATTAGAAATGGATGGTTAAGCCTGTATAGCGGCAGGGTAGAGTGGCAGGGAGATGCTCCCACGTCTCTCACACTTTCTCCCTCTTTTCTCTCTTCTCTCTCCTAGGGTTTTCTCAAATTCGTATGGGCTGAATGAGAGAGTATTTAAGGTCCTTATATAGCCTAAAACATCACCAAAATAGACCCAAGGTCAAGGTATACTTAGGTTATATCCAAAGTGGGTCCATTTCGATCCAACGGAGCACTTCTAGAAGCTCCCCTTGAGCCAAAGGTCGGACCTAAGCTCACAGACATTGGATCTAGGTCGAATTACATTTTCGGTCTGATCGGATTTACAGATCGCCCATGGCGGACCAGTTTCAGTTCAACGGTCACTGAGACTCGATCAGGGCCACAAGTACACTGCCATGTGTATGAAATTTCTCCTGATCCAAGGGTGTAATTGGGTCAGATTCTAACGGTCTGATTGCTTATATTTGGCCCGCAAGTGACAAGTCTCAGATTACTTAAAATTGGACTTTATTTCTAATTAATTTTACGTTTCTCACACTTTTCACTCCGGGCTCAAGCGAATAGCACTGGGACACTATTTGGATTTGATTTTCGAGATGGTTGTCAAGCCCAACAAGGCGGTCCTAATTCTATAACTTCGCGTTAATCGGACTTCCGACGTGTGGTCCAGATCTGATACGGAGTTTCAATGTGCTCCCGAGAGCAACTGGGTAATGAGATTGATTAGAGATTTTAGGGTAACTTAGCGTCAATGATTCTATAAGTTTTGGGTCTTGCAGATCGTATTTAAAGTGATTGGTGCTAATTTCACAGGTACTATAGTTTAACACTAGCTAATTCTCGCCTAATTTCTAAAGGATTTAGTCCTGTAAGATTTCTGTCTGAGGTGGTACTTGGGCCTTTGTAGTTTGTATCTAAAGTGATCCAAGTTATTAATACTCAACTAAAGCACGCCCTAATGACAACAGAAGAAGGTTCTAGGGCAGGAGAGGCTAATGTTCCGAATAGCTTATTCGTTTTGTGGGGTTCCATAAGGATAATGGTTAAAAGCCCATTTTATTTCTGTATTTACTAGTTACAGTTATTTATAGTTTAAGTATTATTCTTCATCACCTAAACCTTAAGATTAGTGTCTAATGTAAAAGTACTTAGAAAGATTTAAAGAACGAGGTGGTGAAAGGTGAGATTTGTGCAGGAAAATGGTTAAAAAGCGATTTTTAGAATATAGGATTGGGTTCTGACAAGTTAATAAGGTGTTAGGAGCGGCTCATTGCCTAAGGACGTCTAATTCCAGGTTAGCAAAAATCCGGGATGTTACACAAGTACCTTCCCTGTTGCCAGATCCTTCACAAAACAACAATTTGGAAGAAATATGACTAAGCAGTTATTGGATGTAAGTTGACCAACAGAAATTAAATTTGAGGAAAGTTTAGGGACATGAAACACATCACGAAGGGTAAACTGGCGATGGTCAGAAGGAGAGAAAGTTAAGGAACCAACAGACTGAATGAGTAGTTTAGTGTCATTTGAAGTAGAAATAGTCTGATTGCCAGTGTACGGATGAATATTGCGAAGATGTGATACATCACCAGTCATATGATTTGAAGCACCAGAATCGAAGAACCATGGAGAAGATGCGGTTATACCTGACAAACCGGCCGCAAAAAGGGCCTGCACGATCTGCTGGAGTATCGCAGGAGTTAAAGTGAGGAAAGACCTTCAACAGAACCAGTGGATACAGTATTAGGATCGGTATTGCTCTGATACCATGTAAAACAAAGCAAAAACAATGAAGAAAATGATTCTGTGTATTTGAGACAACCCTGAAGGGTTGAATATATAGAGTTTTACAATGACTATACAAGGTAAGGTGATAAATACAATCTATCTATAAAATCAGCTATACATGGCATGTGGCCTGTCTAACAAAAAGAAGTAAATGCATATAGCATACTGATCTAGATTATTTTTTTTCGTGTCGAAATTGAATGCATTTCCTACTTCTCGAGCCATTATGTGACATGTTTCAACAATGCAATCAGAATTCTTGTATGAAATAAGATTCCAAGCACATACCTGTAATTTTTCCAACATGTGCAAGCTTGTACAAGCCTTTTGCGTCCCTTGCTTCATATACTTCCAGTGGCATGTTCACGAAAATCATCAAGTATGTATGCCTGCTTTCTTTTACGATGCAACCCTTGGCTTAATGCACATGCCAATAAGTTTTTCCCTAAAAATTGAATGTAAGTGAGAAATAAGAAATTTATCAAACAAAATAACAAGGCAATTAAGAAACGAATATCCAAGCCATGGAAGAAAGATGAAGAAAGTGATGGGACAAAATGTCCAGCCTTCAAATTATGAGTAGGAACACTCCCACAAGTCCCATCATCACAAAATATCCAAGCATAGATATCTGACTGTCTTCGGTGCTCAATCAACTCCTAGGAGCTTACCTGGAAAGAGATGTATGACCATTGTTTCCTCTCGTGTGGTCCACTTGAGTGTATGACCACCGTTATCAATGTTTATTTGAGCACCGAAAGTAGTCAGATATCTCTCCAAAAGCAGTACGGTAAGCCCATAAGGCATCGGTCAATCGGATTGACCAATCCTTAGGGTCAGGGTTAACCATTTTTTTCAAAATGTGTTTGATCTCCCTATTGAAAATCTCAGCTTGCCCACTTGTCTGTGAGTGGTATGGAGTGCTCACCTTATGAGAGATGTCGTATTGCTTCATTACTCTCAAATGGTCTATTACAAAAGTGTGAGCCCCCATCACTAATGATGGCTCGAGGTGTTCCGAATCGGAAAAGGATGTTCTCTTTTAGGAATTTAATGACCGTGCGATGGTCATTGTTCCGAAACGGAATCACTTCGACCCATTTAGTGACATAGTCTACGGCGAATAAAATATATAGATTTCCAAAAGATTGGGGGAATGGTGTCATGAAATCGATACCCCGACAATCAAATGCCTCTATGATAAGAATGGGATTCAAGGGCATCATATTTCGACGGGACAACACTCCCAATTTCAGACAACGCTCACAAGCTTTGCAAAACTTATGAGTGTCCCTGTACATAGTGGGCCAGTAAAAGGCACACTGTAAAATCTTAGCCGTGGTCTTTTTAGTAGAAAAGTGATCACCACAGGCCTGTGAGTGACAGAAGGAGATGACACTTTGATGCGATCATCATCTGGAACACATCTCCTTAAGATTTGGTCTAGGCAATATTTAAACAAATATAGATTGTCTCAGAAAAAGTTACGCACCTCGATGAAAAATTTCTTCTTATATTGCGCGGTCCAATGTGTCAGTATGAAACCTGTGGCAAGATAATTAGCAATATCAGCGAACTAAGGTGAATGGGAGACCTGAACAACTGTTCATTAGGGAACATGTCATTGATATGTGTCATCTCAAGGAAATTAGAGAGATCAAGGCGAGAAAGATGGTCAGCCACTATATTCTCTACTCCCTTTTTATCTTTAATTTCTAGGTCAAACTCCTGGAGTAAAAGGATCCATCTTATCAGGCGGGACTTAGCTTCATTCTTAGATATAAGATATTTGAGCGCCGCATGATATGTATAAATAATGATCTTGGATCCGATTAAGTAGGACCTAAATTTATCCAAAGCGAACACTACGGCCAAGAGTTCCTTTTCCGTAGTTGAGTAGTTCACTTGGACAGGATTTAGAGTCTTACTTGCATAATGAATAACATAGGGTTTCTTATCTTTTCTTTGGCCTAGAACCACCCCAAGAGCATAATCAGACGCATCGCACATAAGTTCAAAAGGAATGCTCCAGTCGGGTGGCTGTATGATGAGCGCACTAGTCAACATACCCTTAAGCTTAGTGAAAGCTTCATGTCATGGCTTAGTCC
This sequence comes from Magnolia officinalis, assembly GCA_021015155.1. Lineage (NCBI taxonomy): Eukaryota > Viridiplantae > Streptophyta > Magnoliopsida > Magnoliales > Magnoliaceae > Magnolia > Magnolia officinalis. Next base: position 66,310,277 of record JAJHSJ010000010.1, read on the forward strand.
ACTCGTATAGTGTATCCTTTTGAAGTAGATTACATAAAGGACGAGAGATAAGACTAAAGTCCTTTATGAATCTTCTATAAAACCCGGCGTGTCCTAAGAAGGATTGCACGTCCCGTATGTTCTTGGGTGGAGGTAGGTTAGAGATAAAATCGATTTTTGCCTTATCCACCTCGATTCCTTTGGACGAGATAATATGTCCAAGGACAATTCCCTTATGAACCATGAAGTGTCACTTCTCCCAATTAAGTACCAAGTTCTTTTCTTCACATCTTTTCAGCACATATTTAAGACTTTTCAAGCACTCGCTGAAAGATGGACCGAAGACAGAGAAATCGTCCATGAAGACCTCTAAATATTGCCCCACCAGGTCGGAAAAGATACTCATCATACATCGCTGAAAGGTGGCAGGGGCATTACATAATCTGAATGACATCATTCATTAAGAAAATGTATCATAGGGACATGTAAACGTAGTCTTTTCCTGATCTTCAGGGGCAATCTCTATCTGATTGTAGCCTGAATACCCGTCAAAGAAACAGTAGTAAGAATGACCAGTTAACCTTTCCAAGATCTGATCAATGAAGGGTAAAGGAAAGTGGTCCTTCCTCGTGACGGTATTCAACTTCTTGTAGTCAATACACATTCTCTAACCAGTAGTAACTCTAGTTGGCATGAGTTCATTATTGGCATTGGCTACGATGGTGATTCCAGACTTCTTAGGAACCACCTGAGTTAGACTCGCCCATTGACTATCGGATATAGGGTATATAATACCCACATCCAATAGTTTAAGAACCTCGGCCTTAACCACTTCCTTCATGTTTGGATTTAGTTTACGTTGTGATTATCGAGCGGTCTTCGCATTATCCTCAAGATAAATGCGGTGAGTACAAATTGAGGGGTCAATTCCCTTGAGGTCCGCAATCGTCCATCCAAGGGCTCCCTCGTGCTCAATGAGAGTAGATATGAGCATACTCTCTTATTCTTTCTCTAGGTGGGCAGAAATCAGCACCGGGTATGTCTCATCTTGACCTAAATATGCACATTTCAAATTAGAGAGCAAAAGTTTTAGGTTAAGCTTCGGTGGCTTGAGGTTAGACGGTAGAGGCACTACATCAGTTTGAGGTAACTTTTCAAATTGTGGCCTCCACTGGTTAACTTCAAGTACCGGCGCAGCATCAAGTATGGCACACGTCTCCCTAATCACGTCATCATCAAAATCATGGGAGTGGGCCAGGCAAGTCTCTAGAAAGTCAGAGGATAAGATCAAAGGTGTCATATCTTCCACGAAAGAGTCAATCATGTTAATGTTGTGAAAATTATCGTCATCCTCTAACCGTCTGCCTGTATTGAAAAATATGTTTGACTCCAATATCATATTCCCGAAAGACATAGTCATTAACCATTCCTGCAATTGATAATTGTGTTTGAGGTGACAAGGAATGGGCAACCAAGACTGACAGGAATCTGAGTGCTCATGTTACCGATGGGTTTGGTATCCAAGATGATAAAATCTACAGGGTAGTAAAATCTGTCGACCTGAACTAACACATCCTGAATTATCCCTCTTGGTATACGAACAGAGCGATCAGCAAGTTGTAGTGTGGTTAGGGTGAGTGGGTTTTAATTCACCCAAACCTAATTGTTTGTATATAGAGTAGGGAATCAGATTGATGTTCGCTCCTAAGTCAAGAAGTGCGTGTTCAATTCGATAGTTCCCGATTATACATGATGTGGTTGGGCTACCAAGATCCTTGAATTTCTACGGCACATCTTGCTTTAGGATGACACTTACTTTCTCAATCAAGAGGATTTTCTTTTGGATATTCTGCCGTCTTTTGGTCGTACATAAGTCTTTCAGGAATTTGGCATATGAAGGTATTTGTTTCACGACATCAAGTCGAGGAATGTTGACCTTCACTTGTTTCAACACCTCTAGAATATCCTAAGAGTTAGAAAGAGGTTTTGGTGCAACCAACCGTTGGGAAAATGGAGCAATCGGCTTCCCTTGAGGTTATAGTTCTACCTCTGGTGGGACATGGCTAGATCCATCTTCTCTGTCCACTTCCAGGTCCTTAGGCTTTTTAGCCCTAATCGGAATGATTTTGTCAATGATCTTCCCACTCCTAAGAGTAGTGATCGATTTAGCTTGTTCCATCTAATTTGAAAAGCTAGGGTCACTTATTTCACATTGCGGTTTGAGATTTGGGAGAGGTTGAGCAGGAAGCATCCCCTTTCCTCCACTCGTTAATTGTGACTCTATCCTTTGAATAGACGATGCAAGCGTTCCTAATACTGTATAGATATTATGGAACGCTTATGTCGAATTCTGATTAAGTAGCTCTTATTCTCGAATATATTTTTGAACCGGATCCTCTTGAGGTTTCTCTTGATTTGGAGTTTGATTGAAGAAACCTTGAGGAGTAGCTAGTCGTTTATCCATTTCTCCAACTGAAGTTTGGATGATTTCTTCAACCGGAATTATATGTATTAGAGGTAGGTCCATTGAAAGGTCTTTGATAATTATTTACGGCATTGGATTGCTCAGTAAGTACCTCTTGAAAGGCATATATAGTTGGACATTTTTCAGTTGTGTGACTGTTACAACCACAAATACCGCAAACAACTTCCTTACCCTTATCCTTCTTTGATTTCATGGCCTCGAATTTCCTTATGAGATTAGCCACTTTAGCATTGATATCATCATCCTCTTTCAGAAGGTATACTCCACCCCTTTCCTTTGATTGAGTGGGCCTAGAAGTGGTACTCGGTTTTGGGTATATGTCTTATGATTGTGCGTTTTCAGCAAATCTATCCAAGTAATCCCATACATCATCGACATTTTTATTCATAAATTCTCCATTACACACTATCTCAACCAATTGGCGCATGGAAGATGTCAGTCCATCATAAAAAAGTGTGTAATGCGCCACGTTTCAAAATCGTGTTGTGGGCATGAACTGACAAGATCATTGAACCTTTCCCAACATTGGAAGAATGTTTCATCCTCCTTTTGGGCAAAGTTCATGATTGATTTTCTAAGGGTGTTCATTTTATGATGTGGAAAGAATTTCTTTATGAACTCCCTTTGCATATCATTTCATGTGCCAATAGATCTAGGACGTCGTGAATGCAACCACGTCTTAGCTTTCTCCTTCAAAGAAAAGGGAAAGAGTTTCAGCTTGACTGTGTCCTCAGACACGTTTGGAAAATATAAAGTGGCTCTGATCTCATCAAACTCTTTTACATGTAAATATGGATTTTCTGATTCAAGCCCATGAAATTTAGGAAGGAGTACCCCTGACTTGATATCCATGTGTCCCGTATTCTCAGGAAAAACCATGCATGAGGGCGTACTCACCCCCGCCGGTTATAAATAATCTCGTAAAGTACGAAGCGGGGTGCTTCATTCTTATTATGGACTTCCTCTACCCCAGGTGGAGGTAGTGCATGAGGTTGATTTGCAGCCATAACCTCAATTAACTCAGGGGATTTCGAGCGGTGTCTAGTCCTGCGATGAACAGTTAACCTCTTAACCAATCCTCCTTCAGTCAGGAGATGTCGAGTGCTATCACGAGCCCACTTGGGCATGAAACACTCGCGGCCCTCAATTCAGATTCTAAACCTAATCATAATAAAGGAAATAAAAATTTAGAAAGAAAGAGAGGGTTGGAAAGAAGTTGCCAAATTGAAGTCCCTAAGTTAAAAACTTGCAAAACAAAATATAACAAGTTAGTTTCTAAAAATAGAAAATCTAAGAATAGAAAGTTTTTAAAATTAGAAAGAGTTTCTAAAAAGGGAAATCACTAACCTAGTTTCTTAAAGTAAAAGAAGAAAATCTCTAAAAATAAAATAAAAGAAAGGAAAGATGAAATAAATTAGGAAAATTCTTAAAACACAACCTAATCTAGAAATAAAAAGTCATAAAAACTAGAAAATCAGAAAGAGATTACCAATTTAGAAAGTATATGTCAGAATCCTACAAAATAGGAAAAACAGGTTAGTTTCTAAAAATCAAGAAAACCTAAACTTAAAATCTAAGGTTAGAAAATTTCTAATCTTAAACTAATCCCAAAACTAATTAATTTCAAAAAACGTAACCGTCAATCCCCGGCAACGGCGCCAAAAACTTGTTCGCATCCCAAGTATAGGGTTGTGATCTACTAATAAACTCAGTGAGACCGAGGTCAAATCCACAACGACTGAAACCTATACGTGATCGAAGATAACCAGCACTAGAACTAGAATAAGATGAAATCTAAATCAGGTAAATATGAGGGAATAATTGTGAAAATATTAATCTAAAATTTATAGAGATCAAGGTGAGAAACTAGGGAATCAGAGTATCCACTTGTAGAGATCAGGGAAATCTACGCTTGATTCATGAACTCAATTGGACTTTGAGTCTCATCTTCATCAGTTGGAAGATATATCACTAAAGCACAATCTGAACTTCTTTTGATCTAGTTTTCAAAAGATAAGACGAATGTAAATTAGAATGGATTCCATCACCAAACTATGCCCATGAGACAAAGTAAACAACAGAATTAAACCAATCCACAACCAATCTGAGAGATGTATGAATGTTAGGAAGGATTTCATCATCCAACCATGTCCAAGGGGCGATGGTGAACAACAGGGCTTCCTAACTGTATAATCACAATAAGGGAAAGGACATACTCAAAGTCATCGCAGATCTATTATAATTTAAGTCACAACACATCATTAAAAATTGAAAGTATTCCTTAAAATCAAACTAGAATCAATATTAATTCAAAAGTATGAATCCAAGCAATAGAATTAGTCCCATCACGCCACAAGCTTCACCTCTTAGCCCTAGCTAAGAGGTTTAGGGGTCGTTTGGCACCTTGGATTGGAGGGGATTGGAGGGGATTAGAGGGGGTTTCAAATCCCCTTGGTTGTTTGGCAACATAAAGCAACTGGGGATTACCAATCCAGGGGGTTTCCAATCCCCTCTTTGAGGGGGTTTGTAATCCACGGTGAGAGCTTGGATTACACCTAAAATCGTTTCAATAGTTGCAGGCATAAATGTATGTCACTGTACACTATCATTCTACTAGGCACATGGCCCACTAACGATGATCAGCACCGTCCAAACATTATTCATGTAGATCAGCACCGTCCAAATATTATCCAGCACCGTCCAAACATTGTCCATATTAATTAACGATTAAAAATCATTGGTTAGTCACTCAGACATGATCTTGTGCTTGCGGTCCATCTGAGACTTGGAATTTCATCATTTTTAGGCAAAACATATATTTTAGCGGGCTTATCACAACCATAGTGTCAAAAATTATATATCTCACTAATTGGGGATATTAAAGTTGGTTTAGTAATTAAATTCAAACCCCAGTAAATATGCCATATATAGGTATTTTTGAATTAAAGTTGATTCACAATCCATGGTGCCAAACACACCAAGAGGATTGCCAATCCAGGGGGTTTCCAATCCTGGGGGTTGCCAATCCAGGGGGTTCCAAATCCACGCTCCCAAACAGGCCATTAGCCCAACATGATAGAACTAGATCTCTCAAAAATAATCATAAACCAGTAATTGGACAAATAAAGACTTAAAAAAAAAAAAAAAAAAAAAAAAAAAACTCTCACAAACTCTCTCTCACTGACGTCCAAACGTGGATTGAATGCCCCCTTTCTCTCTTCTCTCTTGTCTCTTTAAAGCCGTGAAAGGGCGGTGGAGAGAAGCCTCCTTTGCTGCTAAAGTTAGTGCGAGCGTGCGTAAGCAAGTCGGTTTACACAACCGACTCTTATTTCGCAGTCGGAAGAAACGCAAATCTGTTGCGTTTGAAGGAAATTTTCGAACGATTAACGGCTTCTCCTTCGGATCTTTCAGCATAGTTGGGGTCGGCCTGGGCTTGTGCTCCATCTGGACGGTCCGGATTGGTGGTACGATCGCCACCAAGGCCGCACAATGGCCAGAGAAACCGGGTAGAGACTGGACGCACCCCGTGCGTTACGCGTGCGCAGGGGAGGTCTCTGTGATGATCGGTGGGCCCCTGATTGACGTCTTCGTGAAAATCTACTCCGTCCATTGCACTCTCCTCAAAAAAAAATTCTGGAAATGGATGGTTTCGAATTAGATTCGGTGTGGACCACGTGATTTTCTGATCTACCGTCCGTCTTGCGTTTGAACGGTTGAAAACCGATCCTTACTGCTTCTTGGAAAATTTCCACCTAGGACTTGTCCAGTGGGGCTGTGGAAGTCCAATGGACGGTTCGGATCATCATTCTAGGAGATCATGGTGGGCCATTGCCGGTCCCTGCGGACGGCCCTGCGAAACGGAAACAGAGACCTTCCGTTCTCTGTTTGGAAGTCGGGCGGGCGGGGATCAGACGCAGTCAAACTGCTTATTTGGCTCGGTGTGATGTGAGTGCACATCCAGTGTGTACTCTCTCACACAAATGGGTCCCACATTGATGCGTGTAAGAGATCCTCTCCGTCCATCTCTTTTCTCATATCATTTTAATAGTTGGGACCAAAATTAAGGCATACCCAGGTATCAGGTTAGCCCCAAATTAGAGATCCATGGGCTCATCTGTCCATTGGCCCACTTCTCCAAGGATCCAATGGCTGAAATTTGATATGTACAGTTAATTTATAGTCCTTAGACCAGATATCAAGTTTTGAATTGAACGGATAGTGGAAACCCTGTGATCTTGCATTCTAGATGAATTTCAAGCCCGTGTAACGTCAATGGCCTGATTTCCTCGGATTTTTGATGTGTACTTTCTTCGATCTCGGTCCCCTAGGATCCATCCCTTTCCTCGGTATTTTATGAGCGTTAAATTTATGCCTTTTAGTACCCTTTTTCAGTCCAGACTCCTCAGTACACCTTGCATCACAAACACAATTAAAATAGGATGTTAAACAGTATCATGTTTGTAAAATCGAGTAATAATTGGAGTCTAATATGAAATATTTGACCCTCAACAATGATCTACATTTAACATGAATGGATTGCATAACTAAGGATTACAAGTGCAAATGGGTAAGATATAACAAATCTACGTATAAAATAAGGAATTTTATAAAACAATACTTTATTGATATGCTATTTACACCATGGGTCCTTACTCTTGCTCGGGTGGTAGACTCTTAGGAGTTTCAACTCCCGGTTAAGGGTTCGAGTACCCATAGGTGGTGAAATTCCACTAGCGTGAGTGTGTAGGGTGTGTGTGCGTGTGTAAAAAAAAAATAAAATTTTTTTTTTTAAAAAAAATGATGATATTTACGCCTTGGTACATTTCTTAATTAGATTTTCACTAAAACACCTAATAAACAAGTTGCTGTAAAAGGACTACCTTCTCTAGTTTTCTCCAATGGTCCTCTGTTTAAAGTATGATTTTTCCTTAAATGATGAAAATGCCCACAAAGCCTTCACTCTCAATTGAATTGCATGCGGTACTGTGGGCCCCACCATGATGTATGTGTTTAATCCATGCCGTCTGTCTAATTTTTCAAATCATTTTAGGCAGGATCCCAAAAATAAGGCAGATCCAAATTTCAGGTGGACCACACCGCAAGAAACAGTGGTGATGAATGCCCACCATTAAAAACTTCTTAGTTTTAGATCAAGCTGATATTTGTTTTTTCCCTTCATCTTAGTTTGTGTATCCTTATCAGCAGTTTGGATGACAAACAAATATTATGGTGGACGTTACGGTGGGTCATAGGAGGTTTGTTAGGGTGGGCATAGCACCATTTTCTATGGTACGATGGAGCTAAGATTTTGATCTGCTTAATTTTTGGATTCATGGCTTAAAAGGAGGTGGCAATGGATGGACGACGTGTGTGTGTGTGCATATATATATGTGTGTGTGTGTGTGTGTGAACTTTCCATGAGGTAGAGCTGTGTGGGCCTCACCATGATGCCTGTTGAACATCAACATCGTGCATTTGATGGCTCCCCTTTAAATGATAGGATATCCCAAAAATCAGCTGTATATTGAGCTCAGGTGGGCCATACCATCTAAAATCATGTGAAGACATGCCTAAAACATATAAAAGCACTTGGGAGGCCCACCTAAAATTTGGATGCATCTAAAACTTGGTCTGATCCCTCATCTAAGTGGGACACACATAATGGATGGGCTGGATTTGTGAACCACATCTCGGTGGGCCCAACAAATGATTATGAATGTTTTAATGGAAGGGTAACCCCTCTCAACTTTTGTACATGTCGTGGCTCACAAAAGTCATCGATTGACTTGATTTTTAAGCCCAGGGCTCACCAAGGAATGGTGCATCTGACTGATAGGGTAGATGTTCGACAGGCATCACGGTGGGGCCCACACAGCTCGACCTCATGGGAAGTTCCCATGAGCTCAACCGCATAGAACCATTCCCCCCCCCCCCCCCCCCCCCCCCCCCCCCCCCCCCACACACACACACACATATATATATGGCCCCACGGTTAGAACCGCATGGTGTTTGGGCCGCACGTTGTCTGGGCCCACGGTCAGGACTGCATGGTGTTGGGTGAAGCTGAGACTGCACTTATTCCGGAAACTTTTAACCCACGGCAAAGACAGAGGAAGATTACCATGCTCCGAGACTTTGGGTAGTTGGAAGCTCTGTTGGGACAGATTTCTATAATAAATCCACTCTCTTCATTGCTTTTGCAGGACAACAAGAGACATGAATCTAAAAATCAGGTAGATCTAAAACTTATGTAGGCCACACAATATGAAATAGATTGGATTGGATGTGTTTACACATGTTTTCAGTGCGTCAATAGAGACTAATAAGTAGTCACCACATATTGATATAATGGGTTCGATGCCGACGGAAATCGTAGTCAAAGTAGAAAATATCTTTGGTTGATCTCATCTCCGGGGATACTCATTTTCTTATTAATGTGACAGCACAAAACCTTATGTATGACTTTTGGAGAGAAACGTTGTGGCCATGATTAGTGAGGCAATTAATGAGGTAGCGTGTGCGACACGTTTATAAAGACCCACCAAGGGAAAGAATTGTATCACTAATCTGGCTATGATTTGGTCGATGAGGATGTCTCTCACAGTTCTTCTATAATGGAAGATCTTTCTAGAAATGTTTAGACGTTTTATGATGATTATGAAGATTCTGAATATCCGAATATTAGACCAATATTTAAGCGAACTGATTGTAATCTCGGACCCAAATCACGGTTGGATGGACACTAAGTGGATTGGGTCTCTGACCAAATTGAAGGGAGACCTCGAACGTACAGGTGGATGTCTCAACAGTTTAATGATCAGAAAGGTCTTAGAAGAGGTGGTTTGATTAGGTCATTTAAATGAATAACCATAATCAATTTGAGGTCCGGAATCAACGCTGAAGGTTACCCTTATTGATCCTGAATCTAGATGTAGGGTGATGAAGATTTCAATATCGAGACTATTTATGTAAAAGTATAGATCTGAAAAACCCATGACTCTAAATATACGAAGACTTTTCTATTCAGAATGCATGCCGTAAATATGAAGGATAGTACTAGCAAGAAAACCCAACGAGGGTTTTACCACGTCGACAACTTATAAAAGGAGCACACAATAATAAGCCGGAGGCCCACGCTAAAAATAGTATACCTTTACTTTACTTTTATCCTGGTATAGTATAGCCTAGTCCTAGGCATAAATGACTATTGTCCAGTGCCACCACTACAGTACCGTATGATTATATTAAATATTCACAACCTCAAGTTGTTGAATCCGATCAACTAAGTTCTTACTTGGATGATCATCTTCCTGGCACATTTTGCTAACCATGTATCTCGTTCCTTTGTTCTTACAGACAAATAAGATATTTATCTCTCGTTTTATTTATTTCTCTAAGGTTATTTTAATACTCTATCAATTATAACGAGCTTCATTTAGATATTAATAAAATCAATATTATTTTAACCTTATTTATTTATTTATTTATTTGTCCATCTTTATTCATTTTATAAATTGATTTCAATTACTAGTAAAAAAATAATAATTAAAAAAAAATAATCCATCAGAGACAACTCACCCTATCCTTTTACATATCCCCTGATCTCACTGATCACAACCAGTGGCATTTAGTCAAGTACAACTCAGACACACCCAAACCTCATAATCGCACACATACAACTAATATAGGCCCTTCATCATACAAATGGCCTTATGTTTGATTGAATTGCAAGAACAAAATGTGGCTAATGGAAACTTTGCGAGTCTTTACTCATGGCTTGGTGTTAAGACTATTGAGAGTTTTAACACTAAGGTCATGGGTTCAAGTACCAATTGCATGTGTGTGGGTGCATGTGTAAATTAAAAATTAAAAAAAACTTTATAATGGTCACGGAAGTTTTGTATGAGTATGATATTTGTGCTCGCTGTTTGTCAATGTTATAATAACCCTATGAACGTGTTGGATAGTCTATAAACATCATGGTCAGCTCCATTAAGGTTTCAACCGTGCACGATTGCATTACCACTGTTTAATGTGGTGTGGCCCACATGAGTTTGTCTTGCAATATTGTGGTTTTGCAAAACTGATGGACGGAGTGTATTTGCCATGAGAATCTCTGTTGGCCCCACAGGAAGAGGCAATCCCTTCCTGTGACAGGAAAGAGGCAATCCTTTTGGCATGCATGTCTCTACAGGGCAATGACGGAAGGGAAGCTCAATTTATAAAACCACTTCCTATGGTTGGTTCATTCGGTGATAGCGTTTTGCTGATTGTTGCCCTCTGTTTTCACTCTGTACTTGAGGACATCGCATTTGGAGTTGCAGGTAAGATAAGATACATGCATAAAGATGCAACCACCTTGCAAAACATGCTAGCAGTTCAGAGAGGTTCATCTGTTTGTGATCTTTTTATGCCTGTTTAGACACACTGTCAAAAGTGGTGTTTGGAGATGAAACTCTAGCATCAATCTGAAATGAGGGTTTTGAGCCCTGTTTGGATACCACCTGCAATTGCCGGTTTGGTAGTCACCTACGATTTAGGTAACAAATTGACTAGACCCCAAAACCCAATCTGATTGGTTTTTGAGGAAACGACAATTGCAGGTATCCTGAGCAGTCGACAGTCGACAATACATACTAATGGGCCCTTTTCTCTGCAATCTACCCAATACATAAGGCAGACTTGTATGAGATCTGTGCTGGTGTGTGGTATCATGGAGGGGCTTACCCCAAAAATTGCAGTGGTCTGATGATCCAAGCAACTTATTGGAGGACCTTACCATTAATTTTGGTCCGCTGGTTCAACCGACCATTTGTGATCCTCAAAAATTCCTGCAATCAGCAGTCCTCAAAAAGTCCTACAATACATTCTAATGGGTCTTGTTGACTCAACTCAGGCGAGTCTTTACTTGACTCAACCCAGGCGAATCTTTACTTGACTCAACCCATACCTAATAATTAATTTAATTATTTTGTAAATATTATTACACAGTTGTGTGAGGATAAATAATAAACAAACTGAAGAAACTTCAAACAGCCAGCACTTGCAAAAGCTGATTTGATATGGTAGATAATCGCAGAGAGGTTACGCGTTCAATTCTGGCCTATTACTTCTTGAAAAGACACATTTTCCAGCGTGACTCAGTTCAAGTTGTTGGCTCGAAATCTCATCAGGTCAAGTAAACTCGGCTCAATTTTGAGTCGGGTCACTGGGTTTTAGAACTATGATATGCAATAAGAGGTTGATGATGTGAATCACAGTATAAGCACATGAGTTCAAAGTCTGAGCCAATCATTAAGTGGTGCCAACTGTGACCCATAGGTCAGTACAGTCCACTCGTTGGTTGGACCACCCTCATATGAGGAAATGGGTGGTAAAAATCCAACTGTATGAGATTATAATGAAAATCTCACAATAAAATTGCAAAAATAAAATAAAATGCTGATATTCTGAAAGTCTCGTGAAAATATCATCTGATTGATAAAATCACGAGATTTTTAGAATCTCGGCTATATTTGTCACAATGGCCACTCATCAATATTTTTTCATGTGAAACCCAGGACCATATTTAAAAATTGTCCAGTATGAGTCAGCTTTGTCCGAATCGTATCAGTTCCGTTCTGAAATTATACGAGTCACTAGCCGGAAATGGGACTGAAGCTAACTGATATGGGCTGAAGTAGCGGTTTTCAGTCTCAAAGCGACTCTACTCCAAAACCGCTATCTAATCCATGCCCAGGACCCAACTCTTGAATAGTTAGATCTTTTATTCCTTAGTAGGTGACACAGTGTGTGGTTCCTACCTTCAACATCTTAAAATGCTATGATCATGTTTAATCAAATAACTTCTTGGGGCACCATGCAAAGATCATGTTTAACCAAATAATCATCATAGCCATCGAAATCGTTGGCCTTCTATTTCTAGTCAAGCTGTATATGGGTTGGTCAAGATTGTTTCTTGTGGTAATAAATGAAACCAATGGCAATCCAAGCTACTAAATCCTCTCTGTCACCATTTGCCATGACTACATATTCCCATGTTTGATTTGTCAGTAGTAACATTGTAATTATGGCATTTTCAAATACTTTAATGTCTAATCATCACCAAAATTTACTGATGTCACTTTGGATTTAAGATTTTGATAGAAATACCATTAAAAAAAGGGTAATGTATATACATTTCATGCCTCCTTAATACATCTGCATTTGATGGACGATTTTCATTTTTTGGTTTGGTGGCAGTAAAATTGTAATGACTCGAGAGTTGGCATTTTTTGGGTGATTGTTTTAAGAGTAAAATGTTGCATTTATGTCTATGTATCCCAATATTTATTAGTTATAACATATATAAAATATGAGTGTTGGCATATGTGATCCCCTATGTCATTTTGGGTCCTTGGACTGCATATGCTATAGTGGCATATGCAGTTTTTGGACCCGCCATGTTTATGTGATTATGCCATTGCATACTCAGCACGGATGTCATATCTTCCACCCTGATTCTCTCATGTTTTGCCTATAAATACTCAGCCCCATGCACATATGCACTACATTTTCCTGCAGATGGGGCAATCGGTGGGCTGGGTTTTGAGCCTAACTGCCTTTGGGCCAGGCTTCAGCTGGAGTATCAGGCCCATTAGTTTGAACTGTGTACAACTACACAAGCTGAATGTGCCATGCTCTCTAGTCTATTATTATTTATTACGAATATTCTTAGTAATTTAATTATTAAATATCGAGTTGATTCGATTCAGATCAACATTGAGTTTTTGGGTTTTTTAAATATGCATACAGAGGCCACAGGCCTATGAACACAAACAATTCTTGGGAGTAATCTATCTTTTGTCATTGTTTTCATTGTTTCATTCTTCCAGAAGAACAATCACACGGTTCTGAAGAAGACACTTGCACTCAGATGAGTAAAGAACAGAAGGAAGAAATGAAGAAACTTACCATGGAGTTCCCCCAGAGCTCATTTGGACATTTGAAACTTCTTTCTCTTCTCCAAGAACCGGTTCGAGTTAGATTCTGATAGCCCTTCTCTTTTTAATTGGGAGCAGCTGTTTTCTAAACAAATTCCAAGGGAAAAAGAAAAGAAAAGAAAAGAAAAGAAGAAAAAAAAAAAAAAACAGTATCACAGGATTATTAGATCAGAGGCTCTGGACCTTTTGTGATATGTCGTGAGCGCATTCCAATATGGTTTGTTGAAAACAAAAACATGAATAGGAAATATGTTGGAAGATTGGCCTAAGAGCTTTAAAGGTCCCGATGAAGAACCTTCTCGAAACAAACTCCAACTATGATAGGCCCCACTAAGTCTCCAACAGCACAACCTGCAGCAAAGAAGAGTTTGTGATTAAATTAAAATTGGATTTCATAAGGTGAGATTATATTTCTGGAGGATGAATTTTATAACATGCATTGATCAGGAAGGGGCATTCATGGCCAACATGCATTTCATAAAAAAAAAAATTTTAAAAAAAAAAAAAAAAAAAAAAGAAGCTTGGATTTTCCTAAAGCCCCAAAATAATCTTTCTGGGTGTGAAATGACCCAAGCACCCTCAATCTGTTTTCTTTTTCTAAATTAGTAGAGTCGTGTGGAGTCACGGCATTGTGGGGCCCACATGGTGTGTGTATGACATCCAAAAAGTCCTAAAGATGCAGTCCACCATGTTGATTAGATGCTCCAAAAATCCAGCTGATTCAATCATCAGGTAGGCCACAGTGTGGAAAACAGTGCAGACCACCCAAAAGCTCCAAATTCACATGCAGCCCACCTGATGATTGGATGGCCTGAGTTTTGGATTGTCTAATCCTCCTGGTGGGGCACACCTGTTGAACAGGTTGGATGTCATACACACATCCACAATGCTTGACTCCACATTTGCATTTAAAAAACAAGGCGAAGGGCATGGTCATGTCACCTCAAAGGGATCCTTCTGGGACTATAGAAAAGTGAAGTCTTTTACTGGGAAAATCAGTAATCTTGAGGATTTTTTTGATAAAAATCACTAAAAGATACACAACATCTGCATTGTACATCTTTCAAAAAAATATATATATAATGCTGTACAAATTTCCATTGATAATGTATGTGTTATGCTTACCAATCCACTGTCCAGTTGAAGGACGGATGAGGATAGCACCGATTCCGGCCCAATGGATGCAAAAACCAATGATGCACTGCACCTAATAGTTGCACCAGAGACCTTTCTCCTGAGAAGCTTGAGTTTTCCAGCTTTATCAACCTCTTCCTCGTTCTCATCCTCATTCTTAAAACAACGATATATCTCAATTCCAACTTGGACGATCCAAGATGCAGCAACTCCTAACAGATGTCCTGTCAGCCGAAAATGAGGTCAGAATAAGTCATGAGAGAACTATAGATTTGAAGGAAGCAACTGGCTACTCAAGCATGGCTTTAAGACACATCCGAGTCAGGTGCAACTTGGACAAGTTGACTTGGATTCAGCACTACCCAATCCGGTTCAATACCACGAGTCGCTCCCAACTCGGGTGAGTCACAACTCAACTCAGACACCAAATGAGTCAATCCAAGTGTAAAAACCATGCATTCAAGGGAATACCAACAAGAGAAGAATGCTAACCTCTGAAAGTTGTCTTGCTGACATTAAAGAAGAATAATGAAGTCGCCATCCCCCTTTCAGCCTTTCGCTTAGCTGATTTAGGAACATCTGCATGTATAGAGTTAAACTGTTAGTTATTGTTTGAAAATCTAACCCATACAGGCTGTGTTTGGTTACACATTGAATTGCAAACATTCTATTTAATTATGAGGAAATTTCAAAATTATCGATGTTTCCTAGCATTCGTGAGGGGAAGTTTTTACTAACATTAACATCCTAGTATTCATGAGAAGAAGTTTTTACTAAAATTATAGTTGCGTTCCTTGCAAGTGTTCCGAGACTCCTGCAATTTGGAGCTGCAGTGCTGAATCTGAATACTAAGGAAATTAGAATTTGGTCACTTCCACTTTTCAGACCAGTATCTGCAATTAAACTTGAAAATGTATCCAAACACACCCTTATTGTAGCAAAGATGAGGAATACGGCAGTTAACTGCATGCTAACAAATGTCGGGTCCAGCAATCATTGTGCCGATTCGAAGAACTGCGGCAAAGGATCACTCTGCAGCTGCAGACTGAAGGACAGTTCTTCTTAACTGTGAGGGTTGATGCAGCACAGGAGTGGACTCATGATCCATCGAGATAGTTTTATGGCCATTTACTGTGGTCTGAAAAGTCTAATGCCCCCATATCAATGGCCCATCAGTCTGTGGACTCAACATGAGTGGTCCAGTCATTCATGGGCCCACACACTCAAATTTTCTACAGCACCAGTTAATAACTTGTTGCCAAGGTCAATTTTCGAGTGCAAAATGATGTATGACATGAAAATGGTCTTGAAGGAAACCTATTGAGTTGACTTTCAAGCAAGATCTTGCGATTCGAGTTATGGCTGATTCATAGAGAGGTTGTCTGGTTGTGATAGGATTTACAGATATTTTAGTCTTTCTTTAGCGTTGCATTAAAAGAGGTCTCAAGTCGAACTGGTTGGAACATAAGGTACTGTCCACCCCATGGATAACTTCCAACCCCTCCAATTAGGTTGGCCTCTCCATGAGGACCACCTAGTGCAACAATCAGCCTTATCCACTGATCATGTGGACCAAACCATGAAAACAGTGTGTAGCCATTGAGAAATAGCAAATTACAAGTGTGGTCCACTGATGAGTGGATAATATCTGGATAGGTCATGCGAAGGAATGGGTAGTCAAGGATGCCGCAAGAGCTGCAGGGATTATCCTCATAGTCTGGGATTCTTCGTTATGGTCCAAAGAGGACAGTTGGGCAGGGGATTTACTCTTAGTGTGGTTTTTCGAGACAGGGCTTCAAGATTCAAATGGGTGTTTTCAGCAGTTTATGGCCTGAACACTGCCAATCTCAGCGACTCCTTCTGGGTGGAATTGGATTCTGTTGGAGCGAGATGGGGCTTTCATGGTGTGTGGGAGGGGTCAATGTCCGAAGATTCTCGTTCGAGAAATCTTCAGGTGGGGAAATCACTAGCAGCATGGCAGCAATTTTTTTTAATTGGAAGCACAGAAGTAATTTGGTGGATTTGCCAATGAGGGGTAAATAGCAGAAGTCAGCCTGTTCTTTCCAAGTTGGATCACTTCCTTGTGTCAAATAGCTGGATTGATAGATTCCCCTTATCCAGTCAGCGAGGTCTGCCGAAGCTGATTTTCGACCGCTGCCCAACATTTCTTGAGGTAAAGATGGAGGGCTTGGGTCCAAGGCTATTCAGGTTTGAATTAGCTTGGCTCCAATGGAGAGGTTTAGGGATTTAGTGAAGAGTTGGTGAGATTCTTGCCAGGTTTTGAGATAGCTGGGATTTGTGCTTTTCCTGAAACTGCACTTTTTAAAAGAAGATTTTCTGGTGAAAGAATGAATTTTTTTCACAATAGAGAGGCAGTTATGGAAAGGGTTATGGATGACACTTTATTAAAAAGGGGCGACCTTATCAGAGGATGATCGCAGCCGTAGGGGTTCCCTTAAGGTTGAATACAATAATTCTTTGAATGAGCAGGAAATCAATTGGAAGCAATGGTCGAGAGCGACATGGCTAAAGGAGGGAGATAAAAACACAAAGTTCTTTCATGGAATCGCTAGTGCGAGAGGACGCGCTAACAAAATCAAAAGTGCTGTAGAGGATAGGGTTCATGTAGAAGGGAAACTAAGGATATTTTATTTGGCCCCAAAGTTGTGAGACCAAGATCAGATAATCTGGAATTTGAGGTGCTGTAGTGGATGAGGTTGCTTCTTTGGAAGGGATATATTGGAGGAAGTAAAAAATAAAAATAAAAAATAAAAATAAAAATAAAAAAACTAGGATTTTGGTAGGGATAGGTTTCCTATTGCCTTTTTTTTTCCAGATTTTTTGGGAAATGCTAAGGATGAATGTGTTGGGTTTCATTTGTGAGTTTTTTGTGAAAGGAAAGCTAGCATCAGAATTGGGAGCTTTCTTATATTGCTCTAATTCCGAAGTAGGAGGGAGCCGACTGCATTTTAAGGACTTCCGCCCAATTAGTCTCATTAGCACTCCATACAAGATCCTCGCAAAGATTTTTGCTTTTAGGTTTCGGGCAAATCTTAGGCCAAGTCATCTCTAAGGTGCAGGGAGCTTTTGTGGAGGGGAGGCAGATCTTGGATAGTTCATTGATTGCTAACGAAATCATCAAAATTCGCAGCATAAAGGGGGTAAGAGTGGTGTGGTTTGTAAGCTAGATCTGGAGAAAGCTTATGAGCATGTTGATTGGGCTTTTCTAGATTATATGTTGGGCTAAATGGGTTGTGGGGTTAAATGGAGAAGCTGAATTCTAGAGTGTGTGGGCCCGGCCAAGTCCTTGGTTCTCGTCAACCATGGTGTGCCATAACAGCCTTTACGTAAAGGTGTTACGGGGGCCATTATAGAAAAAATGACCCATAACGGGCTATTATGCTCCCCGTAAAGGCTGCAACAGTCCATTATGGGGCTGATACAGGTTTTTCGGGTTTTTTCTCAATAAATAAAAAAGAAAAAAAAAAAAAAAGTAATGGCCGTTATAGCCCGTATCGTAAAGGTAACAGTGGTGACCTTTAAAGCCACCGCTACCGTTACGGAATGCCTTGTCGTCAACAACTCTCCTAAAGGTTTCTTTAAATCGGTGAGGAGTTTAAGGCAAGGAGACCCACTTTCTCCCTTTCATTTTGTTGTGGTGGCAAAAGCCTTGAGCATAATGCTTTCTAAGGAGGACAACGAAGGTCTATTTTGTGGCTTCAAAGTGGCCACAGGGGGATTTTCAAGTGTGGCATCTTCAATTCGTGGATGGCACGATTTTATTATATGAGCCAGATGCTTCCCAAATCCATAATCTTCAGAAAGTGAATTTTTGGTTTGAAATGGTATCGAGTCTCAGTGAACTCACAAAAATCTACGGTGTTGGGTATTAAGTTGCCTAGGGAGGAATAGACTTCTCTTGCTCATGTGTTGGTTACAAGGTGGAGTCATTCCCAACCATTTATTTGGGCCTCCCCTTCTGTACTGGGAAGGTGAAAAAGAGCTTGAGGGATCCGACGATTGAAAGATTTGAAAGGAAGTTGTTAGTTTGGAATAGTGGGTTGTTGTCTTTGGGGGCAGAATCGTCCGTATTAAAACAGCACTATTGAACCTTCCATTATATTTCATGTCTCTCTTCAAGTGCCCGAAAGAGGTGCTCAACAAACTGGAGAAGTTTAAAAGGGATTTCTTATGGCAAGGTGGGGGAGGCTAAGAAAAAATTCATCTTATGAAAATGGCCAATATTTGTAGACCCAAAGAGGATGGGGGGTGGGTATTCCTTGGGGATCTATGAATGGAGCTTTATTAGGGAAGTGGATCTGAAAATTCAAAGGGGGGTCTGGTCTTTAGAAGGAGGTGATATTGGTGGATCAGGTAGGGTGTTGGCCCAATAGTGCCTCCATAAATAAAGCGTCAAGAGTGTGGAAACAGATTTTGAGGCTAAAAAAAGTGGTCCTAGTGAACTTTTGTAGTGGGAGATGGGTCAAGGGTGAGATTTTGAAAGGATGTGTGTGGCTTGGTGATCGGTCTTTGCAAGATCAACTCCCAATGCTTGCTCAAGTGGTCATGGATCTCAACATTTCGGTTAACTATTGGTTTTCTATTCATGAGAATCGTGGGGTATGGACTCCATTATGTAGAAGGGACCTCCATGAGAAGTTCAAGAATGGTTGGCACTTTTAAATCAGTTGGCAGGGATCTCTATTTCAGAAGGGGTTGATTTGGTGTAGTGGCTAGAGGAGAAATCTGGGAAGTTCTCGATAAAGTCATTCCATACTTTGATTTTAAGTGGTAAGTGGAGGCTCAAGCGGCGGCAAAAAAGCGCATACTCTGTTCCTTTGGTCATATGGAGCTCCCTCTAAGGTGGCAAATTTTGCATGGTTAGTGGGTTGGAATAGGGTGTTGTCAATTGATAATTTGAGAAAGGGGGGCCTTTTCATTATCAAATGCTTGCTTGTTGTGTTGGTAACATGAGGAGTCGATGTGCTATCTCTTTATGCACGGTCCTTTCTCTAGGGAGGTGTGGGCTAGTGTTCTCTAGCTTCTCGGTGTCTTATGGGTACCTTTCCAAGGTCTATAGAAGATTTGTCCAAGCATCGGTATGGTGGTGATCAAGGAAGCTTGGGTAGAAAGGAGTGGAGGTTGTTCCTTCTAGAAGGGTTGTAAGCTATTTGGAAGGAAAGAAATTTTAGATGTTCCCGAGATATTTGTGGCAATCCTAAGGAGGTGTTCTTTAGAACAAGATCTTATATTCTAGAACAGGTGGTGGCTTCTCCTTAAGTAGAGGCATGTAGTTATGGATTGGAATTTGGGCGGCGTCCTTTGTGTTTTTTCTCTTTTATTCTGTATTCTTTCGGCTTTGCCGTTTTCATCAATAAATTATCATCCTTAAAAATAAAAATAAAAAGAGTGGATATGACAAATTTTTGCACAAGGTGATCCTTGTGACAGGGCCAACCTATTGGATGGGTAGGATCTGGCACACACATGAAAGGTTGGAAGTTATCCACTAGCTAGGTCCATACTTAGTCCAACGGACTTGAAACCTTCATCATCATCATTGTCATCATCGTTATCATCATTTAAGCCTTTTCCCAATTAATTTGGGTCAGCCACATGAAAGTTGTTCTGCCATTCCACTCTAGTTTTGAATGTTGCATTCTTCATATTCATGATAAAAGTTATGGCATAACTTTGATGCCGGACACCAAGCTGATGCAACCCTCCTTTATCTGGCTGGGGACTGGTAGTGAGAGAACAAAACTCCCACAAGTGCAATGTAATACACTATTACATAGGTTGATTATAATCAAGAGCTATCTAATAGTCTATTACAGAGGTCGATTAAAATCAAAGATTCAACGGGCTAACTACATAGGTTGGACTTGAGACCTTCGTTCAATTAAAATAGATGGTTTTGATTGGATTTAGTGAATGGCTGGGATTATTGTAGGGATTTATATATGTTTTGTAGATGTCACATGGAAAAAGGATATTAATGAATTGAAATCTCATTTTTAGTCTTTATTTAAACCTGCAACGGTCTTTCCCAGGGTTGGGATGCTCGTTTCCTATAAGTGTCTCATGTAGATCGTGTTATTAGTGACACCTTGCACAACCACGATTTATAGAGATTAGAAATCATCTATCATCGTTTCCTTCCAACCCCTTTCTCCTATGCTTTCTCTATTGAGTCCACATCACTAGTTTTCGAAGTTACCTTCTAGAAAGAACCATTTTCAACCAAGAAATAAATTATTAATACCGTCATTCTTTCCCAAGTCTCTACACAATCTTTGAAATGAATGAAATTTTACTTGAGTCTAAATCTTTTATATTCTTCATTTTGTAGAACCAGTAGAAAAAGGAAATGCTTTAAATGCATATTCAAATTGTTTCACATTGGAAAAAGGCTAAGTACCTTTAAGAAGCTTCCATGCCATCCGATGGGAAATGTAATGGACAACAAGTCTTTCCAGCACCCGTCTAGTCGTTACAACAGTAGTCTGAAACATTATTTTTTTTTTTAAAAAAAAAAAGGAAAACTTCAGCTTCACTGACTGCAAAGAATGATACAGAGAACAACCATGTATGTTAATATTAAACAACCTTCGCTTGTGAAAGAGAAATGTGAAGGCCGTATTGCAATTTAAGATATGTTAAACTCCAACATCTCGTCATCAAAACAAAACAAAAACAAAAAAAAAAAACAAAAACAAAACAAAAACAAAACAAAACAAAAAAGAAAAGAAAAACTCCAACATGATACTATATGAAGAAGCTAGAGACAAGCCTTTCCTAGATAAAGAGGGTTGCAAAAAATAGGTGTACCTTGACTAAGACACGACAAGCTTTAGATAGAAGGGAACAAAAGCTCCAACATGAACAAAATGATGAAGAGAAAGATAAAGGTGTTGAAAATCGGATACCTCAAATCTATGCTGAAACAAGGTCATTGACTGATAGACAGTGTGGTCGACAGGTTGAAGGATATTGAATATATTCAGGGTTTTTTTACAAAGCTCTCTGGACTGTTTTTGGAGTTTTCAACAGGTCGAAAACTTTGGTTGATAGGTCAATCTGACCGATCGACGCGTCTCGACCGGTCGAATCGAAAGATCGACGGATTGTGTAGTTTTGCGCGATTTATTTCTATTTCCATTTTATCTTAAATATATGGGTGTAATCGAGATTAGAGAGAGGGCTAGGGTTTTTCTCTTGGTGCTTTGAATCGGTAAGGTTTCATATCTTGTAACTTTGTTATTCATAGTATATTATTGCTTTATGCCGTGGTCTTTTCCTGCAAGGGTTTTTCCACGTAAATTCGGATGTTCTCTGTTGAATTTGCTTATGCGATTGTGATTATTTTGTTTTGATTCCTCTCTGTGTGCTTTTGCAAGTCCTATCAAATGGTATAAGAAATTTGATTTTTCCATGATGAGTCAGAGGTTTACCAGGAGTGAGTCTGATCATTGTGTCTATTTCAATTAAGTGATGGAAAGTTTATTATCTTCGTATTGTATGTTGATGACACGCTTATTACCAGTCATAGCATGTCTGAGATCGACATACTGAAGGCTCAGCTTTCATGAACATTTGAGATGAAAGATTTAGGGGTTGCAAAGAAGGTTTTTAGCATTGACATATACAGAGACAGGAATATGAGCAGGTTATGGTTATCTCAAGTTGAATACCTTGAGAAGGTATTGGTGAAGTATGGGATGGACAAGACAAAGACGATCAACGTTCCTCACATGGCTCATTTTCAGCTTTCTTCTTAATAGTGTCTTGAAACGGATGAAGAAAAGCAGGTTATGTCTCGTGTGCCTTATTCGAATGATGTTGGCAGCTTGATGTATGTCAGGGTCTGTACGAGACCGAATATTTCACATGCGGTGGGTGTTGTTAACAAATACATGTCTAACCCGGCAAGCAACATTGGGAGGTAGTGAAATGGCTAACTTCGATATATTTAAGGTACGCAGGACTACGTCTTGACATTGACAAATATAGAGTGAAGACGGAGTGTGCACAAGAAGCAATGATTGTAGAGCTATAATGGAGACGAAGTAGAGATGGAGGATCGAACATGGCGTGTTGTAACATGAAGATTAAAATCATGGTGGAGATTGTTGAAAATCGGATGCCAAATCCATGCTGAAATAGGGGCCATCGACCGATCGACAGGTCAAAGGAGATTGAAAATATTCTTTTTTTTTTTTCTTTTTTTCTTTTTTTTGCAAAACTCTCTAGACTGTTTTTGGAATTTTCAACAAGTTGAAAACTCTGGTTGACAGGTTGACCCAACCGATTGACGTGTCTTGACCGGTCGAATCGATAGATCGACGAATTGTGCAGTTTTGTGTGATTTGTTTCTATTTCTATTTTACCTTAAATATATGGGTGTAATCGGGATTAGGGAGGGGGCTAGACGTGCTTAAGGGTTTGAGAGGGTTTTGGGGCTTTGAATTGGTAAAGTTTCATCTCTTGTAACTTTGTTATTCATAGTGCATTATCACTTTGTGCCGTGGTTTTTTCCTGCAAGGGTTTTCCACGTAAATTTGGAGTGTTCTTTGTTGGATATGCTTGTGCGATTGTGATTACTTTGTTTGGTTCCTCTCTATGTGCTTCCGCGAGTCCCAACAAAAGGTAAAAACACACCGGTACAATCTTGGGTCATATGCAAGGTTTTAAATATTGGCATTGAGGGACTTATTGGTCGGGCCCAAAAAGACATTATACCGGGCGTAGTAAGAAATAGGAAAGTAGAACACCGAAATCCATCATGCTTTTATGTTTTTAACATGTATTCAATGGTTGATCAGAGTGATCCATGATAAGACCATTGTCTGATGGCTTGACCTGCTAAAAGTCAACCAAATAAGCCCTAATTGAACACAAATCAACCATGATTTGATATATTAGGGATCATTACATTGAAACACAACAAGAAAAAGATGTTTTTTTAAGTGATAGTTTTCCCTTCCAACATCTCCCAAAATGTTTCATTCCGATTCGATTTATCGAATCTCACCCAGATATTGTATTTTGATCTCCAAAATTGTCTAGATCTAGTATAAAATGAGTTTTTGAGCTTCCTCCATGGTTGAAATGAAGAAATAAGTGAAAAAACTAGAGAAGTTGGAAAAAAAAAAATAATAATAATAATAATAATTTGAAATGGGCCTTTATGGTCTATTGGCCAATCTTGGCACCGATATGATCTACATTGGCTTGTATTGGTCAACATGGCCCTTTTCATGACATGAAACAGTTCACACTCTGGATCACATATGGGGGTGGCCAATACAGTTATGATGCGGTTGAATCATAACCAATTTCCAAAACCCGATCACATTTATGATCTCCACAATGTAGGTTGTTGTTTTGTATCCATGTTATATCCAAGGTATTCAGTAATAGTAATGTTGGCCATAACGGCCACTTCTATTACCATTACGATATGGGCCACAATGGCTGTATATTAGCCCATAACGAACCGTTACAGGGGCGTAAAGGTCTGCTATGGACCATTTTCCTGTAATGGCCATCACAACCCTGTAATGGTGACCACCATTACCGTTACAGGGTAATTAGCCCATTTTCCTGTAATGACCACAATGGCTGTATATTAGCCCATAACGAACCGTTACATAACAGCCGTTACAGAATTATTTTTTAGTACCTTGGTTATACCGGCCATATCATGACCGATCTTTAAAACCACGGTCACTTTTACCATCTCGAGAAAGTAAGTGGCTATTCCATATCCTTGTTACAGTTTGTACATTTTCTCTTCTTGTTAAAAAAGTTTTTGCTACCAATAAAAAGGAGATATTTATATCCACAAGACTGAAAAGTGGCAAACTATCAAGGATTTTTGGGAGGATAATGAAGTTAGGAAACAATAATTAAACACGCCAGCATAGTCAGCTCTCTTGAGAACAAGTAATCAGCCATTCGCATGCATGCACGTGCACACATAGACACAGAGAGATCAATTGTACACACGCACGCACATGCTATTGTACAGTTACTGTGCCCCCGAAAAATTCAAATGGATCAGATAATAATAACAACCTCTTCTTGATTCAATTAAATAATCCACAGTCGCAACTCAACAATTAAAATGATAAGGAATCATATTAATAGCATCTTTTCAATTTGGCTATTGCCCATCCGCAATCATTCCCACTATCCAGATGGTTTGAATACATGATAGTATGCTTATATCATTCATCTGATAGCCCTGTTGTACATGAATCACAGGCTGAAAATTTTCCCAGATGGAACAATCCAAACCCTTCATTTCTTACATACCCAACATGGTGGCATGTTTGGGAGTTTTAGTTTACAATGGGTTATAGCTACACCACAGGGTATTCACACCCATGGTTAAGTGATCCAGACCATCCATCTGTTTGGCCCAGTAGTAGTGGATGGATAGATTGACCCTAGCCCTTACTCTTAGGTCCAATGAATAATTAGGTCAGGCTTAGTGTAATGCAGGATCACCAATGATTAAATGTAAATGGTTGCATTATCTTTCTTAACTGTCCATCTGCTAGCCAAACAACTGAATGATTAGAGTTTTTTATGAAAAAGATTTTTAAGCAATTTTACACATGATACTTCTTTTACTGGTTTTTATAAAATTATAACATAATTAACTATCATTATTTTCATGTAGACATGTCTCTCGAAACTTCATATTTGAAATAATAGTCGCAGAAAGATATTTTTCTTCATGGGTTTCAAAAGAGATTTTAATGGATATAGTTAAACATTGTGAGATTGATGCTTATATATGAATACTGACTAATGATCCATTATCAAGGTATCCCGTATCAGTATCGGTTGGCGTAACGGTGCCCTCCGATACCGATACGGATACAGGGGTGTAACAGCGATATGGCGGCGTAACGGCCCGTAACGGTGCAAATTTTTATTTTTATTTTGCCCAAAAAAAATGAAAAAATATGGATTAAATCCGGAATATTTTAAGCATTCCAGATATGCATTCATTTATAAATTGAAACATGTTTATGGTAGTGTAACGGTCCACTCTTTGGTGAGAAGTTGTATCGGATTGTCTGATAAATTTATGAACCAGACAACCTGGATTTGACTGCAAAACTCATATATTTAATTGTCTAACTATCTACTATCAATGACAGATATATTAGAATGAATGTAATATGAAATATCTTACATGTGCAATATATTCGAATTTATAAATTTAAAAATAAAAAAATAAAAAATAAAAAAAAAGGACCGAAAATAGTGTGTAAATAGAAAAAAATTATAAAAAAAATATAAAATAACAACAACAATCTGTAAAATGGACATTAACATGTTCTACTATGATTAACACATCATATTCTACCATTAAAACAACAAAATATTCAATAAAAAATGTTTTTTTGAATTTTTTAAAAAAAAAGGGGCCAAAAATAATGCGTAAATAGAAAAAAATTATAAAAAAATATAAAATGACAACAACAATCTGTAAAATGCACATTAATATCTTTTACTATGATTAACACATCATATTCTACTATTAAAATAGCAAAACATTGAATAAAAAATGATTTTTCGAATTTTTTTTTAAAAAAAAGGGGCTGAAAATAGTGCGTAAATAGAAAAAATTATAAAAAAATATAAAATGACAACAACAATCTGTATAATGGACATTAACATGTTCTACTATAATTAACACATCATATTCTACCATTAAAACAACAAAACATTCAATAAAAAATGATTTTTCGAAATTTTTTTTTTTTAAAAAAAAAGGGCGAAAATATGCGTAAATAAAAAAAAAATTTTAAAAAATATATATAAAATGACAACAACAATCTGTAAAATGGACATTAATATCTTCTATTATGATTAACACATCATATTCTACCATTCAAACAGCAAAACATTGAATAAAAAATATAACTACCTATTTTTTAGGAATTTCTGGAAAATGGCCCACGGAGCTTCGAATCAAGAAAATCCTTAATATAAGTTGTTTTTATCTGTAATATCAAGCTAAGAGTAGTCGAAAATAGCAATAGAATGATTTATGAAGAGTTTGGAAGAAAGAAGTTTTTTTTTTTTTTTTTTTTTTTTAAAAAAAAGTGAAAAAACATACCTTAAAAAGCAAAAAAAAAAAAAGGGTCGTTTTTTACCGTTACGGGGCAGTTACGGGGCAGTAACGGCAGTTACGACTACATAATCGGGGGGTGCCCCATTACGACCCCGTATCGCGTAACGGCCAGTGCCGTTACCGATACGTACTGGCCGATACGGCCGTATCATAACAGATACGGGACACCCTGTCCATTATTGGAGGAGTGGTATATTAATTGAGCAGTTTATTCTCACTCACTATGAACAACATAGAATGTTAGTATTTCATAAAAAGTTGTTATAACAAGTAGGGACGATTGATAATGAATACAAGGAACCCTTCACTTTCATTCATGATCTCTACACCCAAACTCGATCTTCAAATCTAACCGTAGATGCACAACCCATCATACGGTGATTGAATGAAGGAGATTTGTGTAGATCAACTTCCAAACAATGTTCGAAATATTGGTATCATGCAATGTATCGCAACCTTGAGATACAGATGCATATCAGTTATCACACGGGATATATTGTTTGTATCGCATAATTTATCGCAATTTTTGGGAAACATGGGGAAACATCGGGAAAATGGTTGAATTTTTCAATGAAGCTTCACGAATTATTAAAAAAGACCTTAATACACACTTTTAAATCATAAAATCTCAAAAAAGAAGTGTACATAATAGGTTTCATTTGTATAAGATCCTAAGTTATGCACTGTCTGATTGAACTAAGGCAACTATATTCAAATATGATGCATAACATTTATAAACGTATCGAGACATGTATGAAAACACAACCAATGCATTCAAAAGCAAAAGATATAGTAGAATTTAAAAAGCATACCTATCAATGATGTAATTGGCTATGGCCTAGACCCACATAGAGTAACGCGATAGCTCGTAATCAATGTCTTCATGGGCCACAAAAGTTTTGGATCAAGCTGATATTTGTGTGATCTCTTCATCCAGGTCTTTGTGACCTTACCAACAAGTTGGATGGCGAATAAAAATTCCGGTGGACCCACGAATTTTTTAGATCAATCTAATCATTGAACATTACCTTCATTCAGGTCTGTTTGACCTTATCAATGGGTGGATGTAAAATAAACATTATCGATCTGCTTAAAGTGGGCCCACGAAAGTTTTTAATGGTGGACGTTCAATCACACAATTGTTTCTTGTGGTGTGGTCCACTCGGATAACACCTTAGTGAGTGTTACTCTAACGTGTGGGGCCCACCTTGATGTAGTTTTTGTATATCCACGCCATCTATCTATTTTCCCATCTCATTTTAGGGCATGATCCCAAATCTTATGAAGATCCAAATCTAAGTGGACCATACCACTAGAAACAGTGATGAGTGACCATTAAAAACTTTTTATGGGCCACAGAACTTTTGGATCAAGATGATCTTTGTATTTTCCCTTAATCCAGATCTTGTTGACATTATCAACAGGTTGGATTGCAAATAAACAATATGAAAACCTTACGATGGGCCCTTCGGAATTTTTAATGGTGAGACACTCAATCACCACTCTTTCATGTGGTGTGGTCCGCCTAAGATTTGGATCTGCATAATTTTTAGGACCCCATTGTAAAATGGGTTGGAAAAACAGATGGACAAGGTGGATGTAACCAAATCATCAAGGTGGGCCCACGATAAGAGTAAATACCATGTCATAACACACCTAATCTGCCCCTAAAAAAGGGGCGTTGATTGGGTAAATACCTGAGCACAACTTGGGCTGGACCTTGATAGTAGGGCCCACCTCGATGTATGCATTGTATATCCACATTGTCCATCGATTTTTCCATTTTATTTTAGGACGTGGTCCCAAAAATGAAGCCAACAAATATTTTAGGTGGACCACACCACAGGACACGATGATCATTGAACTTCCACCATTACAAGCTTCTCGGCGTCCCCCATAATGTTTATTGACCATCCAACCTATTGATAAGGTCATACAGATCTAGATGAAAGACAAAATATCACCTTGATGTAAAACTTGTGGCCCACAAAAGGTTTTCAATGGTCATTAACCATTGTTTCCTGTAGCGTGGTCCACCTGAAACTTTTATCTTATTTATTTCTAGAACCATGGCCTAAAATAAGCTGAAAAAACATATGAACAGCATGGATATACGATTCATACGTTGAGGTGGGCCCCTACAGTCAGGGGTCCCACCCACATTATTGGTTCCAAGGTCTCACCCAAGTTGGGCTCCGCCTTTACCTAGCAAGAGAGGAACGGACCTATCAAGGGTTGTATGGGGCCCACCATATTATACGTGTTTTATCTACGTCGTCCATCCATTTTGACAGTCATTTTAAGGCATGATCCTAAAAAAGAGGCAGATTGATGGCTCAAGTGGACCACACCACATAAACAGTGATGATTGAGATATTTGGAATCCAATCTGTTCAAAACATCATAGGGCTCATCGTGATGTTTATTTGGCCATCCAACTTGTTCATAAGGTCACATAGACCTGAATGCGGGTAAAAAATAAATATCAACTTGATCCAAAACATTTGTCCCTACCGAAAAGTTATCAATGGTAAGCGTTCAATCTCCACTGCTTGTTGTGGTGTGGTCCATTTGAGCCTTAAAATGTCTAGTTTTCAGACTCGTGCCTTAACAATGAACCTCCATAATGAATGGACGGATTGGATAAAACATATACATCAAGGTGGACCCCACAAAGCCGGTGACAGGACTGTTCGTCTCGAGCTAACGCGACACAACCTGCATCTATAAAAGGCTTTCAAAGCCATTTTTGAAACAAAAAAGGGTTCCGGAAGGACCGGAACCCTAAAATCTCTCAAAGAATCCCCAAAAATCCCTCGATCAAACCTAAATCTCTAGGGGTTTTTGCATATTTCTTGCCAAAATCTCCTTGGCAATTTGAATCTAGCATTTATTTGACGAAAAAAAAAAAAAGGAAATCAAGATTTTGTGGAACTTACAACGTACCTCTATGGATCGATCAAGTGGCCCACCAAATTCTACTTATGATCACACAATCTTCTTCTACAAGCACCGAAATCCCATCTGAATTGAAAGCTTTTCGCTGTTTTTTCTTTTTTCTTTTTCGATTTTTTCTATAATTATGTAACCCGACATTGTCTGCCCTTTTATCGTTGAAATGGTTATTGGCTACAGCAGACCCGTGAGTCTGTGATAGAATCTATAATAAATCTGTGAGCCTGAGATAAAATCTACAGATAAATGGATCATCCGCATGTAATATCTATGATATCGCAAAAAATGTGCGATATCGTGTGATATATTGCACAATACATAGAAAGTTGTTTTTTTTTTTTTAATTTTTATGAGGGGTTTTCGACGTGTTTCATGTCGTTGGCCAGTGATAATGATAATATCAGCCGATAGTATCGGTATTGCAAACACAGCCCCCAAACAACTTTGTGTTTCCCCTTGTGGAGAATAAAAAGGAAGAAAAGAGAAAGAAATTGAAAGAAAATGGGAAGGAACGTGATACCAAATCTTTTACTCAATGATACCATATTCCTCGAGTTAGATTGATAAGGAAAAAGAGAGAGTATTGCAAAACCAAAAAGGGGATGCAAATAGATCAAAGAAAAGAAGAAACAGATTGGGAGAAAGAACCGAACAATCCTCTAACAAAATGCTGAAGACCGCGAAGAACCCTCTCTCCAAATCTTCTACTTAACAAAGAAACATCAAACCAAATAAGTTTTATTTTCATAATAATGCATTACACTTCCATAACATAGCCTTATATAAGCTTAAAATTAAAAAAGACGAAGAAGAAGAAGAAGCACTAATAATAGAAAATTACCAAACTGCCCCTAAATCTTGTCACGACCATATGAACCTTATGTGAATGGGCCATATCTTTTTTTTTTTTTAAGACACAAGGTGTCCCCACCTCTTTTTTGAAGTGAGACTAATCCCTGCGGATACACGCAATCACCCACAACCACGTGTATTGGGTAAAGCCAATGAGGAGAATCGAACCCTCACCTATAGGGAGCAAACCTACAATGAAGACCATTCGCCCAAACCTCGTTGGGTGTGAATGGGCCATAGCTCACCCAAACTACCTCGAAATTCACAATCTTGGGCTCGTTTGAAAGCGTACTTGATAGGCTATCAGGAGGCACTAATTTTACATCATTCGCACAACACTTGGTGCCCACAAAAAATGTAACGAAAATATAAAAGAGAATTTATTAATTAAATCATGATTGAATCTCACCCTAAAAACTAATTAAATAAATAGAACCTATGAAATTGATGACCATATAATTGATCCCACAGGCCCTACAATTTAAATTGACCGTTGATCCCATCCAATTAATCATTAGACCGTTGATTTGGTCCGGATCATCAATCAAGACAATGTGAACGGATGGATTCTTCAAATCTTTGTCAATTGGCTTGTGTAGCCATTTTACATCAATTTCACTCGGCTAAAACCATCATCGAGTTTAAATTAGTGGTTATAATCTCCTATGAAGATCCTCGTTTGTACCGCATCTTCTTCAGCTTCATTGCCAGCTGATAGTGGAGACCTACACACTTGGCGGGCAACTTGCGCATAATACAATGTCAAAATATGCGCCATCTTTTCTTTCACTTCTTGGTGGTCCTGTTCTAGACATCGATTATAGTCCCTTTGTCATGGTTAGCTTTTGATCTATGGGCCTTGATTGAAATTGAGATGGCACTATGGGGATCATGAATTATTTACTTTACGATCATCGAATCGTCCATACTTGTTGATCCTTCGATCTCCTCTACCGTGTCATTCGATGGTTGATCATCCATTTTCATTGGCACTTCCTTCGATTGAGTTGTTGATCAATCAATAGGTGTTTCCATGGATCCATTAAGCAAGCCAATAGTGGATTCCTCTTAACTGGCCACACCTGCTTCAAACATGTAATTCCTCGAAACTCCAAAGACAATGGATTGAACTCCATAGCGCTTTTCTCGTTCAATCAAGGGCTCGAGGTAAGCCCTTTCGCCTCCTTGAATTCTTTTGCAATATCTTCCTTGAACGCTCTAATCTCCTTCTTGAGTTCCCACATATTCTCCTCCTGCGTCTCTTGAGCGTTCACAATCGTCCCTGACATTTTCGTGCAATAGGAGGCTTTTGAATTACTAAAATGTGGTTGTAATTGTTTGTAACATGGAGAGGGGTGTTGAAAGGAATTGTCATAAGCCATTTGAAGATGGGTCTAACTCGAGGTGATATGAAGGACGATCTTGATCATCGAAGTACATTGGATAAGAATAATGTGATGGATATGGAAGGCATATGAACATATTCCTATCCATGACATCTCTAACAAAGAACAATGAAAGAATATAAGGTGAACTTTAGGCTTGAGTTCTAGATCTAAGGGTTTTGGAGGGTTTCGGATGGGTTTTGGGGAAGGAAAAAATAGGGGCAAGAGAATTGATAGGTTGGAACAAGATTAGGATTTAGTAAGGTTGGAAATGGGTACATTCAGGGCTTAAATTGTGTTTATTCTTTTATTTTTTTTATTTTTATTTTTGTAAGGTTAGGGTTAGAAGGGTTCAAGAAAAAGAGAAAAGGTAAATATACGGTTTAGAATTTCATGATTTGCGAAGGAATGGAAAACAAAAAAGGAAAAGAAAATGGAAGATGGGGTTTGAGGAAGTGGGGGGAAATGAAAGGGAAGAATTGAGATGTTCAATTCCTCAAGAGTAAAACTTACTTTGATACCAATTTAATGCAAGCCCCAATAGGGGATGCAAATTAGACTAAAGAAAAGAAGAATAGAGATTGTGGGAAATAACCCAACAATCCTCTAGTTGAATGCTAGATACCATGAAAAACCCCATCTCCAAATCTTTCACCGAATAAAGAAACAACAAAACAAAGAAGTTTTATTCAAATCATCATAATAATGCATTACACCTCCGTAACAGTCTTATATCGACTTTAAAAAAACCTAAAAATAAAAATGACTAAACTGCCCATAAATCTCGTCACTAGCATATGGTCTTTAAGTAAATGGGCTATATCTCACCCAAATTACCTCAAAATTGCATGATCTTGGGCTCGTTTGAAAGCTTACTCAATAGGCTATTAAACGGGACCAATTTCTGGGCATTCGCACGTCATTTGATGCACCAAAAGGAGCCCACTAAGAAAGTTTTTTTAAAAAAAATAAAAAATACAAAAGAGAATTCATTAACTAAATCATGACTCAATCTCACTCTAAAAACTAATTAAATAAATAAAACCTATGAAATTATTGACCACATAATTGATGCCGTAGGCCCTACAATTTAAGTTAACCATTGATCCCATCCAATTGATCATTAGACAGTTGATTTGGCTGAGATTATCAATCAAGACAATTTGAATGGGTGGATTCTTCAACTCTTGATCAATCGGCTTGTTTGGCCATTTGATTGCATTAGAGAGTATGAGAAGAAGTACGAGAAAAAAGATACAAGGTTTAGAAGGTGTTGATGCCCCAAGCCTCTCCCCTTATTATCAATAAGGCTTTCATGATATATGTAAAAGTACAAAAATATCCCCATGCTTACGTTAGTCCATATCCAAAGCCTATATGCTCAAAACTCTATGGCCTATGCTAACACATCACCTTAAGGATTAAACAAAATGAATAACGAAATGAAACAATAGAAACCATAATCTCCATGTGAAGTGGGCTACACACGTGATCATCACCATCCATCACGGTCCCTCAACATGGTGGAACCATCAGATCAACGATCTAGGTCTATGTCAAAAAAAAAAAAAAAAAAAACCCTCAGAAAAACATACAGTTGTTCAGGCTCAGTACCCTATATTTCTTCTTCAATAAATTATTTAAATTTAACAAATAAAAAAACACTCTACCTCCCGGACTATTTGCTTCACCGACTTTTTGAAGGGAACAACCAAATTGACAGGTGACCTCTCTTCCGATTCATCTTGTAGGAAATCGTCGTCGTCATCATCTTCCATGCGTGTGCGAGGTTCCAGGAGAGGCAGATAAAACATTAAGAAGGACCTCAGTGATGTCAGTGCAAGAGACTTTGGTCCGAAAGCTGAGAATAGAGGTTTTAGCTCTATAGGATATTCCTTGGTACTGTATTTGAGGGAATCGTGTTGAAAGATATTTTCAGAAGCACTGCGTAGATTGGTAACATAATCTTCAGTCCATGCCGGGGCAGGGGCAGCATCACAAAAGGCTGTTGAGATTCCGCCGTCACTGAAATGTAACAGGTTAGAATCAATAGAAATGAAGGTCAAGTCAAACAAGAAAAGGTATTTAGGATACAAAAATGAAAAAATAAATAATAAATAATAAATAAAATAGGTGTATATGTACATGTGCTTACTGATCATCAAATAATTTAACAAAAGAAAGCATCAAGGAAATATGTTATGCTTCCCTTAACAAGTTATAATATGAGTTCAATCAAGCGAACATGTATTTCTCTATTACTACTGTTATTGGGTTCTTATGAGATGCTAAGAGCCCACTTGGGTGCACCAAAAAACAGGTTCCCCTCATTTCAGCCTGCAAGTGAGATGCCAAAAAGACTGCCCTGCCCCTGTCCTCTCTCCCCCCCAAGGGGGCGTTGATTTATCATCTCCCACAGACATGCAAATGTGCGCCATGTGTGGAAGATCCAAATCGTCCATAGGATGCGCCATCACAAGAAAGGGCCTCCCTTAAAAAATCAAACCTGTTAGAAAAAGAGGTGGGCCACAGTTGTGAACACAATCTCAGCCATGAAAACAACTTCCAACAGGCAATAACACCACCTGTCACATATGTCGGAGTCTTGGAGAAAAATTCATTAAACCCCTTTTTGGGTGGCACACAAACACACCCTAAAAGTTGTTTCTCAGATTTATGAGAAAAAATTTGTCGTGATTTTATTTTTTTTTTAGTATTTTCTATAAAATTGAAGATGGAAATGAATATGTGCACATTAAACACATACTTTTTTAAAAGACATCTAAAATATCTAACATAAAATACATAAGGAGAATACTCTGTTCCTAGTCTACAAGGAACTGGGAAATTTAAGGGGCACTATGCAATTTTGATTGCTAACAAATGCTTGACCTTGCTAACAAGTGCTTGACCAAATTTTTATTGCTAATAGATGTCTAAACTCAAGAAGTTGGTTGGGCGATCCGAGGATAGTGTGCAAGATTGACATAGAGGAGAATGACCACTTTGATTTGGAGTTCTTTTATATTACTAGTTCATTAATATGCATTTGGATAAGTCAATGCTTGTGAACTTCATTCTCTGTTCTCTTCATGGATTTTCCATAAGGTTAGGGATCTAGGACAAGGTACCCCCTATCTTCATTCCTTTTATTACCAGTTCATCAGTATGCATTTGAACAAGTCAATGCTTCTTGTGAACTTCATTCTCGTTGATAGTTTTGTTTTCTTCATGGATTTTCCACAAGGTTGGGGACCTAGGACAAGGAAACCCCCTATCTTCATTCCTTTTCACAATTTTGGGAGGAAAGTCTCCTATGGTGCTCAATAGTCAGAGAGCCTTGGTCTTTTTGGTTATCAGGCATGCCCAGTGGCATAAGGATATAAACAAGACTATGGGATTGGTTATGATGAGACCTTTGTTCCTGTACCGAAGACAATCGTTTGCAATTTGTTAGCTGTGGCTTGACATTGAAGGTGACCATTCTATCAACTAGGCATTCTACACAGTGAATTAAAAGAAGTGATGTATATGGCTCTGCCTCCTTGATTCTCATTACCTGCCAATCCACGCCTTGTTTGCCGTCTCAAGGAATCTATGGATTAAAGCAAGCACCACAGGTGTGGTTTGAAAAGTTTTTAAGTGTTGTTGTGGATTCAGGATTTCAACATTTTTCTAATGCTATTCTGTTTGCATACATCATAGTATAGTTGGAATTGTTATTTTATTAAAAAATTATCATTTTTGGTGATGATAGTGCTGGTACAACTGAGCTAAAGGAACTGGTTAAATCTTATTTTAAGATGAAGGATTTGAGTAGCTTAACTTACTTCTTGGGTTTGTAAGTTTCTTCATCCTCAGTTGGGATCGCCATTGCTCAACAGAAGTATACCCAGGACCTTCCTTAAGCCAAACTCATTGACGATTAACTTTTGGACTCTCCTCTTGAGTTCAATGTTAAGTACCACGAAGATGATGGGGAGCCAATTTCAGATCCTACAATGTGTCAACATCTAATAGGGTGAAGTGGCCTGCCATTTTTCATGCAGTTAATAGCATCAATCAGTTTTATCTCTGGTCCCAAATGACTCCACTTGACTGCAGTCCATACAATCCTTTGATACCTATGGGGCACCATTAATTGTAGCCTTTCCTTCCCATCTCCTCTTCCTTGTCATCTATTGCTTATGCAAATTCAGCTGGGTGTCCAAACACCTGTTGTTCCACTATGATTGCAAGTCCTTAGAATCCTTCAATGTTTATGGGGCACCATTAATCATGGCCTTTTCTTCCATCTTACTCTTCCTTTTCATCTATTATAGTATATATGGGCCTGTCATGGGCCCTTGGTTTAGGTTGTGGGCCTTTGGGCCTGTTAGTTATGTTATTTCTTAGGTTTTTTTTCTTGGTTCCAATTTTACCCTTTTACTTAAGGGTATTTTATGTAATTTTCAAATTTTGTCCTATAAATACAATAGAGTTGGAGGTCCAACTATACCGGTCTTTCCTTCTTTCAAAGCTTTTCTACTTTGCATAGTATCAGAGCCTACAGATTATTATTAGGGTTTCTTTATTAGTTCCTCTCTTGATCTTTCTCCTTCAAAGCATTTTTCCCCTCTCTTCTTCTTTTCTCCTGTTTCTTCTTCTTTTCTCTTCTTTTTCTTCTTCTTTCAGGCATACACTTCCTCTTGTTTTGAGGGTGTTGAGTGTTTTTTACCCACTAATCTCATTTGATTTGAGAGGAGACATGCAGTTGGAGATTTTTGAAGGTTTTTAAGATTTGTCGTGGAGTTTTGCAGCTGAAGTTTTCTGAGGCTTGAGACTTGTGACTTGTTAGGGAAGATCTGAGAGAAGATTTTGCTGGTCAATCTTCTTCAATTATGGTTCTGAAATTTTCTTTCAGTTTTTTAAAACTACTTTACAATTGCAGTTTACTGTTGGAAGTTCGTGTTCGCTGGACTTTTTTTTCACACGCACTCACACCACAATGGGTGCTCGAACCCATGACCTCGTGTTGAAACTCTTGTGAGTCTACCACTGAACCATAGAGTAGCAGGCATGTTTGCTAGACTTTTTGGGCAGTTTTTCCTCCAGAATTGCTCACATCTTGTTTGCAATGATAGGTTTTTTTTAATGTTGATTGTTGTTTGGACAGATTTTAATGCCCAGATTTATCGAAATTTGCGTACGGTAATCCTTATCTTTCATATTTTCGGTAATCTAGCCATAAGATCTTCCCTCTCTCTTCTTGTTTTTTTGTGAATTGGGAGTCGACTATTATTTCAATCTTCTTTTGATCTATATTTTGTGGATTCAATATGGCATCTTTGTCAAGGTCTGAGACCGTTGATCCAATCAACTTTAAGATGAAGAGATTTAATAATAATAATAATAATAATAATAATAATATTATTATTATTATTATAGAGAGAGAGAGAGAGATGGAGACCTTTATTATTCATTATGAAAATCCTAGGTTGCATATTACAACCCATTAACTTATTGAAAGCAATGTTGTCAAATCGCATATGCCAGTCGCATATCTTTGCATATGCCATCACATACTCGCATATTGCTCTCGCTTCTTCTCTTTTTCTTTTCTTTTTTTTGAAAAAACTATATATATATATATATATATATATATATATATATATATATATATATATATATGTTTTTTTTTAAATGAAAAAAAAAAAGGAAAAACCATGCCTCTAGCTTTTTATTTTTCAAAAAAAAAAAAATATATATATATGTAAAAAAAAAAGGCAAAAAAAAATCTAAAAAATTAGGAAAAACTATGCCTAATTACTACAAGTGATTGGATTGGGTTCTTTTACCTCCATTATAGTATAAGTGCTTGAGACTATTAGACCATCTATAAAATAAGTTATATATTTCATTACCTATGTTATATTTACATAAAATTTAACAAAACAAGCAACATGTTACATTAAGAGAGAATTAATTATTAAAAACTTCGCACAGAGAAATTTTATTGATCAAAAATAACTTGAAGAACTTATAAATTACAAGCTATAACTTAATCTACAAATACAATTTACAATTTACCCAAAATTAAAAAAGCACAACTTCAAAGTATGTCATTTTGATGTGGACATCAGTGGTGCACCCTTTAGAGTGTACCAGAGGAGGAGGTGTCGCCGACAGAGTACCGGAGCGGAGGAGTTGATGTGGATAGACGTTGGTCCATCGAACCCATTTTCTGACGTGCTACGAGTGCAAGAGCGGCATGACCGCACCCTGACCATAGACCCATGGGTCGAATTTCACACCCTACCACACGGGTGTTTTAGTTTTAGGCGTTTTTGTTCTTTTCTTTATTTCAGGGGCTTTATTGCACTTTCTTTACTTTTCATCTTTTTTATTAATTTTCTTGATTCCAAGCGCTTTAGTGCACTTTTACTTTTTCCATAGCTTATATATACATTGTGAGAAACCCTATTTTGATTATTACTGAATGAATAGAAATTCGTCTCTTTTTTTCATCTTTATTCAAGAGATTAGGGTTTCAGGATTGGCCCTTGGGTGTTGAGGATTCCACCCCGATTTTAGGTTTCTTTCTTTCTAGATCTTCGAGGTGCAGCAAAATGTAATAATCATCCTCCTCTTTTGACGACAAAAGGACCTGTACCTTCTTCATCTCAAACCCTTCATTCTTCACTCATTTCGTTCCTCTTTGGATATCTTCTTTCTAGTTTGAACGGAAAAGATGGATGGTTAGTCAAAAAGAGGGATGGTTAGTCAGTAGGATCAGATACAAACTTGACTGTGGACTGACTTACGATAGATCTGGGATATCCTCATATCCCTAGGTCCTCCCTTTTTACTGTTTACGCGATTTTATGCTAAGGGGCATATTTTGTTGAGTGTAGTCAACCCTTTTTCCTAAGTTTTGTTGAGTCCCCATATAGATTTAGGCCATATAAGGTAGTTGCATTGCATTGGTATCATCGTTTTTACCCCTTTCTCGCACATAGATCTAAGACCATTCACTTGTCATTCCTGGTGTATGCCCACACGCACTGCTCGTGAGTTCGATCTCCATTACACCATAGACTCCGATCAATTTACCAAGGCTATGGAGGGCTTAACTAAGAGAATGGATCAACGGTTTCGAACCTTGAGGGATAATATCGCGCAGCAGTTTGCGCATCAGGATGGTAGGTTCACGCGTCTAGAGGAGAGAGTTATGCGTCTAGAGGCTGGTATTCCAACCGCCGCTGTAGGTGGAGCCCAGGCAACCCCCGACACTGGGGTTGTCGATCAGTCCCAAGTTGTGGGC
Organism: Magnolia officinalis; assembly: GCA_021015155.1. NCBI lineage: Eukaryota > Viridiplantae > Streptophyta > Magnoliopsida > Magnoliales > Magnoliaceae > Magnolia > Magnolia officinalis. Next base: position 66,349,509 of record JAJHSJ010000010.1, read on the forward strand.
CCTAATCCGCCTAGGGATGGTTTGGGCGCAGACCAGGCCCATGGGCATGGCAACAGACACGATGGGGTGTATCCATTACCACCCACACACAATCGTGATCCTGTTCTTCCCGCCCAATGGGAGGGCCATGATGGGGTACGTCGTCAGCACCCCCAGAGATATCATGAGCATGAGGACCCTGTTTCTAGGGTCATGAAAGGCATCAAGGTTGACGCCCCCAGTTTTTATGGGAGATTGGACCCCAAAGTTTTTTTCTGACTGGTTAGCCAACATGGACCGCCTCTTTGAGTGGCATGGTCTGCCAGACCCATGACGAGTCAGGTTCGCCAAGATGAAATTGGTGGGCCAAGCAAAACTATATTGGGGGAATGTGGAGCGTCGTCGTGAGCGATTTAGAGAGGGGTCAGTTCTCTTTTGGATTGAGATGAAAGAGTTGTTGCGAGAGAAGTATGTTCTCCTTTCTTACAGGTAAAAGTTGTTGGATCAATGACACATTTTGCATCAAGGATCCATGACGGTGACGGAATACATCGCCAAGTTTGATAAATATATGATGAGGTGCGATGTGGATGAGGACCCTACTGTGGTTCTCTCCCGTTTATGTATGGGCCTCAGGCCTGAGCTTCAGCGGGAGCTCATGCTCCACATGGTCACCAGTTTGGAACATGCTTACCAGGTGGTGCAGGAACTGGAGCATTGTGTGCGCCAGTCCAATGTGAGGGGGATTGATTTTCGACCTACTATGCCTAGAGTAGCTCCGCAGGGAGCGAGACCTCAGGTCGGAATTCAACCCAGAGCTCAACCTGGTACACAGCCAGTCAACAAAAATCGAAGTAATAATATGGCTGAACCAATTACTAGGCCCACGATGCCAGGGTAGTGCTACCGCTGTGGTGGCATGGGTCACATCGCTGCCGAGTGTTCAAATAAGGATGGGCACATTGCTTTTGTTTCCAAACACCCCACAGAAGAAGTGGCAGATAAAGTTGATGGTAACCATGGTGATGAGGAGATCATTATCCCCTCCCTTGACCTGGCTAGTGATGTCGAGGATGATACTGTGGAGACTATCTCACTTGCAGTGGTGACGTGCGCCTTGACTCAGATGAAGGAAAGCGAAGATTGGCGCAGAACCACCATTTTTCACACTTACGCCAAGTGCAGAGAAAAGAGCTGCAAAGTAATCGTATACAGCGGGAGCTGTGCAAATGTAGTTTCCCCAGTTACTTTGAGTCGCATGGGGCTGAAGCCAGTCCCCCACCCCAACCCATACAGAGTTTCTTGAGTGGATGCGACATCTCTCCCTGTGACCCAGCGATGCCCTGTTCCGATTGAGTTTGGATCATACAAGGACAAGTTGTGGTGTGATGCGGTCACGATGGACGTTGGCCATATTATCTTGGGAAGGCCATGGCTCTATGACAAAGATGTCACAATATTCAGGCGTACGAATAATTGTGTATTTAGGCATGAAGGAAAGAAGCTTGTCTTGAGCCCGCTCTCTCCCAAATCGTCAACAGGAGCGAAAGATGCTGCGTCCCCAAGCGATCCTAAGAGTCAAAGGGCGCCTCAGTCGAAGTCTCTCCACATCATAGATGCTAAGGAGTTTGAGAGAGAGACTAAGGCGAGGACTATGGTGTACGGCCTACTAACTAGGGAGAGTATACCTGAGGTTGCTATGGGGATACCCCAGGAGGCTCCTCCGGTCTTAGAGGAGTTTCGGGATGTCTTCCCTGAAGACCTTCCAGACGAGCTTCCACCAATGCGAGACATTCAGCATGCGATAGATCTCGTCCCAAGGGTGACCCTATCAAACCTCCTTCACTACAGAATGAACCCCATCGAGCATGCCGAGTTGAAGAGGCAAGTAGATGAATTGTTTAAAAAGGGATTCATTCGTGAGAGTCTGAGCCCGTGTGTCATGCTCGCACTTCTTACGCCCAAGAAAGACGACACGTAGCGCATGTGTGTTGATAGTAGAGCCATGAACAAGATCACTGTCAAGTATCGGTTTCCCATCCCGAGGCTTGATGACATGCTTACATGATGGTCACCTCTACTATCTTTTCGAAAATTGACCTCAAGAGTGCTTATCAACAAATTTGTGTTCGCTCGGGAGATGAATGGAAAACTACCTTCAATACGAAGGACGGGCTGTACGAGTGGTTGGTTATGCCCTTTGGGTTAACCAATGCCCCAAGTACGTTTATGAGGGTGATGACCTAGGTGTTGCTACCCTTCATGGGCAAGTTTTTAATTGTGTACTTTGATGATATCCTCATCCATAATACGTCCCCTAGCCAGCACATCGAGCACTTGAGGCAGGTCTCCAACGCCTTGCACGCAGAAAAGCTCTATGCAAACCTCAAGAAGTGTTCCTTCTTGACTTCCCGTGTTATCTTCCTGGGGTTCGTTGTATCGTCGGAGGGTATGTCTGCAGACCCTGAGAAAGTCAAGGCCATTGTCAATTGGCCTGAGCCGCGTACCATACACGACGTGCGAAGCTTTCACGACCTAGTTACGTTCTATTGGCGGTTCATCCGTGGATTTAACTCGATTATGGCTCCCATCACAGGTTGCATACGAAAATGGGAGTTTCAATGGACTAAAGTCGCGACACGGGCTTTCTCGGAAATTAAAAAGAAGATGACGAAAGCGTCAGTCATACGTCTACCTGACTTTACCAAAGCCTTTGAGGTAGCGTGTGACGCGCCAGGAATTGCCATAGACGGAGTGTTAAGCCAAGAGGGACATCCTGTGGCATTTTTCAGTGAGAAGTTGAACGAAGCCAAACAACGCTACTCCACTTATGACAAAGAGTTCTATGCGATTGTGTAATCATTGCGCTATTGGCGGCATTATTTATTATCGCAAGAGTTCGTCCTGTTCTCTGATCATGAGGCCTTGAAATATTTGAGCTCTCAAAAGAAGTTGAGCCCCAGGCATGCCAAGTGGGCACAATTTCTTCAAGAGTACACGTTTGTACTTAAGCACAAGGCCGGAAAAGAGAATAAGGTTGCTAACGTGCTTAGCCGTCGTATCATGACGCTGCGGTCCATGAGTATTGAAGTTACAGGATTTGATCAACTCAAGGATGAATACTCAAATTGTCCTAATTTTGGGATCATTTATGCATCATTGTCTAGTGACCCGCCCTCGAGGAGTGCGGAGTTCGTCCTTACAGATGGATATCTTTTTAGAAGGGATAAACTCTGTATCCCACGAACATCCCTCCGTGATTTTCTAGTTTGAGAGCTGCATGTTGGAGGGATGGCAGGTCACTTTGGTCGAGATAAAACAGTTGCTCTTGTGTCTAATCGTTTCTATTGTCCTAATCTCCAGTGAGATGTGGCTAAGATTGTAGGGCAGTGTCAGAGATATCAATTGGCTAAGCAGAGGAAGCAAAATACAGGTTTGTATACTCCTTTGCCAGTTCCACATACCCCGTGGCAAGATGTCAGTATGGACTTCGCGCTTGGGCTTCCCAAGACTATTCCTAAGCACGACTCCATACTCGTGGTTGTTGATCGATTTTCTAAGATTGCTCATTTCCTACCCTATTATAAAACCTCATATGCCTCCCATGTTGCTAAGTTATTCTTTCAGGAGGTTGTGCGACTCCATAGAGTACCTAAATCCATCGTGTCTGACAGAGATACTAGGTTCACTAGTTATTTTTGGAAGACTCTAGCATCTTTTGGGTACGATGCTCCAGTTTTCTTCAGCATATCATCCCCAGTCAAATGGTCAAACAGAGGTAGTGAACCGTAGCCTAGGGAATTTGTTAAGATGCCTGGTTAGAGACCACCACAGGACCTAAGACACTGTTCTTCCCACAGCAGAGTTCGCATATAATTCTTCAATGAACAGGTCCACAGGAATGAACCCATTTGTAATTGTTTCAAGTCTTAGACCCCGAGCCCCCATAGATTTGATCCCCATAGCTACCCCACAACATCCTTCAGAGTTAGGAGAGTCCTTCGCCCGGCATATACATGCATTGCATAATGAGATCAGGAGGAAGATTAATTCAAGTAATGAACATTATAAACTTTCTGCTGACACTCACAGGAGATTTAGGGAATTTCAACCTGGAGATGACGTCATGGTTCGTATTAGGTCTGATCGGTTTCCACCTGGATTCGTGAAGAAGCTTCATACCCGTAGCATAGGCCCACATAAAATTGTGAAAAGGTTGGGGTCTAATGCTTATGTTGTTGATATCCCTACTACCATGGGCATCAGTTCCACATTTAATGTGGAAGTTCTAGTTCCCTTTCACGAGCCATTACCTCTATCTACTGGTCCCCCTGTTTCTTCCCAGACTCTCCCTATATATGGACCTTGGCCACAGCTTGATCTTCCTGTACCCATCTTACCTTCTCTTCCACCTGTACTGAGAAGAGACGAGATTAGAGGAAATTTTGGACTCCGAGGCGGTTTCCACTCGCTCCAGGGGTTTTCAGAAATTCCTAATCAAATGGAGGAATAGGCCCACTACAGATAACTCTTGGATCACAGAAGCAGAGCTACAGCGCATCAACCCCGATTTGCTTGAGAGATACAAGAGTTCACTTTCGCCAGTGGCGAATTCTTCCTACCCGGGGAGAATTGATGCAGACATCAGTGGTGCACCCTTTAGAGTGTAATAGAGGAGGAGGCGTCGCCAACAGAGTACTGGAGCAGAAGAGTTGATGTGGATGTGACCCATTTTCTAACGCGTTACGAGTGCAGGAGCGGCATGACCGCACCCTGACCATAGATCTAAAGGTGTACACGAGTTGAGCCAAGCCGAGCTTTGCCCAGCTCGTGCTCGACTCGGACTGCTCGAGTCCCAGCTCGTGCTCGGCTCGGCTCGGCCTTCGAGCTCGAAACAGCAGCTCGTGTTCGGCTCGTCCGAGTTTGAGGAAGAGAGGGAGGAAGACGGGCCGTGCATCGATGCGGCCGTGTGAGTAAGGAAGGATGAGGGAGAGAGTAAAGAGAGGGGAATTCGGTGTTTGGAAGACATCATCAGGAGCTTACGGACAGTCATGATGCAGGATTGCTCGAGCACATCCATGATTAAATTCTCTTCCTGGAGAAGATCATCCATTAAGTCAGTGAAACCGAGCCAGATCTTGCCATCGGTATGGCGGTAGAGCTGGAGGGAGGGATGTCGTTCGATGGAGCGGGCCACCTTAAGGCCACGGGGGAAGCCGAGCTCGCAATGGAGCTTTCCGGCTTCATCGAGAAGGAGAATGTGGTCGGGCTGGTTGAAGAGGAAGGATTTCGTCATGGTGATGAATCGGAAGAGTGTGTCAGGATTTCATCCTGGTGATGAATCGGAAGAGTGTGTCGCGTTGAACGATCCTCTCAAAGGCTTGGATGCATTGGGATTCGTGCTGGACGAGCTTAGTGCGCGGAGAGTCCTTTTTGAAAAGGTGGGGTAGGGTTTTTTTTTAAGGGTATATATACCCTGTACCGAGTCGAGCCGAGTTCGAGCATTATTTGAGTTGAGACGAGTCGAACTGGGGCAAGATCGAACTCGGCTCGAACTCATTTCGAGCTCCAAAAATCGGCTCGACTCGGTTCGAATTCAGCTTCGATCCGAGTCGAGTCGAGCTTTTTCGAGCCGAGTCGAGCGAGTTACCGAACTTTTGTTGCTCGTGTACAGCTCTACATAGATCTATGGGTCGGATTTCACACCCTAACACACGGGTGTTTTAGTTTTAGGTGTTTTTATTCTTTTCCTTATTTCAGTGGCTTTATTGCACTTTCTTTACTTTTCATTTTTTTTTGTTAATTTTCTTGTTTTCAGGCGCTTTAGTGCACTTTTACTTTTTCCATAGCTTATATATACGTTGTGAGAAACCCTTTGAATGAATAGAAATTCATCTCTTTTCTTCCTCTTTATTCAAAAGATTAGGGTTTCAGGATTGGCCCTTGGGTGTTGAGGATTCCATCCCGATTTCAGGTTTCCTTCTTTCTATATCTTCGAGGTGCAGGAAAAGGTAAGAATCATCCTCCTCCTTTTCTTTTGATGACAAAAGTACCCGTACCTTCTTCATCTTGAACCCTTCATTCTTCACCCCTTTCGTTCCTCTCTGGATATCCCCTTTCTAGTTTGAACGGAAAAGAGGAATGGCTAGTCAGTAGGATCAAATCCAAACTTGACTATGGACTGACTTATGCTAGATCTGGGATATCCTCATATCCCTAGGTCTTCCCTTTTTACTGTTTACGCGATTTTATGCTAAGAGGCATGATCCTAATGGAATGACCTCATCTTTGTTTTGAAATTGACCTAATCCCTTTGACTGGAAACGGTTAGTTAATTGGTGTATTTATTTGAATATTCTTTAACCTGATTATACATGCATCTAGGATTAGGTCATCACATGTCCCTGCATCACATCTCATACTTGTTGCACAAAAAAGTAAGTTATTGCATACTAACCTGGATCGCATATACCATAATGGCATATGCAATCCTTCTAAAAAATGGCATATGCGAATATGTGATCGCATATGACAACAATGGAGCGAGATATTTATTGGAGGAAAAAATAAAAAGTTTGGCTATATAGTTAGCAGTATACCAAAACTTGCTATATCAGATCCTTCTTATGGAGATTGGAAATCAAATACCATGCTCGTTATGTCCCTGCTTTTGAATTCTATGGAACTAGAAGTTAGCGACCGGTTTTTCTTATTATTTATTGTCAATGAGATTTGGTTGACTACTCATGAATTGCAAGCCAGTCAGAATAATATAGCTTGGATTTATAATATTTACTTGAGGATTGAGACTTTGAGACAGAGGGAACGTTTGGTTTCTAATTATTATGCTAAGATGCATCGTTTATGGCAGGAATTATCTTTCCTAGATGATCTTTAATTTACTTGTACCATTGATGTAGAGACGTATAAACGAGATATTGAGAAAAAGAGGATATTCAAGTTGTTAGTGGGTCTTAGTCCTGATTTTGAACCTATGGGGACTCAAATTCTTGGTTCACCTACTCTGCCTTCCCTAAATAATGTTTATACTTTACCATTAAGAGATGAGAATAATTGTGCAACTATGGGACCTGTTGTGCTTGAAAAATCTACTATTGTGACTGGGCCTAGAAATTTTAATGATGCTGGTACTGGAAGAGGTACAACTACTGGATGAGGAGGTCGAGATGCAAGCTGTGGGCGTGATCATGCCATTAGTTGTGGTAGCGATGTAGGCCGTTTTGTGTGCTCATTGAAGTCAATCTGGCCATATTGTTGATTATTGTTAGGTACTTCATGGTAAACCACCTCAAGGTTGTTCTGCTTATTCGATTACTACAAATGATAAAGAATTTCCGAGTACTATTGGGGAAATGGCTCCATTGACAAAGTCAGCAGTGGTTTAACCAACTGGGGATACGATCAATCTCTCAAAAAATGAGTATAACCCTTTATTAAGGGACGCACCTTGGAATAAAGCATCTCCATTTACATCTTTGGCTAAAAAAGGGTCATACCTTCACTGCTCTTCATGCTGCTTCTACGTTCAGTCCTTAGATAATTGATTTAGGGGCTACTGATCATATGACAGGTATAACTGTTTCTCTTTTCTTTCTTTTTTTTGTTTACCTCAGATGCTCATTTAGGTCACGTGAAGTTAGGAGGTGGTACTTTGATACCTATTAAAGGAAATGGTACAGTTTCAGCTTCACCGTTGTTCTCCTTGTCTTCTGTATTAGTGATCTCTAATATTGGTTCTAATTTATTGTATGTGATTCAGATTAGAAAGGATCTGAATTGTAGCATGACATTTTTTCCCAATCATTATGTCTTTCAGGATCCGAAGATGAATAAGCTTCCTGTTTGACTTAAGAATGATGGATTGTACATTCTTCGTTTGAGTTCTTCAAGTCAGTTTGGTGAGTATCATACTATAAGAAAAGAGGATCTTTATCTCTGGCATTGTCATTTTGGCCATTCTTCTAGTTCAAGCCTACAATCTTTGTTGGTCAGTCAGTTGAGTCTAATGATATTAAGAATTTTCAACATGAAGCTGGTGTTTTGACCAAACACCATAGGTATGTTTATCCCTCGGTGAAAAAAAAAAAAAAAAAAAAAAAAAAAAAGTCAACTAAAATTTTCTTTGTTGGTTAATGTATAGGAACTGATTTCAACTAATTCTAATATATTTAAATACTTTGTCTCCTTCATTGACGATGCTTCTTGTATGAAATGTTTCCAAATTTTCCCTTTTAAAAGGGTATTTTATGTAATTTGCATATTTTGTCTTATACATACAATAGGGATGGACGTCCAACCCTACTAGTCTTTCCTTTCTTTCAAATCAGATTGTTTCTCCTCATTCCTCTCATAATCAAATAGCAAAAATCTTCAGTAAGGCGCTTGACAAAACTCACCATTGTATCTGGTTGGCAAATTGATACCCTTATGATCCACATCAATTTCAAGGAAGTGTAGAAAGATGTAGCCTTTTAAATCAATATTCTTAGAAAGTCATAATCTTGTATGGCTTGTGTAGACCTTGCACAGTCATATAGGTGCGCACGCTAATGGATGCGTAGCATGTGGTTGATGAGTGTCATATACACAAGTGGTTGCATACAAGTGGCCCCCACAGGTCTATATCCAACAGTTTCCACAAATTTTCAATTGTTTATATCGATGGCTTCAATCACGGAACTATGGGCTAAATCCCAAATCCGCCACTACGCAAACATTCGGTTCCGAGCATAGTATAATTCCTCTTAGTAAAAATCCAATTAGAAAAATCTGCTACAGAAGCACTGAAAACATCGCCTATCTATTACAAAAAATCCAATTTACAGTCAAACCCAAGTGACCGAATTCCCTAAAAAAATCCTCTTATTCACTCAACTGAAAGCTAAAACACCAATACCCAAAAAAAGAAAAAGATTTTGCAAGAAAGAGCAACTGATCAAAGAAACCCAGAAGACAGGATTCGATCGACATACCCAAACAAGAATCTTGAAGCGAAAGGCCTTCCCGCTGCGACGGACGCAGCGGCAGCAGAAGCAGCTACGGTCGCCGAGAATAGCCCGTAAGAGTGCAGGGATTGGCTTGCGAAGCTGGGATTTTTCTTCAGTAAATCCAATAAAAGAGCTATTCCAGCCATTCTCTCAGAGCAATCAGACACTCAAGAGCTTCTTCTCACTGCAATTTCCATAAGAGGAGAGCAAAAAGGATTATTTTTCACCCTTTTTTTCTTTTTCTTACTCTTTTTGATGGATTTGAGATTTGGGTTTTTTATGAAACGAGGGGCTTGATATTGGATTGGATTTTGGAGAAACAATATAATCTGCAAAAAGAAAAAAATCAGAAGTTGGATCTCTGATGAGAGTAAAGGAGAGGAAAGTTCATGCAATGTTGGAGAGTAAAAGATGGGAATTGGGCACTGGGTAGTGTCATAAAAGAGCTGACAAACGCTAGAGCGATCCGCGCGAGTTTAGATTGATGGTGTGATTCGCAGCACACGTGCTCATGTGTCACGCGTGTGTGAGATCTCGGAGGTGTTTTTTTACTCTCCTGAGAAGGGGCGTGCTATAGTGGTAACGGTACCACCATAATCTTACAGCGCTACCGGGCAGATGTGGGACCCGCATGATTGAAAGCCCATCCGTGAATTTCACAGGGGCAAATGAATCGCAAAATAGCACGAGTTTTGGTATGACCGTTCATCTTGATTGGATGAAGGGTATGGACGGACTTGATTACATACCTTTGGCACCCCATTCTAATCAACGGTAAGCTTTCCCTCTCAATACGTCCACTGTGCTGTGGCCCATTTTATTTTTGGATCGGGGTGGTTTTTGGAATGATTTGGTTTTCCGAGGTTAAGCATCTTATGGACGGTTCGGATGGTCCGAATACTTCAGTGGGCCCTTCATCTTCCGGGTAACACTGTAAGCTGGACGCGGATTTCCTGTAAGCTGGCGACAATGGGCGGGACGCGGATTGGCTACTCCCCCTGACACCAGCCAATGGCTGGTGGTCGGTGCTCCGTGGGACCCACCATGATGTATGTGTTTCATCATGCCGTTCATCTATTTTTAAAAATCATTTTACAGTATGAGACCAAAAATGAGTTATATCCTAATCTTAAATGGAACACATTACATGAAACAGTATTGAATGAGCGTTGATCATTAAAAAATATTTTGTGGCCATAAAAGTTTCGGATCAAGATGACTTTTGTTTTTTCCCTTAATCTGGGCCTGTATGACCTAATAAATATATTAGATGTCAAATAAACAGTACAGTGGGCCTTAGGAGGATTTTAATGATGGATATCCAACCACTATTGTTTTCATGTGGTGTGGTCCACCTGAGATTTATATACCTCTCATTTTTTAGATCAAGAAATAAAATGATCTGTAAAAATGGATGAACGGAATGGATGAAACATATACATCATGGTGGGTCCCACAGAGCACCGACCATCAGCCCCGGGGCTGGTGTCAGGGGGAGTAGCCAATCCGTTTCCGAGCGAGGGCGAGTTAGTGGGCATGGCTGTCCCAATCGCAGGGGGCGGATTCGGTCAGGCCGCGCTAACACCGACTTCGGTCAGGCCATAACCGTCGGGCCCACCTATATATATATGTTACGTATCCTCACCGTTCATCCATTTTGAAAGCTTATTTTAGTGCATGTGCCAGATCCAAATCTCAGGTGAACCACATCAGGAAAAACAGTGGTAATTGAATGACCATCATAAAATCTTTCTAGGCCCACCGTTGTGTTTACTTGTGATCTAACCTGTTCATAACGTCTCACTGACATGGATGAAGGGAAAACACAAATATCAATTTGATATAAAACTTTTGTGTCCTTCGAAAAGTTTTGAATGGTAGGCATTCAATCATCATTAATCTTGTGTCATCCACCTGAGATGGATGAATGGAATGGATATACAACAAATACATCAAGGTGGTCCCATCGTCACAGCTTAACCAAACTGGGTGTTACCTGGCTTAACGGAACGTGCCCCTCAATGGCAAGGTTGGTCCACTGATCTCTGGTGTTTTTTAATGTCCAATTCCCTTGTAAAGGTGTAGGTCATTAATTGGTTGATGAGCCTGAATTATAGATAGGAGGGTGTTCGTAATGAGCCTGATTGCTTACCTCCAAGTGTAAAGGTTCGTAAGTAGTATCCCGCGAATACAGGATCGATCCCACAGGAAGATGAATAGCGAGAAGGAGAAAATCAAATGCAAAACAAATTAAGTAATAAAAACTAAACTGATGATTTGATGTTGAGATTTTTGAATGGATGTAATTCAACTGAATTAAAATAACACCCAAGCTTCAAAGTTCCACACATATGTTAATGTTCGAAAATCATGATGACTTGGATAACACAACTAGGATCTAAGCACTATGGTCAACCTAATCGAAAAATAAAGCAATTTTAATATTTTAATAAATGATATAAAATATTAGAAAATCATGGATTTGCATCATTGATATATATTCTCAAGCGTCAGTGATTTTAAAAATTCAATATCAATGAAATAATGAAAATAAAAAAATATATATAACAGGTTGAAAACCTCTCCTATCTAGAAAATCTGATTGATCTAGGGTAAGTCTATTCATCAATGTGGATCTCATATGATGGAAACATATGGATCTCACAAGAGGATAAAAAACAAAACATAAATAATAGATAACATGCATATACCATTCTTCTTATCATTAAAACAATCAATAATCATAACTCAAAGAATTATTAAACCCATGTGCTTCCCTTTTAGCTTGGGCTATAAGGAATTTAGAAAAATATAATTAAATTGCAGAAATAAAAAGCAACAAGAAAGAAAAAAAATGCAAATAGAAAAGATCTGAAAATAAATAAATAAAAAAAAAAAAAAAAAAAAAAAAACAACAACAACTTATAAGCTTTAATGAAACTAAAAACTCTTTAAAAACCCTAAATTTTACTTTGGGATGCTTGAATGATCCTTAGAATGCCCTAGGAAACCCTATTTATAAGTGGGGAACTCCAATTTTCGTATAGAGTTGGAAAACTCTATAAACCGCCTCAAATTTACGCGATTTTTCAAAATAGACTTCAGAGCTTCAGAATATACTTTTTAGGACGATTTCAGAATTCTTCACTTCAAATTTTCGATTCTTTTCATTCCTCACTTAGTTTTCTAGGATCTTTGACATGTGAATTCTTCAATCTTGGTCTCCTAAGATCCATCCATTGCCTTAATGATTCTTGAGCATTAAATTCATGCTTTTTAGTACCCCTTTTTTAATCAAAGCTCTTAAATTCACCTTGCAACACATACATGAGTAAAATAGAACATTAAGCTGATTCATGTTCATAAAACCAAGATAAAAATGGAGAAAATTATGCATTATTTGAGTCTCAACACACTCCCAAGTCCCACAAGCATTTTGCTAGTCCCGAGCAAAATAAGCGAAAAAAATAAAAATAAGAATAAAACTAATTTTAGAAACAAAATTAAAATGAAAAAAATTCTAACTACACCACTTTCGCAGGTAATCTCGATTGCATTTAGCATATACAATATGCCTTTAAACCCCTAGGTTTCCCCTAATGGACGAGTTATAGTCTCATGAGGGTTTCCAGAAATGTTACCCATAAACATTGAAAACATGAAAAATAGTTCAACACTCAGAAATTTATACAATTATGCATCCATTCATCATGTGAATTCCAAAACAAAACAGTACTTACCTTAAGTCTGAAGTTAGTTAGAATCTCAATTTCCTAATCCATTACATCATTGAGTTCAGAGACCTAACTAAAATTTAGAATAGTTATAACCCAATAAAGTTAGGTGCTCCGTGACACTAGTCTAACTTTGAGAAATATGCATGTTCTCTATCCTAACTCCTTTCAATCATTTTAAGAATATGAAATCTCTAATTATTTCATTTTCTTCATGACATTTCTTCTTTTATCATCATGTCCTCATTATTATAGACCACCTCGAATAAAGATTCCCACCAGGTTTGCTTCATAACATAAGGTATCGTACTTGTAATGGTAACAGTAATGGATAATTAGGTATCCTTACTCCGGATTACTGACACGATTGTTATGGTCATTGCATTCATGCTTTATAATAAAAATTTCTTTTTCCATCATTTTTTTTCTTCAATATTCTCTCTTTTAAGCATATATCAATGGTACTAGTTCATTCAACCTTGTTTGAATAAAAAATTGTTATTCTAGTTCACACATCATATTCCTCAGTTAGCTAGAGTATATTATGAATTCAGTACATCAAATTACAACTCATTTTAAACTAATGATTAAATAATTGAACTTACGTCTATAATTTTCAGTTATCAGATTTCTGACTACCATCAACGTAGAATAAATATTAATTTTACCTTTGGAATTCGCATAATATCATGTTTACATTCTTCTATATAAACATATTATTTTGAAAATGTTGAAAAAACATTCCCCGTAAACCTAAAAAAATAAATTTAAACCTAACTGAAACCTAGAAATAATAAAAATAATAATAAAATAAACTAAACCCCCCCCCCCCCCCCCCCCCCTAAAAAAAAAAAAAAAAACCTTACATGGATGACTATTCACACCTCCAACCTAAAATCTACATTGTCCCCAATATAATGATAATGTAATGTAGAGAACAATAAAAATAAAAGAAATGGTGGATAGTACCTACCATGAAAAACTCACGTGCTATGTGACACTAAAAATAATCAAGTATAATACAAATCCTACAGAAATGCTCCGTCAGACTAGGAGTATCGTTCTGAATATTCTGGCTCATGAAGAGGGATGGACTCCTCTCCCAAATAAAGTTTTCCACATAAGGCTTCAATATTTGACTATTAACCTTGTACACATTGCCATTACGTGGATTCTCAATTTCAACAACCCCATGAGTATAAACATTCTTCACAATGAAGGGGCTTGTCCATCTTGATCTTAACTTTCTCGGAAAGAACTGAAGATAGAAATTGTACAATAGGACCTTTTGCCGAGGTTCAAAATTCTTCCTTAGGATGTTTTTGTCATGAAAAGTTTTGGTCTTCTCTTTGTAAATTTTAGAATTTTCATAGGAGTCTCTCATCAGGTCCTCTAATTCATTCAACTCTAATTTCCTTTGTCCACTTGCTTGATCTATATCAAAGTTTAATTTCTTTATTGCCTAGTAGGCTCTATATTCCAATTCCACAGGCAAGTGGCAAGCCTTTTCATATACCAATCTGTATGGAGACATTCCAATCGGCGTCTTATAAGCAGTCCTATAAGCCCATAAAGCGTCGAATAGTCTGAGGGACCAATCCTTTCTATCTGGCCTTATAGTTTTCTTTAAAATGTGTTTGATTTCCCGATTAGAAATCTCAGTTTGCCTACTCATTTGTGAGTGGTATGAGGTGCTCATTTTATGCTTGATGTCATATTTCTTCATCAAAGCCTCAAATGTCTTATTGCAAAAGTGAGACCCGTCATCACTAATGATGACCTTTGGAGTTCTAAATCTAGAAAAAATATTTTCCTTTAGGAATCATATGACCACTTTATTGTCATTGATCCTACTTGGAACTGCCTCAATCTACTTTGAAACATATTCCACACCAACCAATATATAAAGAAATCCAAAAGAAGATGGAAATAGGCCCATAAAATCAATTCCCCAACAATCAAATATCTCCAATGACAAAATTAGGGATAAAGGCATCATGTTACGTCGGGACACTCTTCCCAATCTTTGACATTTATCACAAGCAACACAAAAAGCATGAGTGCCTTTAAACATGGTGGGCCAGTAAAAACCACACTGCAGGATTTTTGCAGTGGTTTTCTTAGCAGAAAAATGGCCACCACATGCTTCCATGGACAAAAGAAAATAACGCTTTGAACTTCATCCTCTGGAATACAACGTCTAAAAATCTGATCAGTCTCATATTTATATAAATACGGGTCATCCCAGAAGAAGTTCTTAACATCGGTTTCAAAATGCTTCATATCTTGTGACTTCCAATGATATGACATTTTTCCCATTACAAAATAGTTCACTATAACCGCATACCAATGCAATTTTGAGATCGCAAATAATTGTTCATCAGGGAAAGTGTCCTAGATATGCATCTCCTCAGTGGAATCATCTAACACCAATTGGAAAGGTGATCGACCATTTCGTTTTCTACTCCTTTCTTATATTTTATCTCTAAGTCAAATTCTTGGAGTAAGAGCATTCATCTCAAAAGTCTCGGCTTTGCATCCTTCTTAGATAGCAAATATTTCAAAGTCGAGTGGTCCGTAAAAATGACCACTCAGGATCCCAACAAGAAGGATCTAAACTTATCTAAAGCAAAAACTACTGCAAGTAACTCTTTTTCAATTGTTGAGTAGTTTACTTGGGCCGAGTTTAGAGTTCTACTCGCATAGTGAATAACGTAGGGCTGTTTATCTTTCCTTTGGCCCAAAACAGCCCCTATAACATAATCACTTACATCGCACATTAGTTCAAAAAGAAGTGTCCAATCTGGTGGACGCGTGATAGGTGCAGTGGTAAGGGATGATTTAATTTTATTAAAGGCACTTGCACACTCATCTGCCCACTTAAATGGAACATCTTTTTGAAGAAGATTAGTAAATGGTCTAGTAATGATACTAAAGTCCTTGATAAATCTTCTATAGAAACCAGCGTGCCCTAAAAGTGATCTAATATCTCTAACAGTTCGGGGGATAGGTAGATTAGCTATAATGTCCAGTTTGAATGATCTACCTCGATTCCATTTTTGGAAATAACATGACCCAAAACAATTCCCTTTTAAACCATGAAATGACATTTCTCCCAATTTAAGACAAGGTGCTTCTCTTCACACCTAGATAAGAAAAGAGATAAATTATTGAGGTATTCCTCAAAACTACTCCCAAATACAGAGAAGTCATCCATGAAAACCTCAAGAAACTTTCCAACCATATTAAAAAAAAATACTTGACATACACCGTTGGAAAGTTGTTGGGGTGTTACACAATCCAAATGGCATTCGTTTAAAAGCAAACGTGCCAAATGGACAAGTGAATATGATTTTCTCTTGGTCTTCCAGGGCTATCTCTATTTGGTTATATCCGAAATATCCATCAAGAAAACAATAAAAGGAGTGACCTGCTACCCTCTCTAAAACTTGATCAATGAATGGTAGAGGGAAATGGTCCTTCTTTGTGACCTGGTTCAATTTTTTATAATTAATGCAAATACATCAACCTGTGGTGACATGTGTTGGTATGAGTTCATTATTAGAATTTTTCACGATAGTTATTCCAGATTTCTTTGGGACTAATTGAGTTGGACTCACCCAAACACTATCAGATATTGGGTAGATGATTCCCACATCCAACAATTTAATCACCTCATTTTTTACAACTTCCATCATGTTTGGATTGAGACGCTTTTGAGGTTGTCTAATTGATTTGGCGTCCTCATCGAGGTGGATCCGATGGGTGCATATGGAAGGGTTTATACCCTTGATGTCAGAAATGGTCAAGCCCAAGGCTCCTTTGTGGTCTCTTAGAACTTTCAACAATTTAATCTCTTGATCCTTCTCTAAAAATAAAGAGATCACCACAGGATAAGTTTTATTTTCATCTAACATACTTAAGCTCATTTGGTAGTGGTTTTAAATCAAGCTTTGGAACATTGGTTGGTGATGGTAGAGGTTGCAAGTCCTCAATAGATAGGATTTGATTGCATGGTCTCCATTGGTAGATACCAATATCTTGGGTGGTAGTGCTCTTATTATCATCACGAATTTCAGCAAACACTTTTTCTAAATCAGAATTTTTTAAGTCCCCAATGACTTGAATCAATTCCTTAGTCAGACTAGGTTCCAATTCCTCTTCTTCTATTAAGCAGTCCACGAAATTCAGCTCATGGATCTCATTATTATCAATGGGCTGCTTACATAGATTGAAAATATTTAGCTCTAGAGTCATGTTACCAAAAGACAAGTTCATCATTCCATTCCTGCAATTTATGATTGCAATTGAAGTTGTTAGGAATGGGCGGCCTAAAATGATGGGAACTTGAGCGCTAGCATTTACACATGGTTCAGTGTCTAGTACAATAAAATCCACGGGGAAGTAGAATTTCTCCACTTGGACTACCACGTCCTTTAAAATTCTCCTTTGTACCTTAATGGAGCGGTTAGCGAGTTGGAGTGTAATCGTGGTTGGTTTAAGCTTGTCTAACCCCATTTGTTTGTAAACCGAATAAGGTACTAAGTTGACACTTGCACCCAAATCTAGCAAAGCATACTCATTTTGGAAATTTCCAATAATACATGGAATAGTGGGACTTCCCGAGTCTTTGTATTTGGGTACGGCCCTTTATTGAATGATAGCGCTCACTTTCTCAGTAAGGAAGACTTTTTTGTGCATATTTAATTTCCTCTTTATAGTGCACAAGTCCTTGAGATATTTAGTATATGATGGAATTTGTCTAATGACATCAAGCAGAGGAATATTGACAGTAACCTTTTGGAGCACATCCAACACCTCTTGATATTTCATGGGGACAGTTGGATTCCGAAGTCTAGATGGGAACGGAACTGGAGGCTTATATGACTTAGTCTCTTTATCATTTTGTTGTTGCGGCTCTTGAACCATAGCCGGTTCATCATTCTCTTCAGACAGTGGCTCATTTTTCGATATTTCTACCGGTTGGATTATCTTGTTATCAACCTCTTTTTCACTTCTCAAGGTAATGATGACCTTAGCTTATTCATGATGTAACTCACTTGTATTTGAGTCTCCAATGAAATGTGTGTTTCTAGGGTTTGACATAGGTTGAAAAGGAAGGATGCCTTTTTCCTTAGCATTTAGTTGAGTCTCAATCCTAGCCAAGGCCGTCTTTAATTTCTGATTTGATTGGATTAGAGACTGATTCATTTAAGCTTGAGAGTTCATGAATGCGATCAACCTTCACAGATGATCGCTTTGGCGGGGGCATATATGATGCATTGTTAGGTGCCCCAAAGAAGTTGTTTTGTGGAGGCATTTGAGGTGCATTGGGCACGTTAATTTATGGTCCATTCCTCAAACTAAGATTAGGATGGTTACACCAATTTGGATTATACGTGTTTCACATTGGTTGCATAATTAACCTTTGGTAGTTATTTATAGCATTTACTTGCTCATGCTCATGCGTGATATTTTGTACAATTGAGATTATTGGACAATCCTTTGTGTCATGGTCTGTACCACCACAAATGCTACAAAAATTATCTAAGGAAGTGTTTGCTTTAACCATATCAGCCTTCCTAATTTCCAAGGCTTCGACCTTTCTAGCCAATGCAGCGAATTTTACATTAAGGTCATCTTCCTCTCTTAGGAATACATCCCCACTTTCTCTCTAGGAATGAGTCTAGTTTGGTACGGTTTAGCAGAGACATCCCATGTCTGCGTATTCTCTGCTAACATATCTACAAAATCCCAAGCCTCATTATGATCTTTGTCAAGAAAGGTTCAACAACACATCATCTTTATGAACTGACGGGTATCCATGGTGAGCCCCTTTCGAAACACATCAATCACGTGTCATGGTTCATAACCATGATGTGGACAAGTAATTAGAAGGTCTTTGAAGCACTCCCAAGCTTGAAAAAATAGTTCATTCCCCTTTAGGGAGAATGACATGATTTCTTATTTTAGTACATTTGTTTTATACTTGGGAAAAAACTTTTTCAAAAACTCTCTACTTAAGGCTTGCCATGAAGTGATGGTATTAGGTTTTACAGAGTTGAACCATGCTTTGGCCTGATCCTTTAGAGAAAATGAGAATAACCTAAGCTTAAGTACATCCCTATTGCCATTATTTACTTGTAATGTTTCAATTACTTCCTCAAAGTCCTTGAGGTGCAAGTAGGGGCTTTCAGAATCCAAGCCATGAAATTTAGGAATTAATTGAATCACACTGGGTTTAAAATCAATGTTCCCTGTGTGAGCAAGGAACACTATGCAAGATGGTAAAGTTGATCTCTCAGAGTGTAAATGTTCACGTAAAGTCCATGGTTGGTTTAACACATTCCTATGAACTTCATTTTCATCCTCAAGAGGAGGATTAAGTTGATTTTCTTTGTTTTGATTTCTAGTTGGATCTGGCAAATTTGGATTTGGATTATCAACTTGGTCTGCCATGGAATCCAAGTAATGTTGAGTGCCTCTTATAAGTGAATGATCAAGGCCTGGAACTAGTTCGCCTTCGGAGGAGAGTCAATTGTTTTGATCTCTACTCCAACGGGACAAACCATCCATACCACACAACAAATACCATTAATTCAAATAGTAAGTATGATACTTAAAATAAAAATAAAAACTTAACCAACAACCCATGCGGCAGGGCCGATCATGAGGGTTCAGTCTACAAAGCAAAAATAAATCAACAACCCAGGCGGTAGGGCCGGCCATGAGGGTTCAGTTAACAAAACAAAAATAAATCAACAACCCATGCGGTAGGGCCGACTATGAGGGTTCAATCCACAAAGTAAAAATAAATCAAACAACCAGGCGGTAGGGCCGACCATGAGGGTTCAGTCCACAAAAAAATAAAAATAAATAAATAAATCAACAAAAGTAAAACTAATGTAGAAATTAAACTATGCTAATCTGGAAAATAGATTCAGCGGATGATCTTTGTGATCAAATAACAACTGTAAGACAACCATAGTACTTGGGTGATAAAATCCAAAGTAGGGCAACCTTATGTCATAGTTAGTGCTTGAAAGACCCAACTGAATTTACTTTCAAAGAAAAAAATCTACAGAAAATTTAAAGGGTTTAGAAGAGAACTTATCTTAGAAAAAAACTTACCTTAGCTATCTTGCATAGATCTGATCTATCTTAGTCTCTCCCCGGCAACGGCGCCAAAAATTTGATTGCTTACCTCCAAGTGCAGAGGTTCGTAAGTAGTATCTTGTGAATATAGTGTCGATCCCACAGGAAGATGAATTGCGAGAAGGAGAAAATCAAATGCAAAACAAACTAAGTAATAAAAACTAAACTGATGATTTGATGTTGGGATTTTTGAATGAATGTAATTCAACTGAATTAAAATAACACCCAAGCTTCAAAGTTCTACACATAGGTTAATGTTCCAAAATCATGATGACTTGGATAACACAACTAGGATCTGAGCACTATGGTCAGCCTAATCGGAAAATAAAATAATTTAAATATTTTAATAAATGATATATGTAACGTCCCGTCCAACCAGCACAGTATCCTGGGGCGTCCATGTAGGATTTACTACAGGACCATCCGTTTAAACTGCTCAGGGTAAGGTACCATAAGTTAATAAACCTAGGATTAGCCCATTAGAATAGACCAGACAGGTCATGATAGGACCTGGCGTGGCCCGCCAAGCTGATGGCCATTTGCACTTGGCAACAACCCGTGTGGGCCACCCAGTGACCGAGGAGGGTCATAAAAATCTAAAACTTTAGAAAATCATATATCTCACTGGACTTGTGGTCCATCGCAAACTGCGGACCCAGTGGACACCCAGAACTGGGATATGACATTAGCCGAATGCACCCCACCAATGCCAGAGTTGGAATCTGGCACTTACAAATGAAACCTGGGATACCAGGCGTTCCAGCCATCGGATTTCTTCCAAAATTACGGTGACGGTTTAATATATTTTTCTACACCCGTCCACCAAATTTGGGACCTGATCGTGGAACGGTGACCGTTGATCGCAAATCGGACCTGTACGACCAAACCCCACATCCGATCGTTCCCAAATTTTGTGTGGCCCTTCATCGGGCCATGGAGCACCTACCCTACAAGTTTCATGGCCAGAGGGCCTCCAGAACTGCTCCAATCACTAGATCGGCCCCCACAGGGCCATTTAAGGGTCGGAAACGCTTTCTCAGATCATATATCCGTTCATCCGTTTGTCCTCAATTTTTGCATGGACCCTAGTCGGGCCATAAGGCACCTACACGCCGAATTCGGTGGCCGGAGGGGTGTTAGGGCCACCCCAACACCAATAGGAGTCCCATAGGTCTATTTTGGAAAATGTGGAAGATTCGGGCCAAAGGAGCCAAGTCTAGAGAATAAAGCCCTAAGGTCCTCTTTCTCATAACCCTTCTCCATTCTCCAACAACAAGCTCTCTCTCCCTCATAACTTCCTCCAACCTCCAACACCAAATCTCTCTTCCTCATAACTTCCCCATTCTCCAACAATCAAATCTCTCTCCCTCATAACTTCCACCGTCTTCCAACAACAAGCTCTCTCATAACTCCCACCATCTCCAACGACCAAGGAGAGTAAAGAGAGGGTGAAGGTAAGTTGGTGGACCCTAAATCAAGGTGGGGCCCAAGGAAATCAATCCCACAACCTCTTACATCTTCTCCAAGAAGGATCCCTCATCCACGGCCGCTCTTTCGTCCCGTTGAGCATATAGGTAAGATCCATCACCAAATTTTCTTGAAACCCTTGTGATGAAGGGGATTTGCATGAGAATCTAACATGTGATGGTCGCTCATACGATTCCGGCCGTTCTACACCAAGATCCACATCTCCTAGGTCATTCCAAGTCTTCAACAAATCCGAAGGTGCGGACTATTGTTCTTAGGTCGCCTAGTACCAATTTTAGTGTGGGTTTAATGATTTTGAATACTTGGATGTTATATTTGAAATTCTAGAGAAACCCTAGGGATTATATGTTTGTTGGATTTGTTTGGATGTGCATGCTTAGCTCTCAAATTTGATGTAGATCTTGCCTTTCACATGCTGTTGTGTATGGATGATAATATGCTCATGTTTGTTTGATTTTTTTCCATCATATGTGGTGCTTCATTGTGTGTATGATTATTTACACTTGTACTCATGATTTCTCAAGATGAAGGAAGTGTTTAACTTCCTCACACAACCTACACACTCACATGCACCTTGTTTTCGTGATAATAATTTTGCTTGCTTGGTAGAAGTATTCATTTTGTACGGATGAAATGCATAAGAATATGATATTGATGTGCTAGTTGATAACATGAGTAGTGGGCATGTTGTAGATCCCTTTCACCCTCTTGGGTTGGTCAGGAACCTGATGAGAGATGGTAGCCCCATCGGTAGGACTACGCTAGGGCTAGACCCGTGGATTGGGCGGGAGTGTTCGGGTGGCTGTAGTTCGACTACATGGGTCCTTGTGCCCGAAGTCATTCGTCTCACGCTCGCCTGACTGTGCAGTCTAGCATACTGTTTGACCAACCCTGTTTGTTAACCTTGTTCACTCACATATGTATGAAACCTGGAACACCTTACAACCTTTGTGGCCCATTGATACCTAGACTGCAACGGGTCCACAGTCTCGTGAGCCGGGCATGGTGGAATGGGACACTATGTCTGAGCTGTCGGCCTACGCTGGGGTACCATGCCTCCCCTAGTGACCGCGAGCGATCCCTTCCTTTCGGCACTCCTCATGTGCTTGGAGTCGGGGATGAGAAACCCGACGGGATCACGGACGCGGGGACTTGGCCTCACGCGTTGATGAGGCCTTGGCCTCGCAACCAACTTAGGGCATTGATACGTAGGGTGTATCAGATTCTCCAATTTGCTGGATGATTGGACTTAACTAATAACTAGGCTAACACGATCGCATTGCATCGCATTAGTTATGGTGGCGACTCGGCAGTCGAGGTCGCTCTGAGGGAGTGTTGCCATATGCGATCATTAAATGGAGTCGCTCGAGGAAGCGTTGTGGCGAGGGCATGCATCATATCATCGCATTGCATGCGCATTTAATAAGAGTTGTAGGTGTTGCCGATTGACTGCTTTTCATTAAATTCATATTATAATTGATGCCTGTTATAACTTAAGATTAATAGTTCACACTGAGTTGATCACTCACTCCCACTCTGGGACGGTGTTTTAAAACACCAACCAGACCCAATCTTAGATGCAGGTGACTCAGGGCTGGAGGAGCCTGGTGAAGCGAGCTTCGAGGAGGAGGACGAGCTGTCCTACTTCCAGATGATGGATGGTTTCCCGCCAGCTGAAGAGGCGGGATCGGATCGCTGAGCATGGGCTCGACTCTCTTTATTTTGGACTCACCATTCTTTGACATTTTGTTGGGTGACGCTATGTGCGCCCCCTTATTCTTTTGAACATGGATATATGTATATATTTGATCTATTTCATTTCAGTAGACTGGTGTGACTGTGCTTCATGCTCCAGGTAGTTCCAAATTGCACAATTAATCTGACTAATCATAAAACCATAAAATGTATGATAAGTGACCCCGGGAACACGGGAGTTGAGTATATACACGACCCCCGATTTCCAGGGCGTTACAATATAAAAGATTAAAAAATCATGGATTTGCACCATTGATATATATTCTCAAGCGTCAGTGATTTTAAGAATTCAAGATAATGAGATACTGAAAATCAAAAAAATATAACAAGTTGAGAACCTCTCCTATCTAGGAAATCTGATTGATCTAGGGTAAGTTTATCCATCAATGTGAATCTTATATGATGGAAACATATGGATCTCACAAGAGGATAAAAAAACAAAACCTAAATAATAGATAACATGCATATACCATTCTTCTCATCATTAAAACAATCAATCATCATAACTTAAAGAATTATTAAACCCATGTGCTTCCCTTCTAGCTTGGGCTAGAAGGAACTTAGAAAAACATAATTAAATTGCAGAAATAAAAAGCAACAGGAAAGAAAAAAATGCAAATAGAAAATATCTAAAAAAAAAAAAAAAACTTATAAAGCTTTAATAAAACTAAAAACTCTTTAAAAACCCTAAATTTTGCTTTGGGATGCTTTGAATGATCCTTAGGAATGCCCTAGGAAGCTCTATTTATAAATGAGTAGCTCCAATTTTCATACAGAGTTGGAAAACTCTAGAAACCGCCTCAAATTTACGTAGTTTTTCAAAATAGACTTCTCGCTGCACAGTTTGTTTAAAATAGATTTTCTGCTACACAGTTTTCCAAAATAGATTTCAAAGCTTCAGAATACACTTTTTATGATTATTTTAGGATTTTCACTTCAAATATTTGATTCTTTTCATTCCTCACTTGGTTTTCTTGGATCTTTGACATGTGAATTCTTCAATCTTGGTCTCCTAAGATCCATCCCTTGCCTTAGTGATTCTTGAGCATCAAATTCATGCTTTTTAGCACCCTTTTTAAATCCAAGCTCTTAAATTCACCTTGCAACACATACATGAGTAAAATAGAACATTAAGCTGATTCATGTTCATAAAAGCAAGATATAAATGGAAAAAATTATGCATTATTTGAGTCTCAACAGAGCCCCACGTAATGAATGGATTGAATTGCATACACGTGTGACATGTGCTCAATGGGCCAAATAGGCCGGAGTTTACCTATTCAATTTGGTCATGTATGTACTTGCAGCCTTTCTAAAAAATATATGTTAGGTGTCTTTATTTTATTTGTAACTGGGTCTATCAATGGCATTGACAGACCACTTGATCCCATCGAGCCGCTGCCGATCCCATCGACAACCCACTTGACTTCATTGAGAAAATCTCATTTTTTGGCATTTGCTTGCTTGATAGTTTTTGGGTCCAAATCGATCTTATCGAAGATGGCTTTGATCTCATCAATGGGTTGTCGATAGGACTCGATCTAATCAAAGTTCTCATTGACTGACTTGTGCAATTTTGTAGAATTATGAGTTTTA
This sequence comes from Magnolia officinalis, assembly GCA_021015155.1. Taxonomy (NCBI): domain Eukaryota; kingdom Viridiplantae; phylum Streptophyta; class Magnoliopsida; order Magnoliales; family Magnoliaceae; genus Magnolia; species Magnolia officinalis. The sequence goes on from JAJHSJ010000010.1 coordinate 66,374,224, forward strand.
TTTCCTGATTCAGTTTTAAGTCAATTTAATAGTTTGTAATTAGGGATTAGGGTATTGAAAATATGATATGGCTTTTGTGATAAAATAGAGATCTAAGCTAGGATTAATTTTTATTATATGTTTTTCGAGGTTTATTCTCCAATCAGTAAGTTCTTCCATCTGGTGTATCGTTGATTATCATAGTGGATTTGTTGTTGCTTTGTGTCGTGGTTTTTTCGTAAGGATTTTTCCACGTAAAATCTTGTATTATATGTGCGTTTGGTTTATTTGATATCTTATTGTTTGATTCTAACTCGGGATTGCTTCTTTGTGTCCCCCAACAAGTGGTATTAGAGTAAACGTTGGAGTTTTGATTTTTTTTAAAAAAAAAAATTTGAAAACATGTCTTCTAAGGAATATAATATTAAGTATGAAACAAAGAAGTTCAGTGTGAGAAATGCGGAAGGTTAAGATGGGAGGCCTCCTAGCTCAGCAAGGATTATAACACGTTTTCCTTAGCAAGGCGAAATATCCTGCATATATGACTGGTGAAGAGTATGATGAACTAGACGAGAGAGTTATAACCTCGATACAATTGTATCTAAAAAATAATGTCATATATAATGTCTTGGATCAAAAGATCGCCGCAGGGGTATGGACAAAACTATATAGTTTATGCATGAAGAAATCCCTAGGTAGAGTTGGGCATCGAGTCGAGTTGGATCGAATTAGGGCTGACTCGACTTGATCTGGTTTTGAAATAGGCCTGACCCGAACTCGATCCGACTCGATACCGAGTCTAGCATGCTTGACTCGATCCAAGTCCGATCCGGTCTGGCCTGGACTGATCCGGACAGAGTCCGATCTGGTCAGAAGTACCTAGTCGGGTCGAGTTGGCACCGAGTCCGATTGAGAGATGAGGGAGGGAGAGCCCGAGAGAGTGGAGAGGAGAGAGAGGAGGAGGAGGAGGAGGAGGAGGAGGGTGATGGTGGTGGGTGGTTGTTGGGCTTGGAAGATGAGGAGGATGAGGGAGGGAGGGAGGGAGGGAGAGATTTTGGGATCGGGTCGGGGGTAGGGTGAGGCGGGTAGGGTTAGAGAGTTGGGTTTCGAATCGAGTCAGGTCTAACTGGATCGAGTTTCGGGTCGAGTTACTAGGTAACTCAAACTCGACTCGGTTTGAGTTTGGATTAGATGAAGCCTACTCAGTTCGGACCGACTCACCCATTCGGTTCGGGTCGAGTCGGATTGGAACGAGTCGGACGAGTCGAGTTAGCCGGATCGAGTCATCCGGTGCCCACTCTATCCCTGGGTAGTCATCTGTATCTTAAGAAACAATTCTATAATCTTAAGATGATAGCGGAGTCTGACATTAATAAACACATAAACACTATCGACAAATTATCATATAAAATGATGAATGCGAAAGTTATGATCGAAGAGGAAGATCAAGCCTTGATTCTTTTGAATTTGCTTCCACCATCTTTTGAGAATTTGGTAGACACACTGATCCATAGTAGCGATACCATTGATGTCGAGTACGTCATTTCAACCATTCATGAGAAGCACCTGAGAAAGAATGACAGTGGCGGAGGTATCTTTACGGATACATTAGTTTCTAGGAAAAGAAACTCTAAAAGGGAGAATGACAATTTTCAATCTCGATCTAAATTGAAAGGAAAGGGCAAGATGAAATGTTGTAATTGTGGAATGAAAGGGCATATGAGGAAGAACTGCAGGAACCCTAAGGCTCAAAAGGGAGAAAAATTAGAGAATGTGTCAAAAGAGGCCAACACAACGTAATCATGTGAGGAGGTGGATGGGGGTGATGTCTTGACTACATCCAAATCTAGTTACCTTAGTAACGACTAGATTTTGGATTCGGGGGCTTCATAGCAAATGATTTCTCATAGGAATTGGTTCACCACATACAACGAGTACAATAGTGGACATATTTTTATGGGCAATGATGTTGCCTGTAAAGTTGTTGGAATCGGTTTAGTGTGCATCAGAATGTTCAATGGAGTGGAGCGTATTCTGACAGAGTAGAGAGTATTCTGACAGATGTTTGACATGTTCTGGACCTCAGGAAGAATTTAATATCGTTGGGGACTCTTGACACACTTGGTTATAAGTTCATTAGTTATGATAGGGTCCTTAGAGTTTCGAAAGAGACTTATTTTAATGAAAGTGCAGCGAAGCAATAATCTATACATGTTTATTAGAAACACCGAAGTGGGTGGAGCTACAACATCTATAGCAAAATCCATGTCGGCATGATTGTGGAATGTGCGCCTAGGTCACATGAGCACCACAACATTAAGGTATTTTCTGATCGTTGCTCGATTCTCATTTTTAAAAGTATTGAACTTAATATATGCGAGCATTATATATATGGTAAACAACAAGGCAAACTTTTTTAAATCGGAAAAGTATGTTTGTAAAGGTGTGCTTGAGTATATGCATTAAAATGTATGGGTCCCGTCGCCCGTTGTTTCTGCTGGAGGATCATCATATTTTGTCTCATTTATCAATGATTAGTTTATGAAAGTGCGGGTTTATTTCCTCAAAAATAAATTTAACATTTTTACCACATTTGAAGTGTAGAAGACGATTGTTGAAAGGCTAACAAGGCAGAAACTGAAGGTATTAAGGATTGATAATGGAAGTGAAATTACTGTAAAGGAATTCAATTAGTTTTGCAAAGATGGAGGATTGTGAGACACAATACAGTGAGACACTCCCGAGCAGAATAGAGTGGTAGAACAGATGAATCGGACTGTCTTAGAGAGAGCTCAAAGCATGCTAAATAATGATAGATTGCGCAAGGAGTTATAGATGGATGCAATTAACATGGCTTGTTACTTAGTGAATCGGTCCCCGTCTATGCTGATAGACTGCAAGATTCTTAAAGAAGTGCGTAGCGGTCATGAGGTAGATTACTCACAGTTGCGTGTATTTGGTTGTGACGCTTGCTCTCATGTACTGTTAGTTGAGAGAGATAAGCTAGACTAAATGGTTAAGATTATTTTTTTTTTACTTTTTTTTTTGGGGGCTATGGTGATAGTGTGAAAGGGTACATGTCGTACGATTGGGTCACACATAAGATCATAATTACTTGAAATGTCAGGTTTGGTAAAAATTCCTTATTCCACAAAGACGAACTTAAGGAACTAAAGAAATTAATGGTCATTGATGTCGAGATTGAAAAAGTAGATACATTAGGAGAGCCTGATCTCAGAAGAAATCCGCCAAAAGATCACATCTTGCTAGTCAGATATGGGAATGAATCGAATATTGCATTTGCCCTCATTACAGATGAGAGGATTTGTATACCTTTCAGGAAACATTAGATGCTTTGAATGCTGAGAAGTGGATAGCGGTCATACATGATGAGGTGGATTCCCTGCATAAGAATAAGACATAAGAGCTGGTGGAGCTTCAAGTGGGGTGTAAAGAGATCAGTTGTGAGTGGATATACAAGAAGACACATGATAGATATAAGGTAAGATTGGTCGCGAAAAGGTATGTGTAGAAGGAGGGTGTCGACTTCAATAAGATTTTTGCACATGTAGTCAAGCAGGTGTCTATCATATTTGTATTGGCGTTGATTACACATTACAATATGGAATTGAAACAGATAGATGTGAAGACTGCTTTCCTACATGGGGAGTTGGCGGAGTAGATTTACATGAAGCAATTAAAATGATTTGGAATGAAAGGGGCAAAGAATAAAGTTTGTAAATTAAGGAGCTCGTTATACGGCTTAAACACAGTTGTTTAAACAGTGGTACAAAAGACTTGATACTTTCATGATGAGTCAACGATTTACCAGAAGTGAATATGATAATTGTGTTTATTACAAAACATTGAATGATGGATAATTTATAATAATGATATTGTACATACATGACATGCTTATTTCTAGCTATAGCATGTTTGAGATCGATACGTTGAAGACTCGGTTGTCAGAGGCAATCGAAATGAAAGATCTTGGGGCTGCAAGAAGATTCTCAACATAGATATTCACAGAGACAGACAAAAGAACATGCTACATTTATCATAGGTAGAATACCTTGAGAAGGTATTTATAAAATTTGGTATAGATAATGTGAAACTTTTAGCACACCCCATGTTGCTCACTTTAGACTTTCTTCTAAACAATGTTCTAATACAAATGAAGAAAAGCAAGTGATGTCTCGTGTGCCTTATTCGATCACTATTGACAATTTGACAAATATCATGGTCTTTACGAGACATAATATTTCAGAGGTAGTGAAATTGTTACTTTGGTATATTCAATGTACAGTAGACTACGTCTTGACATTTAAAAAGTTTAAAGACAAGTTGGAAGGCTATGTGGATGTTGATTATGTAGATAATATGAATAACATGAGATCAACTTTTAACTACTCATTTGTACTAGCGGGTAAAGCGATCAGTTAGATGTTGAAGCTTCAGCTTGTGGTGACTCTTTCCACAACCAAAGCATAGCATTTAACGGTGACGGAAGCATTCAAAGAAAGTGTTTGGATGAGAGAGATGATAAATAATCTTGGTCTTCAGTAGGAAACCATGCTAGTAAATGACAGCGAAAGCTCGATCAATTTGGTGAAGAACTTGATTTACCATTCTCATATTAAACATATTGATGTTCGTCATCATTTTTATCCGATAAGTGCTTGAGGAAGGCAGAGTGACTCTTGAGAAGATCCACACAAGCATGAATTCAGCGGACATACTTACAAAGGTGGTTCATACGTAAAAGTTCAAGTTTTGTTCAACTTCTTTGTTTTGACGAAGGCTTGACGAAAATATAGCGTGCACGAGAAGTAACGACGATTATGGAAGCAATTAGAGATGGAGCTTGAAGCTATGGTTTGTAATAATTAAGACATGGTGGAGATTGTTGTCAAATGTCTTCAATTTGTCTATAGCTAGGTCTGTCGATGTCAACACTTAATTCAATCGAGATTTTTTTTTTTTTTTTTTTTTTTTGTCTTCGTGCGCTAGACAATTTTTAGGTCCAAATCGATTTGATCGAAGATAGCTTCAATCTCATCGATGGGTCGTCGATGACAATTGATCTAATCAAAGCTCTCATCAACTGACTTATGCAACTTATGCAATTTTACAGAATTGCGGGTTTTGTTATCTAATTTAGTTTTAACTCTATTCAAGGATTTGCAATTGGGAATTATGGTATTTAAAACGTGTTTAGGGATTTTGTGAGCAAATAGAGATCAAAGCTAGGGTTTTTTTGTATGTCTCTCGGGGTTTATTATTGGATTAATTAGTTCTTCCATATCTTGTAGCATTGATTATCATAGTAGATTCGTTGTCGCTTTGTGTCATGGTTTTTTCCCACAAAATTTTTTCCATATAAAGCTTTATGTTCTCTATGTGCATAGTTTATTTGATCACTTATTGTTTGATTGTAACTCGGGGTTGTTTCTGTGTGTCCCCCAACAGATCACCTGCAAAGAAGCCTTTGATAGGGTTTCGTGTAAGGGAAAGTTAGGTGGGGCCTGTCATGATGTGTGTGAGAAATCTACTCCATCCATTTGTTTTACTGGTTTATGTTAGGATCTGAGCCAAAAAATAAGGTAAGTCCGAAACTCAAGTGGGCTGCAAGCCATGAAAAAGTGAATAGGAAATTCTTTCCGTTGAAACCTCCCTAGGTACACCATGATGTTTATATGCCATTCATACCGTTCACAAGGTCATTCCTAATGGGGATGAATTGAGAATACATGAATATTAACCTGATCCAAAAACTTATGTGGTTATACATATATTGTAACTGCAGACGTTCAATCCTTACTGTTTCATGTTGTGTGGCACACTTGAGTTTTGAATTTGCTTCATTTTTCAGCACATGTCCTAGCATGATCCATAAAAACAGATGAACGGAGTGGATTTCTCACAAACATCACCGTGGGCCACATCCAACTTCCTGTCGCAGGAAGTTCCTGTGGACTCTTGCAGGCAATCCAAGTCCCGCTTGACTCAAATACAGCACATCCAAGTAAGGAGTCATCTTCATTCATTGATGTGTTATTGCCATGTGATAGGATCATGCTGCATTATGTGGTGTTGGTGGTGGTCGTGCGCATGATGCACCGTTCGGACACCCTACACGCTTGTCAATCTAACACGTGTTTGCAACATGGATTAAACGGATGGATTGCCTCATAAGTGTCAACCTGTCACACTTATGCCTATATCCTATGGCACTGGAGACGGATCGGCTACTGACCCTGCCACTAGCCAATGGCTAGTGGTCGGTGCTCTGTGGGCCCCACCATGATGTATTTGTTTCATCCATGCCATCCACCCATTATTCCAGATCATTTTATGGTATAATCCCAAAAATTAGGTTGATCCAAATCTTAAGTGGACCGCACAATGTTGATTAAACTCTCACCATTAAAAACTTCTTGGGGCCACAAAAGTTTTGAATCAAGATGATATATATTTTTTCCATTCATCTAAGTCTGTATGACCTAATCAACAGGTGAGATGTCAAATAACCATTACAGTGGGCCCTAGGAAGTTTTTAATGGTGGACATTCAATCACTAGTTTTCCAATGGTGTGATCCACCTGAGATTTATATCTACCTCATTTTTGGAATCAAGCCCTAAAATTATCTTTTAAAATGGATGAACGGCGTGGATAAAATACATACATCATGGTGGGTCCACATAGCACCGACTATTGGCCACCTGGGTGGTGGTAGCGTCACTGGCCAAAACCCCTTCCATTTTCCCGGCCCTGGGCCAATCGACACGTGGCTCGGGCGAGTCAATTCAGTCCAGTCACCGGTTGGGTGATTGGGTCGAGATGCACCCACTTTCAATCTGTCTCGGGTCTAACTCGGTTAGCCAACTCAGGACTCGGGTGAGTTCACTCGGACTTGAGTGACCCGCTGAGTCCCTAGTCAACTTGATCCAGTGACAGGCCGAGTCCAATCCCGGGTTTCCCAACTTGTGTGGTGAACCCGAGTCTTCGATAGACGGGGAGTGTGGACGGAAACGGATTGACTGCTCCCCCTGCCATAGCCATGTGGCTGATGGTCGGTGCTCCGTGGGCCCCACCATGATATATCTGTTTCATCCATGCCGTTCATCCATTTTTACAAATCATTTAAGGGCTTAATAAAAAAACTGAGAGGATTTAAATCTCAGGTGGACCACATCACAGGAAAACAATAGTGATTGGATATCCACCATTAAAATCCTCCTAAGGCCCACTGTACTGTTTATTTGACATCCAATCTGTTGATTAGGTCATACAGGCACAGATGAAACAGATGAAGGGAAAAAAACAAAGAGCTTGATCCAAAACTTTTATGGCCCCAAAATATTTTTAATGTGGTCCACTTGAGATTGGTATATACCTCATTTTTTCTCTCATACCATAAAATGATTTAGAAAAATAGATGGACGGCATGGATGAAACACATACATCATGATGGGGCCCACTTAGCACCGACCATCAGCCATTGGCTGGTGGCACGGGGAGTAGCCAATCCGTTTCCTGTTTCGACATTACCGGTGTGGCTCACTTAGTGGGTGGATCGGCCTGATTTTTTCCACAGGTTATATTTACAGTTTCCCACCTTTTCGACGGCTTGGATATCCTAGACACATCACACATCGCTAGGAAAGATGGGGTTGTGGGTGATTGCTCGCATCCCATCCATTTAAACAGCGTGCCCCACCGTGGAGATCAGCAGCTGCGAGAACCAGTTTGATCCACTCACCTGGCAGGCCTCACCGTCAAAATCAATGGATGGATGATGGCATGACTCAATGTAAAGGTGTGGTCCATGTCATCCATCTAATCAATTGATGGGCTTGATTTTCGAGACATGTGATATCCATGGTGGGGCATATCGTTTACATGGCTTGGATGTAAACTGGATTCCATGGAAATAAAAGAGTTCTTACAAGGAAAGGATTCCATGAGATTGAAATCTTTGGTTTTCGGTGCGTTTGGTTTCACAAAGAAACCAAAAAAAGAGCAAAATTGTGGAAAGAGAATCCACATAGATGCGAATTCCCCTGTACCAAACATGAGCTTTCCATGCGTCCAAACAACCATTTTAAAAGAAAAATCTAATAATCTATGCAATGTACTGTGCTGATTAGAGCTCTATGCAAACCGAGTTAGCTCGATTAACTCAATCAACTCGACTCGGCTCGAAACTGGATTCGAGCCTAGTCAAGCTGGTTTTTTGAGCTCAAAATTTTTTTAAGCAGAGTCCAAGCTAGGCCAAACTCGACTTGACTCGAAACTTGACTCAAACGTGACTCGGTTCAAATTGATTCGACTCGAATCGTGTTTACTTATTTTTTATTTTTTTATATATTTAAACAAATAATGTATTATATAAATAATAATATATTATATATTATATATATTAAAAACCCTAAAACTTAAACTCAAACTCAAGTTATAGGCTCGAAAGAACGAGCTCAGGATCGGCTAAAACTTGGCTCAAGCTGCTGATCGAGCTGAGCCAGGATGCCCAGTCAGAATAGAGGACTGAGCCAAGTTCGAGCTGGGGTAGCACGCTGGCCGGGTCGAGCCTGGCTAGGCTAAGCTCGGCTTGTGTACAGCTGAAGTGCTGATTCTTGTTTGGACAAATCATCCCCAAACAGGGTGATGGGAATGAGCGCCAACGGACGTCACATTCTAGATCTGATCAAATGGCGATTTGGGTTACATCCAAACATGCCCCCAACAACAAATTCCAAAGAACATGGTCTGAATACAGCTCCATTTCATGTAATCACTCACTTCCAAACCGTCGATCGAATCAGCCATTTAAGACCATCCAATTGATCAAACGAAAACCAATCTCATGTAGCCCAATCAACCAAACAGATGTTGTCCCTACACTCCAAAACCAATCGAATGGCTGTTAAGATTGCATACTAAAGAAATTCAGTTCAAGTGATTGCACCATATCATTACTCTCTTTGGTCCAACATCATGTTCTCACCATCCCCTCAAGTCAATGGATTTCATTTATTTCCTCCATATCATTCCATTGCCATGCCATGCAATGATATCATTGCATTCCCCGTGGTGGGAAATTTCGAACTGTCAAACTACTAACTGCTCTGATCGTAACCGTTAACAGAGTGATCATTAGCGTTGGTTGGCGTACCGTGCAAGCAAAAAATAGAGGAGAAGAAACAGAAAGAGAAATGGGTCAGGTTAAAAAGAATGAATTACTGCCTCGGCCATTGATCTCCATCTATGAAATTCTTATCTGGAAAAGGCCTTGCTTCTTCATGAGTGATGAATTACAGCCTCAGCCATTGATCTCCATCTATGAATTTCTTATCTAGAAAAGGTCTTGCTTCTTCATAAGTGAGTGACTTGGCCCATGGAACTCTGCCTGGGGAACTGGCTCCTCTTCCTTTACACTTGAACTCGCCGAATAAAACGGTCCTGCATATTTCAAATAATCAAATTTCTCAAGATATTCAAGAGAATGAAGTGCAAAGGTTTGTACTATATTACAGTGAAAATGGTTGATGTGGGCCCCACCGTGATCACATTGACTCTGATCATCTTCCATGTCGATCATCTCTTATTTGGCCATATCTCTCAAAACGGGACCAATCCATGATAGGTGGGCCACATGAGTAGGATGTGTTGAGAGGGGATCACCCACCCTTGATTCTTGTAATGGGCCCACTGTGTTGTGTATATGTCATCCAATCCATTGATACAAAATGACTGTCCCCGAATGATGGCACTCCTTAATAGAGCTAGGCATTGAGTGGAGTCGGACTAAGTTAGGGCTGACCTGACTCGATTTGGTTTTGAAATAGGCTAGACCCGAACTCGACCTGACTCAGTATTGAGTCTAACATGCCTGACCCGATCCGAGTCCAGGTCGGGCTTAGACTAATCCAAACTGAGTTCGACCTAGTCACGTGTATTGAGTCGGGCCAAGTCAGCACTGAGTCAGGTCAAGTGCAACGGGTATCCACGGGCTGAAATCACAACTCAAAACTTAGATTCACTAGGCCTCTCCATCTACTACACAACATCTTAAATCCAAAACATCATATCTGACTTTTAAAAAAATATATATATGTATGAGTCGAGTGAGTACCAAGTTGGATTTCGGGTCGAGTCGATCAAGTCGAGTTACTGGGTGACTCGAACTTGACTCGGTTGAGTTCGGATTAGACGAAGTCAACTTGATTCGACTTACCCACTCGGTTCAGATCGAGTCGGATCTAAACGAGTCGGACGAGTCGAGTCATCCCATGCCCAGCTCTACCCTTGAGAACCATGACATTCTGAAACCTGGGGAGGACCAGCAAATCAATGGTGGGCGCCCTCTCAACTCCTGCTTGCATGTGTGGCCCTCCTGAAGTACAGATTAGCCTGATTTTCGGGTCCAGAGCCAAATAAAAGATGGTGTGTATTATGGTTAGAGTGGATGTCATGAGTACATCAGATTGGGTCCACACAACTCATTTATGGAGCAAACTTTTCACTAGATCATGGCCATGCGTATATGGATATTGTCATTCAAATCGAAGGGAACTGATATGTACACCCCCTTTGAAAAGGATTTTTTTTTTTTTTTATGCCCTCTTTCGGTAATACAATAGTGTGCCTCTGACACTGTTCTAATACCAAAAGTAAAATACGGGTGCACGAACAATAAAACATTTCCAACTTTCCATACATGAACACATACAGCCCTTTACGTGAACTTTCACATACACAATCCTTTTCTATGCCTGCTACATTAGAAAATCGGAGCCATTCAAGAGGTGGAACACACCATGATGACCATCTAGTGCAAAAATCAGACCAATCCACTTGTCGGGTGGGACACAACGTAAAAATCAACGGACATCCGATAGTATGACTTAAACATATAGGTATGGACCAACCAACGAATGGAGTGAAGTGATCCTCATGGTGGTGCCCACCTTTTGCAAGGATCAGATTCACTAGAGGTGACTTAGTTGGAAGGAAAGCTAAGCATATATACGAACGTTCACATACATGGGCTGTATGTGACTATTTTTCTTTGCAGAATACATGGTTTGAAGTCCTCCGTTGGAGTGCCCATGTGGGGTTGTCTGGTTTTTAAAACAAAGTATGGTACTTTGGGAGAAAAAAATGTGTAAGTGTTCAAAGCGACCTAAGGCAGACAATCCATGGTGATGTCATCAGCTGAAGCACAGGGAGTGGGACCACTTGTCAAAACCATATATTATTGTAAGTGGCCCACAAGCACATACAATACATATGTATGCATGTATGTGTGTGGGTTTTTTTTTTTTTTTTTAAATATATATATATATATATAATATATATATATATATAAAGAAAACTTGGGCTTTAAGTAACCGTACTTAAATTAATTAGGAAATCTTAATAACGGCTAACCCTAAAAGGAAAATGACTCCTAATTAGATTTAGTTTCTACAATGATAGAGAAAAGCTAAACACGAATGAATAGAAGACTTTTGGCCCTCTCCACATATACAAAATTATGAGGTTTCGTATCTTTACCAGACACTTATGATGGAAATAAGAAGAAAGTGAGCTAAGAGAGGAATCTACACTCTAGAATGTATGTGGACCACAGATCAAGGCCGTTCATCTTAAAGACTGAGCATCCTCAAGCGTCACATGCCGTATGCATTTCACGATCCTAGAACCGGAACCCTAATAGTTGATCTTGTTCCAATTAGTGTTCACGACACTACCTAAATGATGGGTAATTAAGCCTATCTTTAAGTGATTAGTTTTTCTATTTTTCCACCTCAACCCTAACAGGACCCACATGCTTATTAGTGAATCCTAGATTAAAATAAAAAAAAAGTGGGCCCATTGCCTCAGCGAGTGATACGCCATGGACTAACCAATCTGGTTCATTTTCTTCCTAGAGAGAGAGAGAGAGAGAGAGAGAGAGAGAGAGAGAGAGAGAGAGAGAGACCCTCTTCTTGATGGATCTCCCCAGTCACTCCACCCTTGGGGGATTATGATGCCTTCCAAATCACAGAAGGAATAGACTACCCTTGCATATCTGCCCCAGGCTCTTCCCAAGTAAATGATCCCGGACCCAGTCAAATTACAATTGATAAAAGAGAATCCTGAATTTTCAGATGCTGAATTCCTCTGAGAAGCTGCGACCGCTCCATAACTATCCGCGATTGCATGAAGAGTACAGTCCTGGTCAATGTCACACAATTCTAGTATCAGAATCCAAAAGACAATGTATCAAAAATGAGTTGAATTTTTATTTTTATTTTTGGGTTAGCTTGTTAGTACACACTCCATGTTAGCCCACCCCCGCACAAAAAAAAAAAAAAAAAAAAAAAAAAAAAAGAAGAAAAAAGAAGAAGAAGAAGTTGAAATGATCATACAGCAGTGAGGTGATGTTCGGATGTACCAATATTATATTGAATTGAATTGCAATTATCAGTCTAAAATTGGAGATACCCAATTTATAATTCCTTAGTGTTTGCGACATGTTACTAAATTTTGGATCAAATTCCAATTAAATGATGACATAACATTGATGGTGCGTTTGGATGCACCATCAAATTGAACTGCAATTGCTATTCTAGAAAGTGGAGGCAACCAAACTGTAGTTTCCGTGGTGTTCACAACACCCAGTTCTAGTATCAATATCTAAAAGAGATTTGGATCAGACATCAAATGATTGTATACTAGTGAGGGCTTGTTTGGATGCATGCTGGGATTCAATTGCAATCAATGGTATAAAAGGTGGACATTACCACATTGCAGTTCTGTTAGTTGTCATGACAACCAGTTCTAGTACACAATCCAAAAGAGAATTTAACATGATCCTCACCAGATTTTGGATCCAACATTAATAGAAATGATCATAGAGGTTGTGTTTGAATACACCGTCAAATTGAATTGCGATTATCAGCCTCATAAAGTGGAAATAACCAAATTGTAGTTTCTTTGTTCAAGATACTCTAGTTTTAGTATCAGTATCCGAGCAACAATGAATTGAATTCAGTCAGAAAATTTTAAACAAGACCCTACTTTATTTGGATGATTGATGTATGTATCAGCAAGGATGTTGCAATTGCAATTACTAATCTAATAAAGTGGAAATAACCAAATTGTAGTTTCCTTTGTTCAAGACACTCCAGTTTTAGTATCAGTATCCTAACAACAATGCATTGAATTCAGTCAGAAAATTTTAAACAAGACCTTTGATTTTGTATGGTTGTTGTATGTATCAGCGAGAATGCGTTTGGATGCAACATTGAATTGAATTGCAATTACTAGTCTACTAAAGTGGAAATAACCAATTTGTAGTTCCCCAAGTGTTCATATTGAGAATCTGGTCCCCAAATTGCTACTAACCCTACTTTTGAGCTGGGGTTATATCACTTGAGGGTCAGGATTCCATACATGGAAGCCCATGGTTCTATGATCCAGACCACTGATCTGATGGACTCCTCCATGGAGGGGACACCTGAAAATTACCCAAGACTGTAAGATCCTAACTCCTCAATCAGTCCCCTACAAATAGATAGAGTCTACATTCAACAAAATATGAGCCAAACACTGAAGGCATGGGATCTTCCCATCTTGGAGATTTTTTCCATGGGTCCATCAGATCAACGGTTGGGGTTACCTAAATACGGGCCCCACATACATTGAAGCCTGCACATCAAGGAAATATCAACATTGCTGTGAGGTTTTGAGTGATATATATTTAAAAAAAAGAAAGAACAAACTAGGAGATGCTCTGATTTGAATGATTTTTACCTGATACAGCGATCTTGCCTTCCCGAATATGAAATCGATGGATCCTTGAATGTAACATTTGAAGAAGTAATGCCTTCCTATGTGATCAAACAGCGTATCTTGCGACCCCAAGATCCTGCAACTATAAAACATGGCTTTATCTCCCGATACTCTCAATGCGACCGCTTGCATCCCGTTCGCTCCTGGCAGTGCACTTGGAGCTGTATTCTGCGATTCCATTGAGGCCACAACTATCAGAATCTATTCTTCTTTATGGTATTCGTATCCAAAGATTGGTGATCAGACAATTGATTTGCCGGTCCCCACAGTGATCCATGATGGCCCAAAAATCTAAGTTTTACAATCCTAACCTATTGATTGGTGGCCTGAACACAAGTGTTTTAACAAACCCGAATACAGGACAGCCAGAATCCTCAAGGTGGGGTCCGCTATCTCGACCATCTAGATCACTGAATAATGGACCCCACTTCTAATAACTAAAATCCTGGGGATACAATGCTTATCCCTGGGTGGAAGATTGTAGAATTTGTCATTTCATGTTCTGCTTATATTGATTGGAATTTTCATTCTTCGTTACCTCGAAAGTGATCCCTTGAGCACAGAAGTAATCAGAGTCAACAGCAATGGAAGCGGAAGCAAATGTCCCGATAATCTTCCCATCGGAACTCCTATCGGAAGCTTTGGAATTCCAAGAAATCACCGTTTCGTAGCTTCGATTCCCAATAAGTGAAATGTAAGGCTTGGTGGCCGGAATGGTCACCTTTTCCCTGCAGAAAATTCAGTAATTAAATCGCCATACCTGAGAAATTATGTAATACAAGAATTCCAAGGAATAACAGGGAATTCAAGTTCTTTCAACAACAACGGTTATAAAATCCAAGAGCATGGAAATCATATCTGTGTCTTGCCATTTCCTTTAATTCTCCTTTCCTCACACACCCACCTGTAAATCCCTGGTGATATGAAGATCTTCACCCTCTCCTTATTACCATCTGAAACCAAATCAACTGCACCTTGGACGGTCCTCGAATCCCCTGTCCCATCCTTCGCTACAACGATGACTCGGCCTTGAGCTTTGTTATTCAAATTCAACTTCCCCAAGTACTTATCCATGCTCAAGTCCCGCCACGAAATGAAATTCTGCGATGGGAATCTGTCGCTGCAACAAATATACATTTGAGTGCTGAAAATTGTGAATAGGACAGCCATGGAGAGCCTCAAAATGGAGAAATCCATGGCTTTTACTCTCTGAATTTCCTCTTATAGTGGTTTTCCTATTTGGGTTTCTCAAGTTATAGAGATTGGAGTTGAGAGAAAGGAAGAGAGAGTTTAAGAAGGGGAAGAGAGGGAGATTGTGGTGGGAAAGGTGGGTCATGACATGTGTAACAATGCTAGAAAAGGGATTTATTTTTATTTTTCTTTTATCTTTTTAGAGATCTGAAGAGGTGGTTCATGAGTGGTTAAAGGCAACGGTTATGTTTCAGCTGAAACGAAAACTGATTTTTAAATGGGGAGAATGAAATGACTAAACTGCCCCCAGACTAAGGTCCTGATGGATTATGAATGGTGACCTGATGCATCTACATCGTACATGTACGGACAACATTCCAGCAATCCAGACTGTTCATAAGATGGTCCCCACCATGGATGGACGATGGTCCAAAATTTCTCCAGATTAGGTCATCCTATACATTCGTTCGACGCAGTTATTATGAAGGGATGTTGTTTTCTGCTAACCCTGATTATCTATTTTTAGGATACTAATTGATCTGGGAATTTCTGGATACCTTAGATCCATTTCGTGTTTCTTAAAATGAACGGTCTGGATCATTGACCCATGGGCCCCACATGTACGGAACTGGCCTATCTGGACCTTCAGGTTATTCCGAAAATGCCCGCCCTATCATATTCCTAGAGGAATGTTTTTCCTCAGATCTGTACACATTATAGCATTGTACTTAGGTTTTCGATATATACATGTGGGTGCATGTGGGGCCAAAGCTTCCTTGATCCAGACCATAGGTCTGTTGGGCCACACTCTGGATGGAATATGCTAGGAAACTCTAGAATATCAGAAGATCTATTCACTCAACCTTGGCCTTTCTTCATTTGAATTTGGAAATTTGTTGTTCTTCTGTTTTAACCATTGATTTGCAAGAAGAAAATTGAAAGGTTGAGATTGTTCTTTGGAGAAGAATTTTGGGGAATTGTCAATCCAAGGTTGGTCCGGAAAGACCAACGGTTTGGATAAGTGAACGCTGGGCCCCGGTTATAGGTATTGAAAATCCAAGTACATAAATTCTGTAGGGTTGTACGTAGAAGTAACTACAAACGGCTATCTAATTCCGCACGTGTAAAAATGCCCATGCATGCGTCTATCGTATGAGAACTGGTCTGGTGCATGTGGTTCCAATGTAACTTATCATTTCATTCCATCTTTCCAACTAACATGCCACTTGTGTGGGATATCTATACCATGAAGAGTGCAGGCCCACCATGAAGATCACCTGGCACACAAAAATAAGGCCGTTCGGCTTATTAGGTGGGCCACATTGTTGGAATCAGTGAAAAACTGACGGTCTAACTCGACACATAGGTGGGCCTCCTGCGTATGGGGGCTTGCAGAAATTTGTCAGTGACCTGGCATGCATCGCCTGTGTCAGGGATTTTGCGTCCTATACACCCAACCAACGTACTACTCACATTTTTTCATTGGACCCCAAAAAAACCTTAAGCACCAAAGTAGGCCTTTATGTGTATGGATGAACCTAAAAAGATGAAAATACCCCTGCTTTTTTCATGTGCTTACCCTAACAGGCAGGGGTATTTTCGTCAAATAACGAAAGTTCGTACCCTAAAAGTCGTGTTTGGTGAGATAGGTTTTCGGGTAACGGAAAAAAAGAGAGGCGCCGTACGGACTCATCTACAATGCTAATTTTTTCCCTGTGTCATGGTAAGTTGCCTATACATGCAGGTGTATACATGTTACACTTGACTCAGGACGTGTTTAAGATCTGTGGTTGGTGTCACGGGCTGAATATTGGTACCTGAGTACGTAAATTCTGATCCTGAGTTCTCGGGTGTGATCTTATTGAAGATGTATGTGGGCGATTTCTCACGTGCCTGCATAATCAGGTTAACACTTATATACGATCAAAATCAGAGTAGCTTTAAAATCAGCTGTATCAAAAGTTAAGTAAAAGTAACTAAATTCGAAAACATAATGTTAATATTCAAAATGTACAATTTTGAAAGGGGTGTCTGTAGAAATGAGGTTTATACAAGCCACAATATACATACAAAAAACGATTAAAGTGTAAAGTTCAGTTTTCGCCTAATCCTCCAAAACATAACGGTGGTAGTGCAAGCCGATCTAAGTCTGCCCATCTGATGTCTCGATAGTACATGTATCAATAATATTGTCTAGTTGGTGTTTTAAAATACCGTCCCAGAGTAGAAATGAGTGATCAGCTTGGTGGTTCCGTTAGCTTTAAGTTGCGCATGTTATCAACTCTATTAGCACAAGTAATGATCAAGCAATTTAAGCACGCAATTCCTAAGTATTCTTATTCATGCACATGCATGGGGTTATGAAATAATGTATGCTCTTACAATCCAACACTTTCTCACAAGTGACTTCGACACCTAATTCGTAAATGACAACACTCCTTCATCACGCGACTACAACGCTCAATTCGCCACAACTTATACTAGTGTAATGCGGTGAATGTTCATGTTAGTCAAGTAATTAATTAATCCTATTCATCCAGCATATTTGGGAAGCTAGAATACCTCCATTTTGGTCATTAGTATCATCTGGATCATTAGGTGCAGGACTGCCATAGCGGCTCTTCACCTGTGTCCCTTAATCTGTTTTTGGGTTCATCACCTAAGCGACAACTCCCCAGCCAATGAGGGACTAACACCGGCCCGACCGATCACAAAGGACCCGGATGACACAGCCTGGACACACAAGGTTAGGCACCTCATCGACATGTGGAGGACGCCCATAATTGATGCAGGAGTCATCACCCAAACACAATTGTGGGGCGATCGCGACATCAATATTCCAGTTTAATGCAATAGACTCATAGCCATGGCTTTACACGAGCCAAGATAACTCGAAAAGCTCGCTTGGCTTGGCTCGATCTAGCTTGACTTGACTCCGCTTGAATGACGACTCGAGGTGAGCAAATTAAGCTTCATATGACCCAGCTCGTTTTGAAAACAAGCCAAGTCCGATCATAGTGGATCTTAACTCAACTCGAAGCTCGAGCTTGGCTCGACTCGAATATATATTATATATATATATATATATATATATATATATATATATATATAATATAATATTTTAAAAAATAAATAAAACTTAAACCGTACCCTACCCGTCCGTCCCTTTCTTACTCTTTCCCTTCCTTACCCAACCCGCCGCGCTTGAGCTCCTCTCTCTCTTTCTCTTGTGCCCGAGCTCCACTGTCTCTCTCTCTCTCTCTCTCTCTCTCTCTCTCTCTCTACTCAGTGTTTGCCAGACTCGTCTCAGTCGTACAACCTGCACTCGCCCGAGCTCTTTCCTCTCTCTCTTTCTCTCTCTCAGCACTAACAACAAGGTACCTCTATGGCTCTATCTAATATAATATATATATTATTAATTGAATATTTGATTTGAGAGTTGGGTTGGGTGGATGGGTTGGGTTAAATGGCTGGGTTGAGTCGGGTGCTGGTTGGGTTGAGTTGAGTGCTGGGTTAGGTTAGATTGGGAGCAGGCTCGACTTGACTCGAGGTAAGCTTGCCTCGACTCGATCCACTAGCTCGCCTCAAGCTCGACTCAAAAGGTTTAGCAAACAAGCCAAGCTCTAATGGTCATCTCGAGGTTGAGCTCGAGCTTGAGCTTGAACTTGAGGAGAGCACGAACGAGTCAAGCTAAGCTTGGCCCACCTCGACTCGATTAAGCTCGATGTACAGCTCTACTCATAGCCTTCTTGATTGCTCATTGGTCACTACGTGGAGGCTCGTCACCCCGACATAGGTTGACAACACAGTCTCGGTGTCCCATACCACCTTGCCCAGCTCATGAGACTTGAAGATCGTACTGCGAATGATTATTAGTAGACTTTTCAAATGGTATGGGCTATTATAGATTTAAGCAGTCGTATTCAGACATGGTGAACATACGTGGTTAGTTGTTTGTTAGATGAATTCGGTTGACTCGGGCAAACCTTCTGTGCAACCGGCATTGGGTGCAAGCGTCCTGCGTAACCTAGTTACTGTCGGTCGTCCGTGTACGGCCCGGATCAATCAAATGAGTCTAGGGTGGCAGACCAAACTTGGGCCACCTCCCGTGTTCCGCAATTTGCCGACTAACCTGACTACTTAAGTAGTCCTAATTACCTGACAGAACTAGTTAACCCGCAATAGTAATTTATAAGAATGAAATATGAGCAATAAATCTAGCGATTTACTCATTCGGGCATTTCGTTAAACTGCAACCTTCACCACATCAGTAATAGTAATTTATGAAAGAGAAATCAATACACACACACACACACGAGTTAACATGCATTCACATATTCACAAGCATAAATCACTGATTGAAGCATAAGACTCAATAAACGACAACTTAGGGATACTGGTCCGCACATTGGGTTACGTCATCTAATCAGGACTTGCTCCTAGGGTTAGGGCTTTGTGGGACGGTTTACCAATGCCTTATACTAGTACCATTAGCTTGTAAGGATTCATGCATCCAACTTTCAAGACTCAAATCTTCAAAAGGAACTCGTTGATTACCTCTAATTGTTATCGGAGCAACTCCGACGATCAAGTTGCTAGTTGAACAGGGATGGGGCGTGCCTCTTCCCAATCAATCCCTCTCCCACACTTCCTACCCCACTTCTCATCTCTCTCTCTCAAGTTACAATTGAAAATTATTACGGGAGTGAGATGGTGAAAATGGGAGGCTATTTATAGTGCCAGAATTTGTACAACTAGCCCCAATGATTCTTTTCTCAATAAAACTACCGTGGGAGAGGTTGTTCTCAACTCATGGGGGCCTTTCGGGGGCCCACTGGCTTATATACACCATGAGGTAGGTGCCTTACTATGAGATTCATGTTTAGACAACCGAGCGGAGATCGAACACTCCGATTAGCTGTGGGGGCCCTACTTACGATTAATGGTCGTCGATGATCGATTGGGGCCGAGGCTATACGAATATGTGCGGGGAAAATATCCTTAACTCGCACATCTAGTTTAGTTGAAATCCAACGGTTGGAAAGTCGCAACTCTGCGGAAGAGCAGAGAGTGCAATTCACTTAAATTTCAAGTTTATGCCTTACTAAAGAAAACAGTTGTTGGAGAGACATCTACCCTTGAGTTTTCTTTTTAGGGCCCACTATAATGATTAAATGATATCCACTCCATCCATTACATGAAACACTAAATTTTAGGCACCGTGTATAAAAATCAGCCTTAGGGTGTCACCCTTCACACTGTTTTTACTGGTGTAGCTCACCGGAATCACAGGTAGGGCTAATTTTTGGCCCTATGTCTAACGTGAGTAGTTAGACTGGATGTATGGATTGGAGTTCACATTCGCATCATGGTGGGTCCAGCTACACCGGTCTACCTAAGTGCTTATTTAAGTGATTCACATGGAGGAGAGAGATTTGCATTTTTCTCAATCTAAGTAATATTAAATACAGTTATGATTTGCGATAGTATTTATATTCATTGAGATGAAAATCACAATACCACAGATGATAATTAGATACACGGTCATGATTTTTGGTAGTATTAATGTGGATTGAGATGAAAATTACTACATCGAGGATAGTAAATTGATGCAGGACGTGACGAAGAGTCATGATCAAACTAAAACTTATTAGAAATAGTAAAAATGAAATTAAATTGGAGTTTTGACCATCAGCCTGATAGAATCTCTCAAATTCAACATGGGCAACCCGGTGTAAGTTTGATAGAATCTCTCAAATTCAGCATGGGCAACCTGGTGTAGTGGGTTGGCTGGCTAAAGTAGCTTCTCCTATCCCAAAATTCATATACGGTACATTGAATAACTTATTCTAGTTTGCATGATATGCCTGCTTTAGGGTTCTGATGGTTCCGACCACTTCAGCTTCCGATCTGGCTTTTTAATGAAAGTGTCCGCGACCCACTCTACATCATAAATCTCAACCGTAGCAAACAATTGATACATGGTTAAAAAAAAACTCAGCCTGATCACCTGACCTGAAAAGGCCGTCTCGTGTGAAAAACTTGATTACAGTGAGTTTTCCTTCGTGACTCAGTTGACTCCTCGTGTCTTGAGTAAAAGTCAATCATGTGGAGTCGACTCATCCAACTCGACCAAGTTCTTTCAACCGTCATGCGGCACTTCTCCTCTTCTCTTACAACCACCTTGCCACACCTATCCCATCTCTTGTGGTAGGTTGGCCTCAGGGGCTACACCACATGAACATTAGGGATGGAAAAGCCCACCGTTGAAACCATCATGGTCCCACCATGATGTTTATATGCCATCCAACCCATTCATACAGTGACTCCCACATGGATTGAGGGAAAAGACAAATATCAGCCTCCCAAATGAAGATTTCAATGGTGGGCATTCAATCCACACTGTTGTTGCCCACTTGAGCTTTGGATCTCTCTTATTCAAGCTCATGCTCTAAAATAAGCTAAGGAAACGGATGGATGGAGTGGATGCAATATAGACATCAGGACGGTCCCCATGGATGTTGGGGTTACATTCAAAGGATGATTGCTTAAACCCGTACGCGTGTTTATGAGAAATCCACCTCGAAAAATGAGGGAGATGTAAGACTCAACACTCAAGTGGGCCAAACGACAGGAAACGATAGGAATTGGACACCCACATTGTAATATTCATGTGGCCTGTGATTTTCATGAGAAATCCACTCCGTGCATCTGTTTCACCAAGGGTATCTGAAAAATAAGCAGATCCAAGACTCAGTGGGCCATATGACAGGAAACAATAGGGATTGGACGCCCACATTGGAAATTTCATGAGGGCGCAATGTGATGTTTGTATGCCATCCAAACCGTTCACACCCAGATGAACTAAAAAAAAAAACAATATTTGCCTGAACCAACAAAACTTTTGTGACCCTATGAATGTTTCAATGGTGGGTGTTCAATTCCCTTTGTTTCCTGTCATGTGGCCTACACGAGTCTTGTATCTACCTCACTTCTGGGTTCATGTCCTAACATGAGCTGGGTAAATAAACGAACGGGATAGATTTCTCACGAAACATTGTGGTGGGCAGCAGGGTGCTTCTGCCCACAACAACTTGGATTTGGCAGGGTCAATGGTTAAAATGTAAAATCCATCTCTCAAAATGTGTGAAAATGAAAATTATAAAGTTTCTTTTAAGAAAACTAAAACACCTTTCTTGGAAGGAAACCTTATAAATGAAATAATTTTTCATTTGTTTCTTTCCCAACGAAAACTGAATTTATGTAAAGCCTGCTTAAGGAAAGGAAAAGGAACAATTTTCCTCGTCTCAAGAACTTTCCATTCTTTATAAAACCTTTCTTCCAACATTTTTCACTATTTTGGTTGGAAAATGAATAAATTTATTTTCTCACTTCCACCCCTAGGAAAGATATTTTCCTGCAATGAAAGAAAAATAAATTTCTCAAAAGTTAATCCCAAATGTGCAACCATCCATCTTCAATGTTCTCACATATGCCACAAATGCCAAATGAGGAATTGTCCATATTCGGTTATGCCCTGCAAGCACCGCTATGGCACGTGCCACACATACTACTAATGTACCACATGTGCCACCATTCATCTTCTCTTGCACCATACTTGCAAGTGCCACATGTGCCCCCCATGTGCTAATATTCCACATGTACCATTCTTCATCTTCTCTTGCATCTCACACATGCAAAGCACCTTACATGCACGAATACCACATGTGTGCCAATGCGCTAATGTGCAGCCTGCCTTCAAAGTGCTTGCATGAGTCAAATGTATCAATGCATGCCTTGTGCATGTGCCATTGTACACCTTCAAGCACCTCAAACATGCCATGGGTGCTACTATTCAGCATCAAGCCCCCCTCATGCCGCATATGCTACATGTGCAGCTATCTATCTTTATCCCACATGCCGCGTACCATCTAGCACATGCCAGTGACTTCTAAGAAACTTCTCCAAGAAAATGAAACAAATTCAAAATTGGATTCCACATTTCTAGAGAAATCTTGTGAAAAAACAAATAAAGAAAACAATACTTCCTCTCCCATGTTTCCCAGTAATAAGGTTTCCGGAGAGACTATTTCCTTTCCTATGCTTTCATGAATCGAAACAGGCCCTTAAGTTTTATTGAGGAAAAAAAATAATGTTGCATATCTAAGGAAAACCTTGAAATGGAAAATGATTTCTTCCCCTTGAATGGTTTTCCCAATATGATGAAAATGTCTTGCAAGAGGAAAACAAATCATTTTCCACGAATCTCCTGACTATTTGGTATAAACAAACAAGCCCTTGAATGCATAACACCTGAATCCCAAGGCATAAAGCATTTCAAAGGAAAAGGAATGTAACATACCGTGCATCCCGAATCACAATCATTTCCAATCTCCATTGTGCAGAGTCCACGCTCAGAGATTTGAACTGTTGGACCCAACAGCCATGTTGCACCGACCCATCTACGGCATCTTAGGGCAGCGCTTCTACATGGTTATATTAATTTGGACTGAATCCTTTGCAGTGATTGGAACCGTTCATCCAATGGACCATAATACATTTTACGGAATTTCATTTTCTGCCTCCTAAAACAATGCCTATAGATAATTAGTATTAATTAGGCCCGAAGTAACCGGCTGGCCGGCAAGCACTACTATTTCAGGTCTTCCAAACAGTCAGCCGTTCAATGGATTTAATGAGAAAATCACAACTGTTCACAAAAGAGAACGTAAGTGGCAAAAACCATTTCTACCTTGTTTGATAAGGTATCAATTAACATCTTTTTGCCCAAAGATTGTGGCTGTTTGGTTCCTGAATAGTTAAGATATAAGGCTACGATGATCATGATCATGCCTTGTTGGTCAGAAAATTACAAGGACTTCCATTGCTTTATCGAAGGCTAATCATGTTATGAGTCAGCTTCAGATGCTTCAGCAGCAGAAATCTCTGAATCAAGCACCGTTATAAGCTGTTGACTCACATGTTTTGCCACAGATACCATGTCAAGAACAACGCTCGGGTCTAAGCCTGCACCCCCGCGTTTGGTCAGCCCACAGATGTGCCCGTGCCTGTTGACGGAAACTGAAACAGCAGCGTTCATTTGGGATTCCTCTTCTGATGTTGCGTCCACAATGTAGTGCCTACCAACCTATGGCAAGTATTAGTCAGCAGAAAAACCATAAAAATGAGGCAGTTGCTACCATGAGAAATGATCAGGTACAGTCCATAGGCACCATAAGCTTACCATATGGCACCTTTTTATGGCCAATGTGTTATGTACAGGATGCCTGACGGTGCAAAAGGTGGGACCTATCATGAAGATCATCTGGATTGAAAATCAGGTCGATCCACTCAACAGGTGAGCAGCCCCTGTATGTTGGGTCAGATCAAATAGCTGTTGGTGGTTAGACAGTGCGGCCCAACTTAAGAGGGAATCAGCCTGATTGGCACGCCCGGTGATCCTCACGGTGGAGCCCAACGTTTTCACAGCAATGATGTCCTACACAGGAGATAGCTGGGAAAAAAAGGGTGTCTTACGGTGAGTGCATGATCATTCTATTCTTTTAGGGGCTGTTTAGGGTGAGGGATTTGGGCAGGGATTTGTGAACTCCATGGATTTCAAGTCCGCCCTCTCTGTTGGGGGTTTCTCAAATCCATATCACCATGAATTCATGGATTTGGGTAAATCCAAATCCCCCCAAAACAACTTACAACTGGGGCAAATCCACACAACAAGAGACTCTCTTAAACACAATAAAAGCTATGCTTTTGCAATAGACCTGACATTGCAATAGCCAACAATTTCTCTTCAAACCCATGGATTTGAAGCTTGATTACCAAACAAGTGATTTTGATATTTGCCAAAACCAATCAAAA
Source organism: Magnolia officinalis (assembly GCA_021015155.1). NCBI lineage: Eukaryota > Viridiplantae > Streptophyta > Magnoliopsida > Magnoliales > Magnoliaceae > Magnolia > Magnolia officinalis. The sequence goes on from JAJHSJ010000010.1 coordinate 66,399,114, forward strand.
TTCAAAACAAATCCATGAATTTGAGAAGTTCATGGATTTACCAAATCCATATTCTCATTTCCATGATCACAAACAGGCCCTCAGTGTACAGAATGGAAGCCCTGTTAAGATCACTTGCATGAGTAGGAATCTCAACAACTCAAATCCATACTGTCCAATAGGCAGGCCCCATCATGTGCATGCAGGCCGGAAGATCTGGCTGGTCATTTTTCCTAGCCTATCTTTTCTTCATACACATGTGCCCAACTTGATGACATGACCAGCCTGAAATACCGGCCACTACATGGTGGGGCATGCTTGATGAACACCCTCAATGTGGCATGCACGCCAAAGTGGCACATCCAGAGGGTGCAGGAATGAAAACCAAGTTTGCATATCTCGAAGAACCTAGTTCCAAGTCACCTTTGTTAAAGTTATGATGACAGGAACTCCAGAAGTGTCGAACTGCAAAAACTCCTCGTCGCTGATATCGACCTCTGGTTGCTCATCCATGGAAGCGCTGGCTTGGGCAACTTCAACTTTCGGGATGCCTGTATTGCTCAAAGCAGCCTAATAGGAGAAGAAGATCATTTAGGAGTATATCAATCCACAGTAAGCTGTATGACGATAATATCAGAAATGCCCTTATGGAATGACAACAAGAAACAGGGAACAGAAGAAAGAAAATATCAAAAACAGCTACTTACGTATAGCAAGGTCTATGAGATCACGCCATGGTTCAGATTTGGATTATTTAACTGGTAGAGTCAGGTTGGGCTTATTCAAAATCAAAATCTGCTTGTAACAGGCTGGGCCCACTGGCAGCCTTATTATGATCATAGCAGTAGGGACCATTGTAATTTGTATGGTACCCAAGATTAATATTAGGCCCTGGTAGTAATCTAGAAGAGACAGCATATTGCGTTTGAAGGGGACAGGAGCAGGTCATTGGGGTGGATTTCTTGGTGTTCTTGGATAGATGAGTCATCTAATCATTTCTTGTTGCTGGGTGTCATTTGTGTTTGTATTTTGAGCCCTTTTGTGCTTCTTCTGCTAGGACTCTTTTTTTTTTTTTTTTTTTTTTGAGAAATCACACAAATTTATTAAAGATGAAGATGAGAAGTCCTCACAACAAGCTACAACAAGAAAACCAAAGAAACTAAAAATAAGCTACAAGAAATGACGAGAAAGACAAATTTTTTTTGCATTAAAAAAAAGAAAAAAGAAAAGAAAAGAAAAAGAAAATACAAGATAAGTGCCACAGGGGCTCCACACCATGCTTGTATGGGATCTTTGAAGTGTCTAAAAGGAAACAATGACTGAGTCAAAATCAGTGAAGGCTAACCCCAGGTTTGTGTTCCAACACAAAAGCTTAACTTTTAGGAGCTGTTTGGGTGGAGGTAGAACAATAAGGCATTACCACCAGTTCAGTGTTGACCCTAAAAAATAGTATCTCATGACTTTTGCAGGAGTTTCGTCAAATAAAGCAACAAGACACTGTCAGCAAGTTAGAGAAACTGCAATACATGCTATTCTGTATTGCTGGGAGAAAATACCATCTAATGCTGCGCGCATTTTCCATCACTTAAACAATGGAGATTCACCCACCATAAATGCAGTGTGTAATTCCAGATGTTCAAATTGAGGGTTTCAAAGTAGATGAAGCATGGCCCAAACATTACATTGATTGTAGTAACCATCTGAAATCAACCATTCAATTTGAACCATTGACCATTTTCCTTCTAGTTAATTATTTGATAGTTTCCAAAAAAAAGAAGAAAAAGTTAATTGATTGATACTGAGGATAGGCACATTATAAATAGTTTTTCAGTTTTTTGTATGTGGGGTGCAGGTTCGGTGATTCGGACAGTTTTCCTGTTGGAACCCACCATTGGTGGACCATGCCCCAAATAGGTTAGAACATCCTAACCTTTCAATTTGGTTCCTAGAAATAGTTGGTTAAGAAATATAGAAAAACTCTACATTCACCTGAAAAAGGGTCCATGATGGTGGCCAAGATCTTCCATATTAAAAGATTGTCGGCATACTCCATCCAGTAGCGCCTCAAGGCCCGCAACGCACCAATGGCATGGATCACTAAACCCAGGGCTCCACTTACCCAAACTGAAAGCTTGAGTAAATTGCACATATCATTTATGATCGAGGATAATATAATCAAGGTATTAAAAAACGGTTACGTAACAGCGGTAACAGGTAATGGTGGGAGCCGTTAAGCGATATGGGGCTGTTACAGCCATTTTGAGAAGAAAAAAAAAAGCCCATATTATGGCCAATATTGTAACGGCCACCATTACAGTTATTGAGTACCTTGCATATAATTGTTCTTTTCCTTTTAACCATCCATTTGATGCCCATCACTGAACGTTCAATGAGGGTAAATTTTGGGATCTATTTGGTGCAACTGTATCACCAAGAGTGAATCTGCTGTCAGACATACAGGATTAGAGGTCAAAGTTCTGCACAAAGTCCACACAATTGAGGAAATATGCAAAGGGCTGTTGGAGCAGACCAATCAGCGCAAGGTATGCAAAAATGGTAACGTAACAGCTGTTATCGAAAAATGACCTGTAACGGACCTTTACGCTGCCATAACAGCCATTACGAGGGTATAAAGTCTGTTACAGGCTGATATACATTTTTCTTAAAAGAAGAAGAAGAAGAAGAAGAAGAGGGGATGCAACGGTCATTAGGGCCCATATTCTAATGGTAACAGAGGTGCCCATTACAGCAACCGTTACCATTATTGATTCATTGAATACCTTGAATCAGCCTAGCGACTAATGCTAGAGGTAAAATACAGAAATACATGCTTGGATTAAGCAATGCATGCTAAGAGACAATAACAACATATGCTGACATGTATATTCTATTTAAAAATCAATTACCATGACACAAACATGGGATTACACCCATGTATCGTCCAAAACTGGCACATATCGCCTGATAAATACTGGTATCACCCATGAATGATAAGGGTGTATCAGCCCAAAACAGCCTAATACACGGCAATACAGGGAGATATAACCCCCTATTGGTGGTGATTAATACAGTATGCTGAAACTGATTTGCAAACCCTCACTATAGCCCTTGCAAAGCTGTGGACAATCCCTGTCAATTATTCAGATCCTTGCTCTAATCTGCTTCCCCTATTGGTTATTCCAGAATAATCTGATCTTAATCTAAAGAAGGCAAGGACATTAGGACTCTAATTTCTGAGCAGTAAGTAAGAAAGGAAGAGCAAAACATTCTAAAATCAGCAGATACTCCAACAGAGGAACTGCTTTCAAGTATACCATCAGGTTGACTGGATATCCTTCCCTATAATGTCTCTGTTGATTGCATAGAGGATTGACTAGCTGTTTATGACTGTAATACTCCTAAAATAGGATCCAGTTGATGTATGCTGCTGGAAATTGAGTATTTCTTCTGGTGATGGCCCACAAATGCTGGAAATAGAAAGTATATTTCTAAAATGAGGATACGATTGGATGTGTGGGCCCCACAGTCCAATTGGATGGGTTTGGAGGACTAGATCTGCACATACATGGCCCATCTCGATGCATATGCATTTCAGTCACATTGAGGCCCACAAATTGGATAGTCTGGATTGACTTGCATATATGCTACTAGTGTGGCAGATGAGGCACCACCATTTAAGAAATGGTGGAAAATGCACATAGAAGTCTGGCACGTTAACTAATCTGCCCTCAGAAACACAGAGGTAACAGGCAGATCTTTAATCAGCCACCCATAAAAGAAGTACTGCTTTTGTAAAACAAGAGTAGGCTGCCCACTGTAGATATCAACCAATTCATTTGAAGTGCATTGAATTCAATTGCAATCTTTTAGCTCAATAAAGTTGATATAGCCAAATTACATTACCTTCCTAAGTATTCATATTGATAAATTGGGCTCCACATCACAAGGATGTTACCTTTGGATTTGGAAAGAATGCAACTTCAATCAAGGGCTTACTTCATTATGGACTTCAAAGCAGGTAACTCCACTCAAGGTCATTTCCTCTCTAGTCGACTAATTTTTGCAATTCAATCCAACAGTGCATCCAAACACAACCTTAGTGTCTAAATTTCAAAGCAAAGAGCTGGAATCCACCATTTTGTGGTGACATACTTGGATTAAAAAAGAAATGGAAAAAAAAAATAAAAAAACTTCTACCATGAAATGCACATGTTAGCATATGTTACCTTGATAGCAGCACCTAATGCATCAAGGAGATTTCCATCTGAACTGACAACAAGGCCGTCAATATATAGGTCCCAACACAACTTCCCTTCCACAACCATCAGAGAGGAGAGATCGATTCCTGCTCCTGATGCAGATTAATTCAGTTCAAACACCAATCGAGTCAGTTAGACTAAAACGTGATTCCACTAAATTGAGTAGAAGAAAGACTGTGATTTGCCACATGCATAAAAAGGCCAGTATGAAGTTATATATGTAAAACTAAAGCAATCATGCACAAGTAGTTCACAAGAGAATACCAAGAATCAGTGTCAGAAGGAAATGAATATTGAATTTATAAGATTCAGGAATAGTAAGTTCCATTCCAGCTGTGAGAAAATTACATTTCAATTGACCATTACTCAAACAATTTCTTAAGATGATATAGATAAAATTTCACATGAATCAGTAGCATTGTCTGCTTGTCGCTGCCAAGGTAGGCCCATCTTTCAATGATCCAACATCTCATCCAATGGGAACTGGTGTGGATCAGCAATCTTGCATAAAAACTCCCGAATCTGATAGTCTTAGCTATCCAATGATTGACCTGTGAATGGTCTTAGAAGCAAAACACAAACAATGGTCTATGAGAAAAATAAAAAAGACATGGCTTGATGGACAAAATCATTACGCTTGAGGAAATCTTCTGCTCACCTCCATCCAACCATTGTGGCCACACCAAATGAGTAGGATATTTTTGGTAATATGAGGGTTGTATTTTCTAATATTCCTAAACAGGCAAGCAAAATAGCCAATTCCATAGCTAAAGGAGTGATGAGAGGATCAATCAAAATTGGCTCTTTGGCACCTCTTAGTGTTTGTTTTTTTTTTCTTGCTTCAATACAATTTAAGTTAGCATACACAACAAAAAGGTTTAAACCAGATGACAATACGGAAGTGCATGATAATTTGGGTACGACAATGGCAGTACGATGCAATCGTACGAAAAAAAAAAAAAAGTAAGATGGGAGGGAGGGAGAGCATATGAATCCGATGTAGAATGAGGTTAGAGAGAGCTTTTGGAAGTGTAACAGACATTCACTATTTTTCCTCTTTTCTATATTTATCATTTCTTGCAAAACCAAAAAACACAGATATGCAACATTCTAAAAGCACATAACATGAACATCAGATGGCAGAAATTAATTTTGTTTTCCCATTATTTATAGTCCCATTATATTATGGCACTAGTAATGGGGAAAATATTTTGTATGAACTATTAATTTTGTTGTATGGACTGACTGTCAAGCAAATGCATAGGGACGGTCACATCATGGACGAAATGCATTATCTTTCACAAATAAAAATAAAAAAATCAATGAGGATGTGCATTTATGCATATGAAAATGTAAAGTATTTAACCAACTGACACATGTGCAGATTCAAATTTTAAGCAGATAAACTGTCTTATCTGGTTTAGCAAGAAATGATAATGGTTTACTAAAATGGTGTTGTTGCAGTGAAAGAATTATTTTGAAAGGAAAACCTTTCCTGGTGATTTGTCAGTTTATGTAATTAAGGGGAAAAGTTTTTGTTGAAGACTTGTAGATTTTTTCTGATATTAAAGAAAAAAAAAAGGATTCCTGGTGACTTTTCAATCTTTTCTAATTTAAAAGCAAGAAATTTCTGGATGACTCCTTTGGCCTTTACTGAGATGTACCTGTTCCACTCTTACCACCCAATAAACATCTCTGAAGTGAAACTGAGAGCTCTGCTGACAACTCTTCACCTCCTCTCCCCTGCAACAATGTGGCAAATATGATTGAAATGCAAATAAAACGCTGACAAAAGCCAAATGGTGAATGATGAATTATGGAATACATAACAGACAAATTTCAAATAGCAAGAGGGGAAGAAAACTATGGTTTCAGTTAACAAAGGGAAGAGCAATCAAGATTTTTCGAATAAAAAGGAAAAGAAAAAGAACACAGTATATGAATTTATGGAAATTTGTATCTTCAGTTCACCAATTTCTCAGTCACAAGCAGGAACAGGAAACGACTTTGTTAAATTTCTATCAGGTGGTTTGAGTTTTGAGGATTGGAAGGAATGGAAGCCTCCGTGGTGCATCTGATATCTGACGCAAAATGCTAACAATATAATGGTCCTGGCCATATGAATGTGGAATATTCAGCCTGTAGAACACTAAACAGAGAATTTATCAACCCTACATTTTATTGATGAGAACAACTTTGGAAAAGAAAACCAATTCTCAACACATGCAGATATGAAGTGCTTGCTGATATAAAAATGGTCTCAAATTTTGGTTCAATTGTAGTGGAGTTCCTGTTAAGTGCTTTCTCATACATGTACAGACAGACAAAAAACTATGAACATGCACACACATGGTCTCAATTGCACAGGATGATGATCTAACCAAGATTCTTTTATAACTAGCACCTTCAAATAACCACAACCACAACAACAACATAATTACGAATTCAAGTAAACCACCTACCTCAAACATCGGGGCAGCTGTGGGACTGCAGTCAACAAATATAGCTACTTTTCCTTTGTCAGGTTGAAGCATACTTGGTTTGCCAAGTTCAGCCTGTCATGAAATATTTATAGAAAAAGCAGGGTATAAAGAGATAAAAAGAGGTCCATTGTCAAAGAGAGTTAAATGATGGCTAACATGATCAAGAGATTATGCAATCAACATCCCAACTTAATATGGTGGAAATAAGATGGAAAGGGAAAGCTGGTTTGCACAGTTTGGTCAACTTGATATCAGGGAAGGTAAGGCACGAGGCGAGCAACTAAACTGCTTGCTGGCGATAATAATAGACACTAGACGGAGTGTGGCATCAGGTCTTGATGAAGATAATAGAAAAGAACCATATGCGGGGAGAGGTGGAAATGCTAGGTCTTTTCATTCAAGAACAATAGATTCGTAAGTTCCACGAACCTACCTATGACAACGCAAGAACAGTATAGACAAGTAAGCTAACATGGTTTTGGGAATGGCCATTTCAAAACTTGCAAAATGATTTCATTTTAAACAAAGTAAGATGGTTTCTTCCCTTAAAAAAAGAAATGAGTATGTGACATTTGGGATCTATCAAACAAACAGCTCCAACAGTAGAATTTCAAGTAATGCTGTATCCGGGGAATATAGAAGCATCATGTGATAACAAATCAGAAACAAGAAAGAGGAATTTGTAAGGGACCTGCATGAAGAGGATTGAGAATCCTCCTCATGGGATGTGTTGGCAAAATTAGCTAATAGCTTTCCAAATTTCCAGACCCAACTCTTCCACTCCATTCACCCTAGATCCACCCTCTTTTTCCATCTCCATATTTAGTGAAATGATGATCAAGCTTTAGGGGTAAAAATCAATATGAATCACACTTAAAAAAAGAATGCTAGAATCACCTTAAAAAAAGAATGCTAGAATCAAACATTAAAAAAAAAACCAACAAAGACATATGAATACCTTCACATTGACAATAACATCCGTTGCGCCCATTCTAACTCGTGCGGAACCATTTGCCTATTGCCAAACCCACAAATGAAGTTGCTGTCAAACCAATATGGAAGCAAGCACAACAGTCCTAGTCATTTGTTGTGGGCAATGAAGAAAGAGCCAAAGATAACCAAGGAAAAAAGGGAACATTACATAATCTGTAAGGAACATTACATCACCAGTAAAGAACTAAGTTTACTGATGAATGGTGAACACGTCAATGATATAGAGCTACATAGCATACCTGAGGAATGACTCCAGTTTCAACTGAGATTGGTCGATAATGCAGTCTTTTACGACCATCAGTTCGAAGGTCTTGTGCAATCCCACCCTGTATAAAATGCTTCTCTGCAATAGATAATCCCACCATCCCTACATGAAACAAAAGTGAAAAGATAAAAACTCATGGAAGCTTGAGAAAAGGATACGAGGGGGAAAAAAAACCCTTCAGGGGAAGGCCATCCTAATTCCTTTCTTTCTTTTTCTTCTTTCTGTTTTTTGATGAATAACGGTTTGGTCATTGATCTCACTGACCATCATTGGTGGCTATCTTTGATGTCCCATCCTTGTCAACTTTCACTTTCAATCACTTTCATCAGATGAAGTCTGATCAATGATTTGGAGGATGGACAATCCATATTGATTATACTAAAAGGTTCCATCATTGATCTAGACCGTCCATCATTAGTCTTGACACTTTAGCCAAGCAAAAACGTACATCAAATTCTTTCAGAACTGGAGAGGGACTGATGATGCAATTGCGCCTCATACAGCTACAAAGTATAACATAGTGAGCACGAAATCAATAACCCTCAATTTAGCTCACAGGTACCCATAGTTCCCATACCTAGCACATCAAGATAGGTGTTATTTCTCAAGTAGATTTATTTTTCTACTACCTAATTTCCTAGAATCTTCAAAGAACTGTGATCACACAATGTGCTGGTTGGAAACCTGAATTAACCAACCATCTTTTGAGGTCATGGTAGGCATCAAGCACTTTGAGTTACATCTTTTGACATCATGTGTGGGTTGATACCTGAATTGATCAACCATCTTCAAATGACTTCACCTCTAACATCACTAGTTGCATTTTAAGATATACTATAATTGCCACTTGACGGATCTATTTTTATTAGGTGGAGTAGATGATTTAGGATGAACACGCATTCCATTTTCCTCATCTACATGCTAGAATTAATCCTATTTAATTTCTCGGTCTTCACTGGTATAAATTCTTTTAATGTTGTGTTTAAAATTTAATTTACTAAACTTACCAGAATTTAATTTCTTAAAGTGTACTGTTTTTTCAAGTATATATTAAAGTTCTCAAGTGCAGTGTAGTGTTTTTAATGTTTAAAATTTTCAATGTTCGCTCTTTGGGGCCCACCACGCTGTTCGCGCGTAATTCATTCCGTCCATCAGGTGATTCCTCTAATTTTCACCATACATACCAGAAATCAGCCAATCCAAAACTCAGGTGGGCCACACCATGGGGAGCAATGTAAAATCAAGTAGTGTGTCCAGCCTAAGTTTTGGATCTGGTTGATTTTTGAAGTGTATACTAATCTGGGCGAGGAGAAGCTGATAAAAAGGTTGGATGGAATATCCACACCATGGTGGACCCTAAAACAAATCTACGAGGTTGCCGTCCACTCCCCATTGTTCCTTGTGGTGTGGCCCACATGAGTTGTGAATCGGGCTAATTTTGGACTCCACGAACTAAAACCAAGAGAGACCTAATGGACAGGAAGAATGTTACACACACAACCTGGTGGCCCATAGAACTCAAGTGTTTTGTGTTGTAGAGGATTCCAATCTGAAGGAAACCATCACAGTGCCAAACTCCTAGATAGTTTACACTGACCAAACAGATTACAAGGTTGAATTATTACCAGGAAATAGAATTGATGATATGCATGCAAACTCATACAGATGCATTGCCTAATTAAAGCCCACCAAGAGTACTAATCCTCGGTCTTTATTTGTAAAGTCTCTATTACTTGGTAACTGAAGTCTAAAGATCTATGAACTAGCTCATGCTTGACTAGCCAAGAAGATGAGATTTGGTATGATACTGATGAGATCGATGGTATCAATGAGATTGGTATTCAAACGTTGATTTGACCCCATAAGCGAGATCACCACCCAATAGCATGTCACTGCCAGAAGCAGAACCTTGCATTTCTTTCAGAGAATCTCCCAATGGTTCCAGAGCAACTAGAAGAGATTCTTTAACTAGAAAGAATTCGGTTCAGATGTAGGATACCTATCCAGAAGTTTCGCAACTCTACCGTGGGAATTTGGTTCTCTATGGTTCAACCGGTATCATATTTCCTGAATTTCTACGTGAGTCAAGGAGAAGGAAGTCTTCACATCACTGACTCAAACCCATTGTGAATCCTACTGAACAGAACATGGAGGTACTTATGGCAGAACATGCCGATTTGATTTTTCACAATAAAGTGATAGATGCAGCTGTCATGAAACAACTTATTAGCAGATTAATAGATCACTTTGGAATGGCATATGCCTTGTACATCCTGAATCAAGTAATCCCCAATAAAGAAAAGGCACATTTTACTCCCTAAACATTTATCCTCTTTTTTGTCAGTAGTTCAAAATTAGCTATGCTTCTCATCCACTCTACTCTTTGACAAATGGGTCCGGACCAGAAATATTCCTCTTATAACAAGTCTTGTGATAGATATGATATACATACAAATATCCATATTATGGGCAAGGAATCTTCATTATTGAATCGTTCAGAAACACAGTCCGCCACTTAGGCATTTCATCGAACACATAAGAAGCACAGAAATTGAACATCATGCCACACATTGAAGCAGTTAAAAATCAATATAAAAATGGAGTACATAGTTGAATGAAGAAAACCCAAATTTCAATATATGCCAAAGGACTCATTGAATAATCTCAAGTTGATTATAGGGTCGTTTGGATGCCTGTAAGTGACTTACAGGTAAACAGTTACATACAACCTGTAAGTCCCTGTAACTTACATGGGGAAGGGGTGAGAAGTCACTTCCCTGTAAGTGACTGACTTACAGGCTAACGGTTGAAATATTCAAAAAAAAAAAAAAAAAAAAAAAAAAAAAAGGTGGAAGAGGGGGAAACGCACCAACAGCAGCAGCAGCCTCTCTCTCTCTCTCTCTCTCTCTCTCTCTCTCTCTCTCTCTCTCTCTATGCGACTAGCGCAGCAGCTCCGCTCCTCCCCCTCCCACCAGCCGGACTCTCAACGGACAACTTCTCTGCTCCCCTCCGGTTCGGTAGCAATGTCGGCGGTGTGGATTGGGTACTAGCCCCCACCAGGACCTCGCTAGAGACGGACGGTCCTGTTTAGGGGATCTGTGGGGTCCACCGTGATGTATTTTTTTTTCAAAAATCTACGCCGTCCATCTATTTTTAAGATCATTTTAGGTCGTGACCCAAGAGGGAGGGCAGATTGAAGGCTAAGTGGGGATTGAATTCCCACCGTTGAAAACTTCCTAGGCCCACCGTGATATTTATTCGCCATCCAACCTGTTCATAACGTCACATGAACCTGTGCGAAGGGAAAACATAAATATCAGCTCCATCCAAAACTCCTGCCCCCCTCAAGAAGATTTCAACGGTAAGTTTTCAATCCCCACTGCTTGTGGTTGGCTCCATTTGAGCCTTCAATCTATCTTTTTGGATTCGTGCCCTAAAATGATCCTTAAAAATGTATGGAGGGCGTGGATAAAATATATAGGCTCACAGGACCGTCCGTCTCTGTAGATGTCCTGGTGGGGCCCCAAGGTAGCAGCTTCCGCTCCTTTCCCCCTTTCTATTTTTTATTGTATGCCCACAAGGATGTGTAAGCCATCCAAGCCGTCCACTTTAAATTAGCTGTGTGGGCCTACTCTCATATGGTAGTACTGATCAATCTAAATAGTTTTAAATCATTCCCATTTAAAAGTGAGAAATTTTCTCATTCAGTGCTCTTACAGCCGTACAATGCTCTTGTTAAATTAGCTGTGTGGGCCTACTCTGATATGGTAGTGATCAATCTAAATAGTTTAAAATCATTCCCATTTGGAAGTGAAAACTGATCCCGTGCACTCTTACAGCCTTACAATACTTGGTCCATTAAGTTTAAGATACATTCATGAGTTATCATGCAAGAATCATAACGGTAGATCTATCCAATCCATCTTTAATTTGCCCTTATTTTAATAGTCATCTACTTTGGAAGAGATGGAGGGGACGGTTAGGATGGACCTATGAAAGTAATTTTTTAAAATCATAAGCAATTTATGATGGCTACCTACAAATAGATGGATTAGATTTTAAGGTTTTTGAGATGGTTCAGATTGTACAACTAGTATTTAATGGAAAGTCCAAAATGATTGATTAGACTAAAATTTGTAAGAAGTAATTTATTTAAGTAATGTAGTAATTATGATATGATTTATTATTAAGATTTTTTTTATTTTTTATATTGTTCCACATATTTTAAATTTGTGAGTCCACTTTTGATTGAAAAGTTTCACTTGTAAGTCATTTGTTGGTAAACCTTAAATTGAAAACTTAGAAAAGTCTTGTTTTCGCTAACGAGCATGTAAGTAAAAGTAAATGAGAGATGAAATTGGAGATAAATTGACACAGGGATGAACTTGATGAGGTCGAGCATCATCTTCCTCATGGGATAAGTACTCCAAACTACAAAGCTTCTCTGGACTCCTCAAAGAGATACCTCGAATCCATGAGGGAAAATAAGAAAATAGAAATAAATTTTAGAAAATTTGAAATTTTATTGATAGATAATAACAACGAATTTACAACACTTAAAATAGTGATACCAAACATTGAAAGAAGTTTCAGCATCAAACTCCAACTCAAACTCCCTAAAATTCATAACTTACTATAAATAGTAAATTTACAAGTGTCCTATGTGGCTTAACCACGTTATTCTAATTTTTCTAAGCACTTTTCATGTTGGACACACCTCCTAAAACTCAAAGGATGAAGAGTTATAATCAAACTAAAACTTATTATAAATAGTAAAAATAGAAATAAAATGGATTTTCGACCATCGATTTGATGGAATCTTGCAAATTCGACATGGGCAACCCAGAATAGCAGGGTTGGTTGGCTAAAGTAGCTTCTCCTACCCCAAAATCATATATGGTACATCAAGTAACTCATTTTGGTTTGCAAGATATGCCTGTTGTAAGGTTCTGACGGTCTGGATCACTTCCGCCTTCGATCGAGCCTTCATTGGTTTATCTTGGACATGAAAGTGTCTACAACGCACTCTACATCAGTCCCCTCTACTTCGAAAGAACTCATCTTCAAGTTCTCGTCTTGCTTCGGTTCATGATACTCGGTCGGGTGCGCCCCGTAATGATACCCGGATAAAAAGTTATGGCCAATTTACGGTTTGCATATTCTTTTGGTCCAACCATGCTAGGAATGTATCGATGCCACGTCCTACATCAGACCCCTTCACTTGGAAAAAACTTGTTCTGGAGTTACTCAAGGGACTTTGCTCACGATACTCAAATAATTTCTAGCATTGATGTTTATCAGCCTTTTTTTTATAATTTGCATTACGCTTTTGAGCTGACACAATATATGTACTCATGCTCTCCTTGACTTGACTAGTATGGATAAGTTCATTCACTTGTGCCTGTAAGATCTTGCATTCTTTCTGATAATGTGGGCAATTAGGCAAACTTGTCCCTGAGACAAGATCAATGTGGTTTTGTATATCTTGTATGAGAGACAATTTATTAGGGAGTTTATTGAGCACAATCGCCTTGAACTCTTGTAACATTGGTTTTAAATCCCCTGAGATGTTTACAGGCTCCATATATTTTTCTTTTTCAACTAATGCATCTACGTTTCTTATTTTATCAGATTATTTAACAAAATCCTGTTCGGTTAGGAGAGACTGTTCCTCTACTTTAGAAGTCTTGAGTTGGTTCTTTGTTCTCATAGGGGCGAGGATAATCTTTTTACCGTTTTTAATAAATAAAAATACGTTATCCCGGCTTCTATGCGTAGCATCAATATTATATTGTCATGGTCGACTAAGTAACATGTGACAAGCTTCCATGTTAACTACATCGCACATTACTTCGTCTTTATAATATTTACCAATGGAAAATGATATATGACATCGTTCGGCTACCTCTGTTTTGTTGACCTTATTAATCCATCCAATTGTATATGGATATAGGTGCCTTTCTGTTTTTAGTTGTAGTTTTTGTACCATTATTTTCGACACGAAATTCTCACAGCTCCTAACATCGATGATAACATTACAAACCTTTTGGCTTACAGTGTACATCGTTCGAAAGACGTTGTGCCGTCACAAATCTATTTCTATATTTGGCATGTACAACGGCTTCCTCAAGATCAAAGTGGTGGCCTACGATTCACCATCATTGGGTGGTGCTTTGCAAAAATCAGGGTTGTGTCGTACATTGACCACATGTAGTTAAGCATTGCATTGGGCTTAGGGCAGAATTAATGCATTCGTAATACGATTGAGGGTTGCCTGCAGCTCTTGCATAGTCGACCGACTCTCCCGATGGAAAACTTCAACTCTTTCGAAAAGATAACGAATTCCTGGATTATCGTCCACAAAAATTTGGTCCATGTCTTCGTTATTTCCCATTGATCCGAGGGGAGTCATAGCTTTGATATCAATTGATGCAGGGATGAACATGGTAAGGTTGAGCACCGTTTTCCTCAGGGGAATAACTACTCTGAATCCATAGAGCTTCTTTGGACCCCTCATAGAGATACCTCGAATCCATGAGGGAAAATAAGAAAATAAAAATAAATTCTAGAAAATTCAAAATTTCATTGGTATATAATAGAAATGAATTAAAAACCCTTTAAATAATGACACCAAACTTTGGAAGAAGTTTCAACATCAAACTCTAACTCAAACTCCCTAAAATTCGTAACTTACTATAAATAACAAATTTACTATTTATAGTAAGTGTCCTATGTGGCTTAACCAAGTTATTCTCCTAATTTTTCAAAGCACTTTTCATGTTGGACACAACCACTAAAGCTCAAAGGTTGAAGAGTTATAATCAAACTAAAACTTACTATAAATAGTAAAAATGGAAATAAAATGGACTTTCGATAGTTAATCTGATGGAATCTTGCAAATTTGGCGTGGGCAACCCGGCATAGCCAGATTGGTTGGCTAAAGTAGCTTCTCCTACCCCAAAATCATATATGGTACGTCGAGTAACTTATTCCAATTTGCGAGATATACATGTTGTAAGGTTTTGACAGTCCGGATCACATCCTCCTCCAATTGAGCTTTCTCTGGTCCATCTTAGAGATGAAAGTGTCCGCGACTCGCTCTACATCATAAATGAATTGAGAGCAAATTGCTTGCTCAATTGTGTTTGGATGGTAGTAAATGAAATGCATTTAAAATCTAAATATTTTATTTGAATGGAAGTAATGGGGGAGGAATCAGAATATATTTGAATTTTTCAATATATTCACATGAGTATATGTGATATCCCAAATAATTTTTAACATCTGAAATTAATGTAGATGACTTAGCTACAAGGCTGAAAGCGGCAAGCCCTTAATTGATTGCCCATTGCTCAACTAGAACTATCGCTACTAGTCTTATTTTCAAGTTCAAGATGAAAGCAGTCGACGTATGTGATGTTTAATATACTGATGTGATATTTAATGTAATGACTATAATAAGTTCTTTGAAATATATATTTTAACTACATGCAAATAAGAAAATTTTAAGCCTCGAATGAGCCACAAACGTAAGGATCACAAACAATTAACTCGCTAATAATTTATGACCGTCTATTTAAATAGCAAACTTTTGGATGATTTAGATCATTCTATTTATATAATTTTAGTGATGTAGCCGATAATTAGATTGTTTTAGATTATCATCAACATACCATGTGTATAATGAACATGTACCTAACAACATATTTAATTACTCATGTGACTCTTTCAAGGAAGATAAAAAAGGCATTTCACCCCATATATATACTTCTAGATCCTCTCTCATAGAGAGAATTTTATTGAATTCTCTTTCTCAATTAACTTGGATTGAAATACATTGATATTCCCAATATTTCCATTTTATGTTGATATATATTTAGCATTTACAAGTGGTCATGAGCCTAGAAGATTTTGAGCTGAGATTGGGCATCCCATTCAAGACCTATTGACGCTTAATCATAATTCACTAACAAAATTGATAATTATAAAAGTAGAAGATAGGATCAGAGCTTCCCTTTCCCCTTTCTTAATTTATTTATACTAATAAATTACATCAGAAGATGTCTGCCAATCTGTAAAACTACGGATAAAGTACATCATCCCCTTAACATAATTCTTACACACTTCATACACTAGCTCTCGTATATTTCACCTTCGTACATATGTGGATGTAGCAAACATGTGTGACATCTAATCCATCCATTAGCTGACCCCCAAGAAGTAGATACTCAACACCAGGAATAAGCTAAGGCCGTTTTGGCATCAATAAGCCACACTATATTAATTCTATTTAAACATTGTGATGACCCACATGAAGAGCGGATCATCCTGATTCTTGAGCCAGACACCCACACACCACTTTCTACTGTATTACTCGCTAGGCAAAGGAACATGAGGGATGGGAATTAAGTACAGGTTAGATCTTCTATGTACTGTTATCCCAAAGACCTCAGTCATGTCCAGATCCTTACCATTCATTTCATTGGGGAGTTTCCAATCAAAGTAGTAGAGAAGGTGAGCAAGCAGGAGTACCACGTTGGCTATTCCAAGTGGTATAGCTGGGCATACCCTCCTACCAGCTCCAAAAGGCAGAAGCTCAAAGTGGGCCCCTTTGTAATCAATTGAACTACCTTCGAATCTCTCGGGCTTGAAGTTCTCTGGATCATCCCAATGTTGTGGGTCCCTCCCAATGGCCCATACATTAATGAGGACCCTTGACTTTATAGGTATTTCGTAGCCGTCGATCTCACACATCTCCCTACATTCTCTTGGGACCAGCAATGGCCCAGGAGGGTGCAGCCTTAGAGTCTCCTTGATCACCTGTTTCAAGTAGTTGAGTTGGGTTGTGTCTTCTTCCTCTATCTTTGCCTTGCCTTTGAGTGCCTGCCTCACTTCTGCCTGGGCCTTTTCCATCACTCTAGGGTTTTTCATCATCTCTGCCATGGCCCACTCTATGGTAACAGCTGAACTGTCGGTCCCACCAGAGAACATGTCCTGAAAATAGAATAAATGAAGAAACAAATGGATTTTTTTATGCATTGTTTTCAACGTACAAGGTCGTGATTGGATGGGTCCTTACTTTTACTCCGGTGGTAGACTCTCAAGAGTTTCAACACCTGGTTAAGGGTTCGAGTACCCATAGGTGGTGAAATTCCACTACGGCGTGCCCCACCATGATAAATGTTTTGTACCCGTATCCTCATCCATTTGGAGAGAACGGCAAGAGCCAAAGACTGAGTCAAATCCAAAGCTAGAGTGGACCCACCACAGAAAAAAGTGGGAAGAGGGTCCCCACCCGTGTGAAAGAACTGGACCATTCATTAGATAGCATTCAGTGTAAACATGCCATGCACCAAAAATCAAGGCGGTACACTCATCGAATGAGCCATTCATGCAGGTTGAGTTTGGTCTACTGGACTTTCTTAACTGCCCATTTTTCTATGATCTGCCTGATCAGCGGGTCATTATTTTTGGTCCGTGGCATGCTCATAGTGAGAACTGTCAGATGAGTGGCCAGGATCTGATGTAGATCAGGTTGCAAACAGTTTCATGGGAAAGATGGACCAGAGAAGGCCCGATTGGAGGCAGAATCGATCTGAACCATCAAAACCTTAAATCACTCATATCTACACCGGATTTGTGAGATTCCATCATATCGATGATCAAAAGCATCATTTAATTTCATTTTTACTATAAATAGTAAGTTTTAGTTCGAGTATAACTTTTGATCCTTTTGGGTTGTGGAAGTCGTATCCAACATGAAAAGAGCTTATAAAAGTTATAAAAATAACGTGGTTGGACCAAATTGAACAGTTATTAGTTTTGGCTGAAAATTGTGAAGTCTTACAGGAATAGAGGTCTCCTATGAATAGTAAGTTTATTATTTATATTAAGTCATGTTGTTAGGGTGTTTGAGTTGGAGTATAAGCTTAAAACTCCATCATCAAATTATTTCAAATTTATTAGGAACGTGGATTCTAAGAGGCTCTATGACAAGTCCACAGAGTTCCATGGATTTGGAGTAGTTATCTGCCTAGGAAGACGGTCATCGATTGAGTCCCTCCCTTGTGTTCCGATATATATATAGTTCCTTATTCAATAACCAACTGTCTTAGAATGGGTACAACGGACTGATTATTAATGGCTAGCCATGTCTCAAATGGGCTTGAAGCGTGAAAATCATATAGATTGAATGATCCCAACCACCGAATCAATGGACCCCTTTTAGATTTTTCTTTGAGGACAGTGGACATCTTCTTCTTCTTCTTCTTTTTTTTTTTTTTTTTTTTCTTATTTAAAAAAAAAAAGAAAAAAAGAAAAAGAAAAATGAAAAAAAAAGAAGAGGGTTGTTGCCCCAATTCATTAATCGCAAAAGCAGTTACAAACCTTCGGGTGGGCCCCGCCAAAAAAACAGAGGACCCCACCTATCATAAATCCCCATTGTGGGGGAAAAAACACTAAACAAAAGACAGAAAACGAGGGTAGAGGAAGAGACTAACAGGGCACCCTAACTGCCCTCACGGAATGCGGAAAGATCCTACCTCAACATTGTCTAGACGAAGCAAGCCCCTGACTGACCTTGGAAGAAGGGAGAGGGAATTAAAAATTGTGTCAGGGCACCCTTCACTCGCTTGCCGGGCCAGTGCATCCGCCACTGCATTCCCTTCCCGGAAAGTGTGGTTGAAAATAAGATTTAAAGTCTGCCTTTTTTGCTGAATTTCCCCCATGATGTACCAAATATTCCAGGGAATGGGGGCAGAAGGATCCCTGCAGCTTCCACAATGAGCTTGGCATCAGACTTTTGACAAGATGAAATAAGGTGCATAAGGCAGGTGAGGCCCACCTGACTTTTGACTCTGGGTGATTTTTGGATTGTCCTTCTTCTTCTTCTTCTTCTTTTTTTCTTTAGCAAGGCTCACTTAATTAAGTATTGGATGGAAACTAAATACCATGGAATGGCCCCACACAAACACATGTTCTCCTCTTGTGGCCCACCTAAGTTGTTGATCGGTCAGATTATTTTGCCCCATGGCCTAACAACAAGTGGCTCAACTGATGGATGGAGAGGATGCTTCACGCATAACACAGTGACCCCACAGATCTCAAGTGTTATTCAGGCAATGGACTGCTAAAAGGATGGATTACATGCCTCTTATCTTTATCATCTTCACTTGATAGAGTTAGGTAGCCGTTAAAGAAGAGGGATTGTGGTTTTGTATGTGAGGATAAAAAAATTGTGAGAGAGGCTGCCACCCAAGTTCTAGGGTACGGTGAAATATGCATCTATAAGGGTAGTCCATTGATTGGACGGTTGGATTTACTTGGACATATATACTAATGGTATGATTTTGATGACACCATCTACGAATATCACCTTGTTGAGAGTAAAACGAATTGTGGGAAATACTTACAAAGAGGATGGCTTTTATGTTGTCAGTCGTGAATGGAAATTCAAGGTACTGATCTTGCTGAAGGCGAAGGAAGATGTCAACCAAATCCTCACCATCCGCTCCACCCACATCCGTTCTCGTCTCCTTCGTCGCACTCTCTCTTTTGTGTTCGTCAATGATGTCATTGAACATCCTATCCAACTTCCAGTGAATCCTCTCTAGCCGGAACTTCAATCCGGTAATCACTGGAACAAATTTCAATGAAGGGAAAAGATCGGCCACAGACAAACCTCCAGCCAATTCGAATCCCTCCTTCAATGCTGATATGAACAGTTCTCTATCCTTCCATTTATTGCCGATCGTGGCCCTGGCAATCACATTGTTGGTGAACGTGGAAATCTTCTCGGTGATGTTGGTCGGAGAATTTCGTGATTCGTAGATGGACTGGATGATATTTAATGCTTCTTCTTCTCTAACGAACTGGAACGATGCAAAGCGTTTGGCATTAAAGAGCTCGATCATGCAAATCTTGCGAAGGTACCTCCAGTAATTGCCGTAGGGTGTAAAGGCAATGGCCTTGCACCCGTAGGACAAGATCTCCGCCACCAGAAGCCTT
This sequence comes from Magnolia officinalis, assembly GCA_021015155.1. NCBI lineage: Eukaryota > Viridiplantae > Streptophyta > Magnoliopsida > Magnoliales > Magnoliaceae > Magnolia > Magnolia officinalis. Next base: position 66,419,099 of record JAJHSJ010000010.1, read on the forward strand.
GGCCGTGTAGCGAAGCTGAGATCATGTGTCTTCATCACCTCTTTGGCCAATCTTGGAGAGGAGACCACAATGGTAGGGACCTGACCCAGCATTAGGTGCATGATGGGCCCATGTTTTTGAGCCAGGCTCCTAAGGGTGTGGTGTGGTAGTGGTCCGAGCAAGTGGTGCATGTTGCCTATGATGGGTAGCTTCCATGGGCCGGGGGGAAGTTTGGGAATTGGGTTTTGGTTGGTGGGCCACTTTCCTCTCTTCATCATCATGATCAAGATGAGGAGGAAACTAAAGAAAAGAGTGACAGAGAGGGATTGGAATTCCATGGATGCTGTATGAGAAGGTTGTGGTAAAGGTTGGAAGGGAGATGTTCTATATATAAACTTGCACTCCACTTGTACGTTTGTATCCATACTATATATACAAGAGAGCTTTGATACACTTGCAAAGTGTGACGATGATATGGGTTCCAGTCCTTGCCCGAGTGGTAGACTCCTGAAGACTTTCAATACGAGGTCTAGGGTACGAAACCCACGTGTGGTGAAATCCCACTACGGCCTGCGTGGGTGTTAAAAAATAAATTAAAAAAAAAAAAAAAAAAAAAATCGTGATGATGGGTGTGTGGCGGGTGTCGTGTGTTAAAAAATAAATTAAAAAAAAAAAAAACAAAATAAATTGTGATGATGATATATGTGCAGGCAACTTCAACGTGTTTAAAAAAAAAAAAAAAAGTGTGACAATGATATGTAGGTAGGCAACTTCAAATTGAATTGTATACACCGGCGGGTCCCACTTTAAGATTTAAAGTAAAAAAGAAAAAAGATAAAAAAGGTTGGAATATGAACCCTAAACTTCTTACTTTCTATTTCACAAAATTTGTTCTAAATTTTCACCGTTAGACATTAACCCACTTGTTATCGGTGAATTATGCGAACGAGTGTCTCTGAATTTTTTATATATCACAACACTCGTACATGGAGCTCACCCTGATGTTTGTGAGAAATCTATCCCATTCATCTGTTTTGCCAACTTATTTAAGGGCATGGGACAAAAAATGAGGCAGATTCAAAGCTCAAAATAGTGCCCACTATGACCCCAAGATATTTCGACGGTGGGCATTCTTTCATACTGTTTCCTGTCGTGTGGCTTACTTGAGCCTTTGATCAGCCTTATTTTTGGACACATGCCCTAAAACGAACTGGAAAAACAGATGGGTAGGGTGGATTTGTCACAAACAATCTATGGCCCCACAAATATTCCCATGAATGTTTCAACAGCAGGCTTTCAATCCGTAATCTTCTGTTCGTGTGGCCCATTAAAATGAGATGGCAAATCAGATGGACAGGGTGGATTTGTCACAAACATCATAGTGGCCCCACCTACAATCAGGCAACCCTCCCTCTGGACTTACATGTCTAGCAACTTCTCTGGACTATGTTTTTATTTTTTATTGGGAAATTTGCGACTGTACGACCCATTTATGGCTCAATTAGGAAACTAAGCCCACTCATTTTCCCTTGCGAGAATACGCCCCGGCTGTACGGACCACCTTGCCAAAGGTCGAAAATGCCCCTGCCTTTTCCTTCAAGCGGGAAGATGAGCGCTGACGCTCCTGAACTCCGAGTTGTACGAACGGTTCAAAAGTAATCAAAGGTACATGGGCCCCACAGTTGTGTATTTATTATATCCACAACGTTCATCCATATTTCGAGATCATTTCGGACCATTATCTATATAAAAAAAATCATATCCAAAGATCAACTGGACCACACCACAAAGAACAACAGAAAATTGATTTTCACCGTTAAAAATTTTGTAGGGCCCACCGTAACATTTATTTTCCATCCAATCTATTCATAAGGTCACAAAGACCAGGATGAAGAGGAAAAACAAGTTTCATAACTATCCAAAACTTCTGTGACCCTTAAAAGGGTTTCAATGGTAGACGTTAATCATCCATAGCCTTTAACAGTGTGGTCCACTAGATAGCTAGATCTGTCTTATTTTTCGTCTCAAGCCTTAATACGAGTTCACAAAAATATGAACGGTTTGGATATAACACATACCTCATAATAGGACCCACAAAAAGCAATGGGATTACAACAACAAAATTAAAAAAAAAAAACAAAAAAAAAAAATCCAAAAGTCTATTGAAATGTACTTCGATGAAATATCGAAGGTCTTTCGATTAATGGAAAATGGTCCAGAACTGTCCAGTGAGTTTTCCTCAAAAATCTTACAATTTTCGAGATATATCAAATGGGAAGGAAAAAGGTCTTCTACCTTTAGCTACAGATTATAACCGTAGCCACAACTGTAGTCTGTGCCAATTTATGAAATTTATTATTATTTTTTTTATTTTATTTTTTACATGGAGAAATTTATTCTACCTACAATTTTCTTTAATACATATTTATAAAAATACGTATATATAAGCATATAAAAAAAAATTTCCCTTTTTTTTTTTTTTTTCATTTATTTCTTTATTCATTTAACAAGAATATTTTCTAAACCAAAATTAGTTACTTGACGTACCATATATGATTTTAGGGTAGGAGAAGCTACTTTAGCCAACTAACCTTGTTATTTTTCAAGATTCCATCAGGTCGATGGTCAAAAATCCATTTCATTCACTTCACAGACAATTTCAATAAGTTTGCGGTCAATTTCATTCATTTCATGGTCTAATCACTGCACTTCACGGTCATTTCCATGCATATCACGGTCATTCCCACCTATTCCATGTTGATTCACAGTCATTTCGACGCATTTCACGGTCATACCCCTTCACTTCACGGTCATTTCGACGCATTTCACGATCAATTCGCTTCACTTCACGATAATTTCCATGCATATCACGGTCATTTCCACATATTCCGTATTGATACACGGTCATTTCGACACATTTCACGGTCATACCCCTTCACTTCACGGTCATTTTCGCGCATTTCACGGTCAATTCGCTTCACTTCACGATCATTTCAATGCATTTCACGGTCAATCTCGCATATTCCGTGTTGATTCACGGTCATTTCAACGCATTTCACGGTCATACCCCTTCACTGCACGGTCATTTTCACGCATTTCACGGTCAATTCGCTTCATTTCACCATCATTTTCATGCATTTCACTGTCATTCCCACATATTCCATGTTGATTCACGGTCATTTCGACACATTTCCCGTCAATTCGCTTCACTTCACGATCATTTCCATGCATTTCACGGTCATTCCCACATATTCGGTATTGATTCACAGTCATTTCGACGCATTTCACGGTCATACCCCTTCACTTCATGGTCATTTTCGCGCATTTCACGGTCAATTCGCTTCACTTCACGATCATTTCCATGCATTTCACGGTCAATCCCGCATATTCCGTGTTGATTCACGGTCATTTCGACGCATTTCACGGTCATACCCCTTCACTTCACGGTATTTTTCGCACATTTCACGGTCAATTCGCTTCATTTCACGATCATTTCCATGCATTTCACGGTCATTCCCACATATTCCATGTTGATTCACGGTCATTTCGACGCATTTCACGGTCATACCCCTTCACTTCACGGTCATTTTGACGCATTTCCCGATCAATTCGCTTCACTTCACAATCATTTTCATGCATTTCACGGTCATTCCCACATATTCCGTGTTGATTCACGGTCATTTCGACGCATTTCACAGTCATACCCCTTCACTTCACGGTCATTTCGACGCATTTCACAGTCAATTCGCTTCACTTCACGATCATTTTCATGCATTTCACGGTCATTCCCGCATATTCCGTGTTGATTCAAGATCATTTCGACGCATTTTACGGTCATACCCCTTCAGTTCACGGTCATTTTCGCACATTTCATGGTCAATTCGCTTCATTTCATGATCATTTCCATGCATTTCACAGTCATTCCCACATATTCTGTGTTGATTCACGGTCATTTCGACGCATTTCACGGTCACACCCCTTCACTTCAAGGTCATTTTCGTGCATTTCACGGTCAATTCGCTTCACTTCACGATCATTTCCATGCATTTCATGGTCAATCCCGCATATTCCGTGTTGATTCACGGTCATTTCGACGCATTTCATGGTCACACCCCTTCACTTCAAGGTCATTTCCGCGCATTTCACTGTCAATTCGCTTCACTTCACGATCATTTCCATACATTTCACGGTCATTCCCGCATATTCCGTGTTGATTCACGGTTATTTCGACGCATTTCACGATCATACTCCTTCACTTCACGGTCATTTCGACGCATTTCACGGTCAATTCGCTTTACTTCACGATCATTTTCATGCATTTCACGGTCATTCCCGCATATTCCGTATTGATTCACAGTCATTTCGACGCATTTCACGGTCATGCCCCTTCACTTCACGGTCATTTCCGAGCATTTCACAGTCAATTCGCCTCACTTCACAGTCATTTCTATGCATATCACGGTCATTCCCGCCTATTTCATGTTGATTCACGGTCATTTCAGCACAATTCACGGTCATGCCCCTTCACTTCACGGTCATTTCTGCGCATTTCGCGGTCCAATCGCTTCACTTCACGATCATTTCCATGCATTACACGGTCATTCCTGCCTATTCCGTGTTGATTCACGGTCATTTCGACGTACTTCACGGTCAATTCACTTCACTTCACGGCCATTTCCAAGCATTTCACGGTCAATTCGTTGAAATGATCGTGAATCAACACGGAATAGGCGGGAATGACCGTGAAATGCATGGAAATGACCGTGAAGTGAAGCGAATTGACCGTGAAATGCATGGAAATGACCGTGAAATGAAGGGGCATGACCGTGAAATGAAGGGGCATGACCGTGTTGATTCAAGGTCATTTCGACGCATTTCACGGTCATGCCCCTTCACTTCACCCCCATTTCCCTAAACCTTAATATACACCCTAACCTAAACCTATTCTTATAACCTAAACATATTCTTAAATCCCAAAACCTATAACCTAAACCTAAACCTTAACATAAACCTATAACCTATAACCTAAACCGAAACCTATAATCTAAACCCAAACATAAACCCGAACCCGAACCCAAACCCGAATTCCTAAACCTAAATCTATACTTATAACTTAAACCTATTCTCAAATTCCAAACCTATAACTACAACCTAAACCTAACCTAAACTTATAACCTATAACCTAAACATATAACTAAACTCAATTCCCTAAACCTTAACCTACAACTTACCTAAACCTATACTTATAACCTAAACCTATTCTCAAATATAAACCTACAACCTAAACCTAAAACTAACCTATACATTAACCTAAACCTTTAACCTAAACCTAACTTACCTTAACCTAAATCTATTCTCAAATCCCAAAACTTAAACCTTTAACCTATAACCTAAACCTAAACGTATAACCTATAACCTAAACGTATAACCTATAACCTAAACCCAAACCTAAACCTATAGCCTGTAACCTATAACCTAAACCTAAACCTTAACCTATTCTCAATTCCTTAAATCTATAACCTATAATCTATAACATAAACCTAAACCTAAACCTTAGCGTCGAAATGACCGTGAATTAACACGGAATAGGCGGGAGTGACTGTGATATGCATGGAAATGATTGTGAAGTGAGGCGATTGGACCGCGAAATGCGCAGAAGTGACCATTAAGTGAAGGGTCATGACTGCGAAATGCGTCGAAATGACCGTGAATAAACACGGAATAGGTGGGAGTGACCGTGATATGCATGGAAATGATTATGAAGTGAGGCGATTAGACCGCGAAATGCGCGGAAGTGACCATGAAGTGAAGAGTCATGATCGCGAAATCCGTCGAAATGACCGTGAATCAACACGGAATAGGTGGGAGTGACCGTGATATGCATGAAAATGGGGGTGAAGTGAGACGATTGGACCGCGAAATGCGCGGAAGTGACCATGAAGTGAAGGGTCATAACCGCGAAATGCGTCGAAATGACCGTAAATCAACATGGAATAGGCGGGAATGACCGTGATATGCATGGAAATGGGGGTGAAGTGAAGCAATTGGACCGCGAAATGCATGGAAGTGACCGTGAAGTAAAGACGCGGGACCGCGAAATGCGTCGAAATGACCATGAATCAACACGGAATATGCAGGAATGACCGTGATATGCATAGAAATGTGGGTGAAGTGAAGCGATTAGACCGCGAAATGCACGGAAGTGACCGTGAAGTGAAGACGCGGGACCGTGAAATGCGTTGAAATGACCGTGAATCAACACGGAATATGCGGATATGATCGTAAAATGCATGGAAATGGCCGTGAAGTGAGAAGATTTGACCGTGAAGTCCTTGGAAATGGCTGTGAAGTGAAGTGACTTGACCGTGAAGTGCATCAAAATGACCGTAAATGTAAACGGAATTGCTGGATATGATCGTGAAATGCATGGAAATAGCTTTGAAGTGAAGAGAATTGACCGTGAAGTCCTTGGAAATGGCCGTGAAGTAAAGTGAATTGACCGTGAAGAACGTCGAATTGACCGTGAATGAACACGGAATCGCCGGGAATGACCGTGAAATGCTTGGAAATGATGGTGAAGTGAAGTGAATTGACCGCGAAGTGCATGGAAATGGTCGTGAAGTGAACTGAATTGACCTTGAAGTGCGTCGAATTGATCGTCAATGAACAAGGAATCGCCGGGAATGACCGTGAAATGCATGGAAATGACGGTGAAGTGCGTGGAAATGGCCGTGAAGTGAAGTGAATTAACCGTGAAGTGTGTCGAAATAACCGGGAACGTAAACGGAATTGCCGGATATGACCGTGAAATGCATGGAAATGGACGTGAAATTTACAATAGCTGCTGCCACTCCACTGGTTGAAGTATTCCCGATCAACCTGTAAATGTTTCCTTACCTTTGCCTTCTCATAACTTCGAGCGCCCCTTTTGAAAATTTAAGGATACCATCAATACCAATGAACTTGCACCCTATAGCCTCGAGTGCACCTAGAGAAATCAAACTTTTCTTCATATCAGGAACGTGCCTGGCGTTAGTCAAGTTACGTTTCATCCCATCAAACATCTTGATGCTCACCGTGCTAATAGCCACAACATTACAGGCATTGTCATTGCCCATAAAAACCTATCCATCATTGCATTCTCTGTAACCGGCGAACCGACTCCGATGATGAGTCATGTGATATGACGTTCCTGTATCAAGGATCCACTCATCTCTATGATTGTCGTGCAAGTGTCCGATCATAGACACAGACAGAACATCACCACCACTTGTCTCTTCATCAGATGTGACAACATTGGTCTTAAGTCGCTAAATTTTCTTTCTTCCCTTTAGGATTGGTACAATCATTCTTCATGTGTGCAGACATCCCACAGTTCCAACACTTTAGTTTTCCTTTGCCCTTGTCCTTGGATTTGGATCTAGGTCTTGAAGATCCTGTATCTCGCTCAGAATTCCTATCTTTCGTAATCAGTGCATCGAAAGATGTCCCTATGTCGCCATTTAGCTTTCTCATGGCCTTCCCTTGAAGGGTTGAGATAATGGCATCAACACTCAGGGTTTTATTTATGGTGTACATTGTGTCCTTGAAGGACTCATATGATGCAGGAAAAAATTCAACAATATACATGCTTGTTCCTCATCTTTGATCACTTCCTCTATATCCAGCAATTTGCAAACCAATTTATTAAAGTTGCTGATGTAAGCCTCTAGATCTCCACCCTCAGCCATCTTGAAGTAATACCACTGTCGCTTCAAGTGTAGGCGATCTTCAGAGGATTTTTTTCGCATAAATATCCTCTAATTTCGCCCATAAACTAGCCGCAGTTTTCTCTATCAAAATATTATAGAGAACCTCATCCGTGAGACATAAACGGATTGATGATAAGGCCTTCTTATCAAGGATATTCCATTCATCATCAATCATGCTAAACTTTCTTACCTCAAGAGCACCATCCTCGCTTTGCTTGGTTAAGGAACTGATCATCTTGATCTTCCATAACTCAAAGTTATTTTTCCCTGAGTACTTCTCAATATCATAACTAGTACTTCCCATTATTGCTAATCCTGCAGATTTAGATATGTGCCCCAACGATTGTTGTGATACCACTTGTTGGGATATGTGCTGTGGAATCACACATATATGGATTTAGGATAGTAATCCAAGAGCACCAAGCAAACACAAGAGAATACAAAGATTTAACATGAAAAACCCTTGCGGGAAAAAACCATAGCACAAAGCGACAGATCTTCACTATTAAAATAGAAATTACAAAGAGAGAGGACTTACCCGATTCAAACAACCTCGAATCTTATCCTTGCTACACCCTTTGATAATCCTAAAACCCTTTTAGAAACCCTTGGAATACCTTTAGGAAGCCTTAGAATATCTTAGAATGGTCCTAGGAAATCCTATTTATAGATGGGGAAACCCCACTTATGCACCTCCCTAGAAACCGCCTTAAATTTACGCAGTTCGCGCGGAATCCGCGCAGCATCTGCGTAACCTTCGACTAGTCAAGCCAGGGCTTCGACTGGTCGAGCGTCCCGAAAATCCCAAATACATTGTTGCTAGACTTCGAATCGAACAGGCTTCGACCAGTCGAAGGGACCTTCGACTATTCGAGCTAGTCCCTCGACTGGTCAAGCACTTCGAATAGATTTAAGACATCCCTTTTTGATAACATATATAACTAGGCAGATCTGCTTTCTTACACGTCTCAAGTATGCCACAAACATACATAGTGATGTAAGGAAGAGGGGGTAAAATAATTCTGGATGGTGACTGCTGAGGAACCTATTACCTGATCATACAAAGCTGTTTACTGCACGCAATACAATGTATTATCAGCATTTGGTTTTTGAGAAAAGTGGGATTACACTTGTAATTTTATTGATTTTTCTTTAAAACTTTACATGAATTTAGCATGCAGAACATACCAAAAATGAAAAATACATGGATGTATAATCTCTAAAAGCAAACCTAGAACAATGCAATTGTACGGATGATCATAAAAGGATGCACCCTTTTACAAGCAAAAAGAGAGAAATACAGACAATGCATACATCCAATACGACCATTAGTTGAGGATAGTCTATCCTTACTCAGAGGGTTGATTAAACCGTACATACAAAAAGTCATGTGTGCATGTGGAATAACTTAACGCTCCATGCACATATGTTATCGCATGTTTTACAAATTTGACCATCCATGTAAAAGTACTGAATCTGCAACCATTAATCTTTAATTGACTCACATGCACCTCATGTCTCAGTCAATGTGCACATGCACCATAATCTTACCTTGTAACCGATCATCTTAAGCTCCCATATATTCCACCAATACATGTTTTTAGTATATGACAAACATGATACAAAACAAGTTGGCATGACCAATATAGCATGTGTAATATGTTGGGAATTGGCAGAAGCAAATCTTGAATTGGGATCTCATGCGATTAAGAAAACGTAAATAAGTAATCACAAAGATACACAATTTTACATGAAAAAACTCTTATGAGAAAAAAAAAGCCACGGCACAAAGCGACAACAAATTACTATGAAAGCAAAAGTATAAAAGATGAAATCACTTACACTAATTCAAAACCCCCTTTTCACATTCTCAGGCCCTAAAAAATGTTTTATCCCTCTTTAAAATAGCCTAGGAAATCCTTGGAATAACTCTAATCTCACAATTACACCCATATATAGTGTCGAACCTAGAATAGGAAACAATTCTCGTAGTTCCGCAAAACCGCGCACTTCTGTTGATGGGATCGACAACTAAAGAAGGCTCTTCGATGGGATCAAACCCACCTTTGATCATATCGATTTGGAAAAAAAAAAAAATTCCATCGAGCATATGAAATAAATCGAGATTTTCTCGAGGAGATTGAGTGGGCTATCGATGTGATCGACAACTACTCGATGAGATCGAGTCGTCTGTTAATGCTATCAACAAACTTAGTTGCAGACAAATTTAAGACATTTAATAACGATCTCCACCATATCTTCAATTGTCATGAACCACAACTCCAAGTTCCATCTCTAATTGCCTTCATCATAACTTTGTCATCGTTATCGCTTCTCGTGTATACTCCATCTTCATCAGCCTTTCGTCAAACCCAAATAAGTCGATCAGAATCAGAACTTCTCTGTGGAACCACCTTAGTCAGCATATCCATTAGATTCATGCTTGTGTGGATTTCTCTAGAGTGACATGGCCTTCCTCAAGCACCTTCATGCCGTGATCGCTCATGTGGCCTATACGTGCAGAACTACAAATGTGCTGATGTAGACTCCACTACAGACACTGCAAATCTACCCGATACAATATTCCCGATTAGCCTGTAAAGGTTACTATTTCATTGTGCCTTCATCACTATGAGTGCCCATTTTGAAACCTTTAGGACATGATCAAAATCAGTAAATTAACACCCAATAGCCGTGAGAGCACCTAGGGAGATCGGATTCTTCCGTAGATTAGGAGTGTGTCTCACATCTGTCAGGATGCATTCCTTCCCATCAGACATCCTTATGCTCACCGATCCAATTCCAACGTCCTAACAAATAACATCATTGCTCATAAATACCTGGCCACCATTACGCTCCGTCATGTAGTGAACCAATCCCGACGCAAGGTCATGTGGTATGACGCCCCTGTGTCCAAAATCCACTCATTGCTAAGTGGATTGGATTTTGATGCGGTCAGAAAATCACTAGTGTCCACATCCTCACTTGACTTCACTATATTGGCTTCTTTTGGTGCTTCATCTGCCTAGGATTCCAGCAATCCTTCTTCATATGCTCCTGTCTTCCATAGTTTCAACACTTCATCTTCCCATTGCCTTTAGATTTGGACAATGAATACAACGAATTTTCCTTTTCCCGCTCTTAATTCATTCCCTTAGCTACCAATACATCCATGAAGGAACCTGCATTACTATTTTTCTTTCTCAACACCTTCGACTGAAGAATTGAGATGATAGTCTCAACATCAATGGTCTCTCAACCATGACACATAGTATCTACGAAGCCATTGTAAGACTCTGGAAGAAAGTTTATCATAGTTTGGGCTTGATCTTCCTCGCCCATCTTCACTTTCACCTTGTCAATTTGCAAAGGATTTGATTGAACACGTTAATGTGTTCATTAAGATCCGACCCCTCCACCATCTTCAAATTATAGAATTGTTTATTCATATACAGTCAATTCAACAACGATTTCACCATGAACAAGCTATTTAACTTCTTTCAAAGTCCTGCTGTTGTCTTTTAATCTAGGACGCTGTAAAGGAGATTGTCTGTCAAACATTGTTGGACCGATGTTTTCACTCTTTTATCAAACTCTTCCCATTCTTCATCGCTCAAAAATGTTGGATTCTTCTAAACACCAAGGATGCAAATAAGGGGCGGATGGATTTGGTTTGTACGTCCCAAAAGGACTCGCTATTCATTGTCAATGGATCGGTTACAACGTCTCATTCATGTCCCATGAAAAATGAGCAATGTTTCGAGGACCAAAAAAAAAAAGAAAAAAAGGTACGTCTTTTAATGCACTGGCTGCGTATGACCCGTGTAATTGATAGACACGTTTTTCACAGGTTAGACATACTCACGTGAAATGTTGGCTGAAACAGAAATTGAATATCAACTCAGATATTTTTGACAGCGATGTGATTTGTTCAGTTTATTCAGGCCAAGGTAATTCTCAAGGTTTGGGATAATATATATATATATATATATATATATATATATATATATATATATATAATGATATATGATCTCTTTCTGATTGATAGCTTGAATTCTTCAGATGTCTGCAGTGCTGACATGTTTGAAGGGATCGCGCCTGCATTAGTTGAGTTACGCACCACCACATATGCCAGCTAAAATATGCATGCCACTCATCAGTTGGACCTATTTTTTTTTTCATCAGTTGGACCTCACTGTGTAGGGAAGCGGATTGGCTGGTGTACCACACACCAGCTATATAGCTGGTGTAGGTACCTCTCGTGGGAAGATGAGCGCTGACGCTCCTCCAGCTCCGAATTGTACGAACGGTTCAAAGGAGATCAAAGTTACATGGGCTCCACAATGATGTGTTTATTATATCCACACCGTTCATACATTTTTTGAGATCATTTTAGAGCATTATCCAAAAAATAAATAATACCCAAAGATCAAATATACCACACCACAAATAGCAGCGGAGATAATGATTTTCACCGTTAAAAAATTGGTAGGGCATATATAACGTTTTTTTCCATCCAATCCATTCACAAGGTCACGGAGACCTGGATGAAGAGGAAAAATAAATTTTATATTGATCCAAAACTTTCGTGATATCCACTTGACCGTTATATGTTTTATTTTTCCTCGTAAAATGGACGGACGGTTTAGATATAATACATACCTCATGATGGGACTCACAGAACCTGCTGACGTCAATACACCAATATAAAGCTCGTGTGTGGTACACCACCCAATCCTCTTCCCTAATCCCTGTGTAGGTGTTACTGCTCAAAGATAAAATAAAGGTGGCTGTTCAGCAGGTATGCTGTCATATTAGAAATTTGTTTTATTTTTCTCGATACAAATAAACTACATTACAAATTAAAAAAATAAGTTGGAGGGTTAGAAAACTTTGGCTGATTTTTCACATCCATACATTTATTTAATTAATTGTGGTCCATTTGACTAGGTATACTTAATTCTTGGAATAGGAAATTTACATAGTGGTACCCTTTTGATGGATGGCTTCAAAATTGCACTAGTCTGCCATGCTAATACATATGGTGGCATCCTACATTAGCTGACTTATATATGATGCGTGGACTCAACTAAACGTCCCTTACTAAACATTTTGGTTAGACAGGGTTGCTAATTTTGGGCCCCTTGGGGAGCATGCTCATCCACAGGCATGGAACACTCGTGGGTTTGGTCAGTCGAAGAGTGCCTGGACTCAATTCCATTAAGAAGTGGGTCAGAATTTTGGACCCAAACCTAACCCATACAAAATTAAGGTTGGGTCTAAGTCAGGTCCAAGTAAGAAATAACCGGATGGATTAGGTCTGGCATAAGTGGCCCCGACCTCACCCATTTATCATATTGTCAATCATGGAATTTAGGACTGAGTTTTTGTATAAATTACAATCCGTGATGGCTATTAATTTTAATTCTACAGATAAAAGGTGATGTGGAGAGTGTCACAGACACTTTCATGGCCAAGATGGGCCAGAGAAGGCCCGATCGGAGGTGGAGGTGATTGGGACCATCAAAACCCTAAAACAGGCGTATCTCGCAAATCAGAATGAGTTTTTCAACGTACAATATATGATTTTGGGGTAGGAGAAGCTACTTTAGCCAACCAACCCTCTATATCAGGTTACCCACACTGGATTTGTGAGATTTCATCTGATCGACGGTCAAAAGTCCATTTTAATTTTGTTTTTACTATTTATAGTAACTTTTAGTTCGATCATGAGCATTAGGAATCGTCACCAACATGAAAAGGGCATAGAAAATTAAGTATAGACTTTAGCTCGGGTTCCGGGAGGGTAGGATCACATAAACCTTCCATGCTACAAATACGTAGCACCATTCCCCACCCCACTTTCTTAGCTTTTTTATTGAATGTGGATCTATCCACCAATTGGAGTGCAGTTTGCATCATACCCTTGATAGTATATTCCTGTTTATCAACAGTGAACCGTATCCACATGTGAGAGAAATCTCACAAAATTGGTCCAAGAGTTTGTAACCAATGTGCCCTAGCTAGGATCACATCGCACCCACCTAAAGGAAGTATATAGCAATCGGTAGAGGTAATGAAGTCTTGCAACCGTAATGATAGACTCGTACACTTATCTTGGCTCATTAACCGGTCACCATTAGCAACCATCACTTCAAATGCATCCCCGGCCGAAGTAGAAATTCCAGCCTTCTTGAAAGTAGTAGGGTACGTAAAATTGTGGGTGCTCCCAGAATCAATCAACACAGTGACCGGGTTCTGGTATAAGTAGCTGCGAACATGCATGGTTTGAGGAGTGGGTGAGCCAGCTAACCCTTGAAGTGAAATTTCGGGTGGAGTACTTGATTCATGGTGATTTCTACCTCATTTGCATCTTTGGTGTCATCTTCAGGCATTGGTTCCCATGACCCATTGATCAGAAAAAGCCTTTGGGTTTTGCATCGATGCCCGAGGTAAAAATTTTCATCACAATTGTAACAAAACCCCCGATCTTGACGTACTTTTGCCTCAGCAGGAGTAAGTCGTTTGATGGGTGGTAATAATACATTAGACTCTAGCTCCTTCTTTGGCGGTCATGGAAGGGGTCCTACTAGAATCTGGTCGGCCCAAACGTCGTCTCGTGGCTACTTTTTCCTCCTAAAGTTGGGCCAAGGCAATGGCTTGCATTAAGATAGCAGGACGAAATATTTGGACATCCAAACGGATGTCGTCCCGTAGGCTACAAACAAAGCAACTGATGAGAAAAGCCTTAGTCAGACCGTCCGTCCGATTGACCAATCTTTCAAATTCAGTTTGGTATTCCTTTAGCGAAGAGGTTTAACGTAGCTTGGCGAGCGCTCCAGAGTGATCTTCATATTTGGTCGGCCCGAAACGATCATTTAAAGCCGATAAGAACTCCCTCCAGGACATATAAATTTGTGATTTCTCATACCATTGATACCATTGCAAGGCGTCATCTTGCAAATGGAATGAGGCGATGGTTAATCGCTCCTCTGTTGGCATGTGATGATAGGCGAAGAATTGTTCCGCTCAATAAATCCATCTAGATGAGTTACCTCAACTGAATGTTGAAAAATTAAGCTTCACTGTTCTGGATTGGATGGGCCCTGTGGACCCTGAACGAGATGATCCATTAGTGTTACCAGATCCACCAACGATTGTTTCCTACCCCTTTTTAAGAGAACTGACAATCTCCTCATAGCAGCCATCAAGAAGAACGAGCCGTTGCATGATATCTGAGAGCGTCTGTTGAACATTGATGTTTTCCGGGGCTTGAGAAGCTCGTGAATCAGCATTTGATCAGGCTTTGATACCAAATTGATAGGCCTGGTTCTCCTTCGCCGGCCTATGGCTGCATGAACTAAAAAAAAGATGAGATAATGGTTCTTTTTGAGGGGAACCGTTCCTCCAAACAACTCTATAAAGAGTCAATAACAAATGTCTTGCTTTCCATTATCTCCAAACAACTTTTTATACAAGAAAAACTTTAACAAAAAAGAGCTAAAAAAGAGGAAAGAGCTAAAAAAGAGGAAAGAAACAAATAGTAGTTATGGTAACGTTCAGTAACGTTACAAAGATTTATTCCAACTGAGACCTATTCAAATGCCTAAAATCCCTCTCATAATAGAGGCTGCCGGACAGGGGCTGGCTGCATGGGTTTTTTTTTTAAAATTTTTTTTTATCTATAGGGGTTTTGATCTTCAATGGGTTCGGGTATTAGATATGGTGCTAAGGGAAGAGAAGAAATTGAGTTGGAAGAAATGAGAAGAAAAACGAGAGAGAGAAGAAATCGAATCGGGAATAAATGAGAAAGAAAAATGTGAGAGAGAGAGAGAGAGAGAGAGAGAGAGAGAGAGAGAGAGAGAGAGAGAGAGAGAGAGAGAGAGAGAGAGAGAAATTAGGGTTTGCAAGAGATTTAGGGACACTAGGAAATAGTTTCAAACTATTTGCGTTAGGAACAACCTTAGGCGGTTCGTAAACCAAATACATGGCCATTCTAAACCAAAGTATGGGTTGACACATGGGTTTAAATGGGATTTGGTGGGAGTGAATTTTAAGATCTGTATCATTGCAACATCTGTTTGGGACTCACATAAGGTATGGGTTGTGAAGCCCCTTCTTGGAATTAGTGCCGGGGCAAGGGTTCCTGCAATCCTACTTTGGATTTTGTGTAGCTAGTGGTCAGTACTATGTGGACCCCACCATGATGTATGTGTTTTATCCATGCCGTCCATCCATTTTGTAATATAATTTTAGGGCTTGATCCCAAAAATGAGGTAAATATAAATCTCAGCTGGACCACACCATGGGAAAATAGTAGTGATTGAATTACACCATTAAAAACCTCCCAGGGCCAACTGTGTGGCCCACTTGAGATTTGAATCAAACTCATTTTTGGGCTCATACCATAAAATGAGATGAAAGAATGGGTGGACGGCATGGATGAAACACATACATCATAGTGGGGCCCACAGAGCACCAACGAGTAGTGGCAAGATGAGTAGCCAATCCGTTTCCCAAACATGAAGTGGGATGGCCTCCAAGCCATGGGATTAGACGACAATCCCTAACATAGTGTAATCATTACATTTTGGTAATTCCATCCCACTTAAACCCATCTAATCCCATGCTTCAAATACTCCCTTACAAGTCCTTAAAATCCTTTGGAACAAATTAGAAAGCACTGAGATATCCCCTATTCCTGATTACACCCATATATATAACCTTTATGAGGATCACAATTGAAATAGGAAACAAATCCCACACTTATGCAACTCTGTGCAACTTAGCTCAATCGTTCGATGACATCGACAAACTATCGATGGCATCGAACTAAACACCAAAATGTTCTAGCGATAAAAAATAAACTTAAAAAAAAAAATTTGAATTTTTCCGTAGGCATCGAGCAACCTTTGATGACATCGAGTTGTCATCGACAAACCTGTTAATTTTCAGATTTTAAGACATCAATAACAAAAGATTGTGTTTTCATTTGAGAGCTTGTAAATGAAAGTAAATAGGAAATGAAATGGAGATAAACGAATTGAGAGTAATTGATTGCTCAATTGTGTTTGGATGGTAGCAAATGAAATGCATTTGAAATCATCCAAATATTTTATTTGAATGGGAGTAATTGGGAGAAATTGCAATGTATTTAAAATTTTCGATATATTCATAGGAGTATATGTGATATCCCAGAACAAGTTTAGCATCCTAAATTAATATACATATGTGATATTTAATAGAATGATTACAAAAAGTCCATTGAAATATATACTTTAGCCACAAATGAGAAAATTTCAAGCTGTAGATAAGCCACAAACATAAGGATCACAAACTAGTAAATTGCTAATAAATTTAAAATATCCATTTAAATAGCCAACCTTTGGATAGTTTGGATCATTCTATTGGTATGATTTTAGTGATGCAGCGATAATTAAATTGTTTCGGAGTATCATCATCATGCCATGTGTATGATGGACATATACCTCTTTTTTTTTTCTTTTTTGAAATCTTTTTAAGTAGAAAACTTTTCATTGAAAGGCAACATTTACAGAAAGCCTATTCAGGCGAAGGACATGCCTAAGTCAGGCCCGCCTATCATATCCTATATAGGGGAAGGATCAGAAAACTCCCTGATGGAGCCTAAACCTGCTTTATCCAGGAGAACACGGCCGTTAACAATGCGGGAAGGGAGGAGAAATCTTGGAAAAGGCTGTTGACTTGCGATCTACTCCCTTCTTTAGCCAAGTCATCAGCTGGGCCGTTGGCTTCTCGTGGGGCATGAGCAATCCGAAAAGAATCCTGAGTGTTGAGCATTTTGATCATCATCGGCCAGTAGGACCACTTCCAGGAGGTGGTCGAGTTCTTCTTCAAATAGTCCACCACCCAACTAGATTCAGTAAGCACTCTCGAAATACCTTGGTATAAACATAGCTTCATACCGTTGTGAACAACCCAAAGCTCTGCCATATTGTTGGAGTGCCCGTATCCGCTGACAAAGGCAAAAATCAAATTTCCTGAGTGGTCTCTACAAATACCACCACTCTTGCGAGACCTGGATTAGAGAGGGCTGAACCATCGACATTTAATTTACTCCATCCAACTCGAGGTCTAATCCATTTAACTATAGAGAAGCTACGAGCTGGATTGGAGGAACCGACGCAGAAGGGTACTGGCTGAGCAGCGGGATTCAAAGAATGGCGCTGCAAGGTTGTAAACATATGAGGGAGGAGAGAATCCAACCACCATTTGATTTTAGAGAACACACTTGCAGCTGAGATAGCCATATTATCGAGTCTCGCGACATTCTGAGCCTTTCACACATACCACAGAATGAAGGCAGGGGCAAGCTAAAGGCCCACCGGGTTTCTGCTATACGGTAGGGTGTTGCGAGATGTCTTAAATTTGAGTCCTTTCGCAACTGGGATGCGGAAAGGAGTTTCACGGATTTCGTGTCGCAAGTCCTTTCGCAACTGGGATGCGAAAGGAGTTTCGCGAATTTTGTGACGCAAGTCCTTTCGCAACTGAGATATGAAAGGGAAGTTGCCAAAACTATAAATTGGGGTCCCTAGAGCTATTCTAAGATGATTCCAAGACTTCTAAAGGTATTTAAAGGGTTCTAGGGTTATCAAAGGGTGTAGCAAGGGTGAGATTCGAGGTTGTTCGAATCGGGTAAGTCTTTTCTCTTTGTAATTGATGCTTTCATAGTGGTGATCTGTCGCTTTATGCCGTGGTTTTTTCCCGCAAGGGTTTTCCACGATAAATCTGTGTGTTCTCTTTTCTTGTGTGTGTGCTTGGTGTCATTGGATTGCTATCCTATATCTAGATCGTGTGATTCGCAGGCCAAAATCCCCAACACAGGGGACAATGCCATCACCAATGGAGACAACTAGGATCGAGGGCTAGCGTAACAGAGCGACACCAAAGAAAGCAGCAAACAGCTTCCAAACAGAATCTGTTAGAGAACCAGCCATAAATAAGTGAGAGAGAGATTCGGCTTGGGGATGCCTTTAGACGCAACCCGCAGCAGTTGCATTTGGAGGCTAACTGGATCCCCTTCTCTGAACGCGGGCATTGACAAGTAGAGCTCCATGCATCAATCTCCACACCTACTTCCAAATCCTCCCTCATAGAGAGAATATCATTGAATTGTCTTTCTCATGTTACTTCGAATATTGAAATACGTTGAGATTCCTTGTTATGGTGTTTCCATTTTATTTTTATATATTCGGCATTTGCGAGTGGTCATGGGCCTAGAAGGTTTTGAGCTGAGATTGAGCATCCCATTGAAGCTCTATTGATGATTAATCATAATTCACTAACAAATTTGATAATTAAAAAAGTGGAAGATAGAATCAGATCTTCCCTTCCCTTTCTTTATTTATAGTATTTATAGTAAGAACGTACATCACAAGATGTCTGCCAATCTGTAAAACTACGGATAAAGTACATCATCCCCTTAACATAATTCTTACACACTTCATACACTAGCTCTCATATACTTCACCTTCGTACATATGTGGATGTAGCAAACATGTGTGACATCTAATCCATCCATTAGCTGACCCCCAAGAAGTAGATACTCAACACCAGGAATAAGCTAAGGCCGTTTTGGCATCAATAAGCCACACTATATTAATTCTATTTAAACATTATGATGACCCACATGAAGAGCGGATCATCCTGATTCTTGAGGCAGACACCCACACACCACTTTCTACTTTATTACTCGCTAGGCAAAGGAACATGAGGGATTGGAATTAAGTACAGGTTGGATCTTCTGTGTACTGTTATCCCAAAGACCTCAGTCATGTCCAGATCCTTACCATTCATTTCATCGGGGAGTTTCCAATCAAAGTAGTAGAGAAAGTGAGCAAGAAGGAGTACCACGTTGGCTATTCCAAATGGTATAGCTGGGCATACCCTCCTACCAGCTCCAAAAGGGAGAAGCTCAAAGTGGGCCCCTTTGTAATCAATTGAACTACCATCGAATCTCTCGGGCTTGAAGTTCTCTGGATCGTCCCAATGTTGTGGGTCCCTCCCAATGGCCCATACATTAATGATGACCCTTGACTTTATAGGTATTTCGTAGCCGTCGATCTCACACATCTCCCTACATTCTCTTGGGACCAGCAATGGCCCAGGAGGGTGCAGCCTTAGAGTCTCCTTGATCACCAGTTTCAAGTAGTTGAGTTGGGTTGTGTCTTCTTCCTCTATCTTTGCCTTGCCTTTGAGTGCCTGCCTCACTTCTGCCTGGGCCTTTTCCATCACTCTAGGGTTTTTCATCATCTCTGCCATGGCCCACTCTATGGTAACAGCTGAACTGTCGGTCCCACCAGAGAACATGTCCTGAAAATAGAATAAATGATTTTTTATGCATGGTTTTCAACGTGCAAGGTCGTAAATGGATGAGCGGCACCTCGTATAAATGATGCATATTAGCTACTGACACGTTGAGTAGCTAAACTCGCTACCGAAGTAACGTCACCAAGTTTTGTGGGTCCACCATGATTTTTGTGTTATATCCACGCCGTTCATCCATTTGGAGAGATCATTTTAGGGTATGATCCAAAGAATGAGGTAGATCCAAAGCTGAAGTGGACCCCACCACAGAAAATAGTGGGGAGAGTGATGCCCATCTTTGAAACTTTTCTAAGGCCCACCATGATGTTTATTTGAGATCCAACCTGTTCATGTGTTAACACACGTGAAAGAAGGAAAAACAAATATCAGCTTGATCGAAAACTTCTGTGGCCCTTAGAAGTTTTTAGCACGGGTCACTCTCCCCACTTCTTTTTTTTTTTTTGGTAGGGTCCACTCTAGCTTTGGATTTGAGTCATTCTTTGGCTCATGCAATAATATGATCTCTCCGAACGACATGCATACAAATATTATACATCCTGGTAGGGCCTACATAACTTGGTGACGTGACTTGATTAGAAGGGGGTGGAACAGGTGTTTTAAAGTTCTCATGGACTGGCACAGGTGTGAAAGATCTAGACCATTCATTAGATAGAATTCACTGTAAACATGCCATGTACCAAAAATCAAGGCAGTACACTCATCAAATAAGCCACTCATGCAGAGTGAGTTTGGTCTATTGGACTTTCTTAACTGCCCATTTTTCTATGACCTGCCTGATCAGCAGGCCATTATTTTTATCCATGGCATGCTCATAGTGGGCACTGTCAGATGAGTGACCAGGATCTGATGTAGAGTAGGTTACAGACACTTTCATGGAAAAGATGGACTAGATAAGGCCCAATCAGAGGCGGAAACCATCTAAACCATCGTAACCTTAAATCAGTCATATTTCAAAAACTGAGTTTTTCAAAATATTATATATGATTTTGGGGTAGGAGGACCGACTTAAGCCAACCAATCCTGGGTTGTCCATGAAATTCTATCAGATCAAGGATCAAAAGTCTTGTTAAGTTCCATTTTTACTATAAATGGTAAATTTTATTTCTGAGTATAACTTTTGATCATTCGAGCCATAGAAAGTCATGTCCAACATGAAAATGGCTTAGAAAAGTTTGGAGAATAACGTGGTTGGGTGAAATTGAACACTTGTTATTTTTGGCTGAATATTAGGAATAGAGGTGGTTTATAAATATTAAGTTTATTTATTTATTTATTTTATTTTTATTTTTTTTAACACACGCACACACACCCCATACACTCACGTGAGTGGAATTTCACCACCTATGGGTACTCAAACCCTTGACTGGGTGTTGAAACTCCTGAGAGTCTACACCCCTGAGCAAGAGGTGGTTTATAAATATTAAGTTTATTATTTATATTAAGTCATGTTTTTAGGGTGTTTGGGTTGGAGTATAAGTCTAATACTCCATCCTAAGTTTAAATTCCTTATTTAAAGACTTATAATTTTAATTTTTTTAATCATTAATTAAATTATTTTGAATTTATTAGGAATTATTATTGCTTTTATTCTCGTGGATTCCATGAAGCTCTGTGACAGAGCTCCATAGATTCAGAGTAGTTATCTACCGAGGAAGACATTGATCGACCTCATCACTTCCCGCTCTTGTGTTCCAATATAGCTCTTTATTGAATAACCAACTGTCATAGAATGGGTACATCGGACCGACGATTAATGGCTGACCATGTCTCAAATGGGCCTCAAGCCTGAAAATCATATAGATTGAATGATCCCAACAACCGAACCAATGGACCCCTTTTAGATTTTTCTTGGAGGACAGTGGACATCTTGACAAGATGAATTAAAGTTGCATAAGGCAGGTGAGGCCCACCTGACTTTTGAATCAGGGAGATTTTTGGATTGTCCTTCTTGTTTTTTTTTTTTTCCTTCTTCTAGCAAGGCTCACTTAATTAAGTGTTGGATGGAAACTAAATACCATCGAATGGCCCCACACAAACATGGTCTCCTCTTGTGGCCCACCTCAATTGTTGATCTGTCAGATTATTTTGCCACATGACCTAACAACAAGTGGCTCAACTGATGGATGGAGGGGATGCTTCACGCATAACATAATGCCCCCACAGATCTCAAGTGTTATTCACGCTCGTGGGTGGCAAAGAAGCAATGTAGTGCTAAAAGGATGGATTACCTGCCTCTTATCTTTATCATCTTCATTATTAGATTTAGACATGGAGAAAGTTCTTGAGATAGATAGACGGTAAGGTAGCTGCCACCCAAGTTCTAGGGTACGGTGAAATATGCATCTATAAGGGTGGTCCATTGATTGGACGGTTGGATCAACTTGGACATATATACTAATGGTGTGATTTTGATGACACCATCTATGCATATCACCTTGCTGAGAGTATAATTACGAATTGTGAGATTTACTTACAAAGAGGATGGCTTTTATGTTGTCGGTCGTGAATGGAAATTCAAGGTACTGATCTTGCTGAAGTCGGAGGAAGACGTCAACTAAATCCTCACCATCCGTTCTCGTCTCCATCGTGGCACTCTCTCTTTTGTGTTCGTCAATGATGTCATTGAACATCCTATCTAACTTCCAGTGAATCCTCTCTAACCGGAACTTCATGCCGGTAATCACCGGAACAAATTTCAAAGAAGGGAAAAGATCAGCCACAGACAAACCTCCGGACAATTTGAATCCCTCCTTCAATGCTGATATGAACAGTTCTCTATCCTTCCATTTTTTGCCGATCGTGGCCCTGGCAATCACATTGTTGGTGAACGTGGAAATCTTCTCGGTGATGTTGGTCGGAGAATTTCGTGATTCGTAGATGGACTGGATGATATTTAATGCTTCTTCTTCTCTAACGAACTGGAACGATGCAAAGCGCTTGGCATTAAAGAGCTCGATCATGCAAATCTTGCGAAGGTACCTCCAGTAATTGCCGTAGGGTGTAAAGGCAATGGCCTTGCACCCGTAGGACAAGATCTCCGCCACCAGAAGCCTTGGCCGTGTCGCGAAGCTGAGATCATGTGTCTTCATCACCTCTTTGGCCAATCTTGGAGAGGAGACCACAATGGTAGGGACCTGACCCAGCATTAGGTGCATGATGGGCCCATGTTTTTGAGCCAGGTTCCTAAGGGTGCGGTGTGGTAGTGGTCCGAGCAAGTGGTGCATATTGCCTATGATGGGTAGCTTCCCTGGACCGGGGGGGAGTTTGGGAATTGGGTTTTGGGTGGTGGGGCGCCACTTTCCTCTCTTCATCATCATGATCAAGATGAGGAGGAAACTAAAGAAAAGAGTGACAGAGAGGGATTGGAATTCCATGGATGCTGTTTGAGAAGGTTGTCGCAAAGGGAGGAAGGCAGATGTTCTATATATAGACTTGCACTTCACTTGTACCCATTCTATATCAAGAGAGCTTTGTGGCTCAAAAAATAAAGCAGGGCCCCACTATACACTGGTGGCAACCATCCACTATAGAATTGTGTGATGATGATCGCAGCACGCACTTGAAATAGAATTGTCCAAGCTATGGGCCCACTATACACTGGTGGCAACCATCCACCTTAAAAAAAAAAAAAATAAAAAATAAAAATAAAAATAAATAAATAAATAGTTATGGTTCCACTTTAAGATTTGAAGTAGGAAAAAAAAAAGGTTGGAAATATGAACCCAAAACTTCTTACTTTTCAACTATTCTCAAAATTTGCTCACAATTTTCACGTTATACATTAAACCACTTGTTATTGGTGACTTATGCGAACGAGTCTCTGTATTTTTTATATATCACAGCACTCTAACGGTGGAGCTCACCGTGATGTTTGTGAGAAATCTATCCCATTCATCTGTTTTGCCAGCTCATTTAAGGGCATGGACCAAAAAATGAGGGAGATTCAAACTCAAAATGGGGCCCACTATGACCCCGAGATATTTTGACAGTGGGCGTTCTTTCCCACCGTTTCCTGTCGTGTGGCTTACTTGAGCTTTTTGATCAACCTCATTTTTGGACGCATGCGCTAAAACGAGTTGGAAAAACAGATGGGTAGGAGGGATTTATCACAAACAATTAATCTATGGCCCCGCAAAATATTCCATTGAATGTTTCAACAGTAGGCTTTCATATCCGATCTTCTTCTGTTCGTGTGGCGCATTAAAATGAGATGACAAATCAGATGAATACGGTGGATTTGTCACAAACATCACAGTAGTCACCACCTACAATCAGGCAACCCTCCGACGTAGGGAAGGACGTGATGAGGTTGATCCCCGTCTTACTCAAGGATAACTACTCTGAATTATTGAAGTTTCTCTAAACTCTTTAGACAGAGAGAAAATAGAAATAAAATTTTTAATAACTCAAAATATATTGATTGATGATAAATAATAATAATAATAATAATAATAATAATAATAATAATAATAATAATAAGAGTTTACAACCTCTTAAATATTGATATCAACCCTAGAAAAAAGTTCCAAAATCAAACTACAACTCAAACTCCATAAAATCATGACTTACTATAACATGATTCCTACTAGACCTCATGGTTTTCGGCCAATAATAGTGTCCTATTTAGTTTAACCATATTATTCTCCTAAATTTTCTTCTAGACACTTTTCATGTTTGACTCAACTCCTAAATCTCAAAAGATGAAGACTAAAAATTACTATAAATATTAAAAATGGAAATAAAATGATTTTTTGATCATCGATCTGATGGAATCTCACAAATTCGGCGTGGGAAACCCTGATAGGTGGGGTTGGTTGGCTAAAGTAGCTTTTCCTACCCCAAAACCATATATGTTATGTTGTATAATTCAATCCGGTTTGTGAGATATGCCTATTTTAAGGTTCTGATGGTCCAGAGCACTTCTGCCTTTGATCGGGCCTTTTTTGGCCCATCTTGTCCATAAAATTATTTGCAACCCACTCTACACCACCCTCCTTCTGGACTAATATGTCTAGCAACTTCTTTGGGCGACGTTTTATTGACATTGATTGCCGTGCAACCATCATCGGATAGTATGTGGTGTCTGCCTTGATATTTGTGAGAAATCTACCCTGTCAATCTGTTTTTCCAGCTCATTTAAGGGCATAACTCTACGATGAGACAAATCCAAAACTCAAAGAGGGCCTCATGGTGGCCCCAAGATATTTCAATGGTGGGCATTCTTTCCCACTGTTTCCTCTTGTGTGGCCCACTTGAGCTTCGACCTGCCTCATTTTTGGGTCCATGCCCTAAAATGATCTGGAAAAACAGGACGGGAAGATTTCTCACAAACAATCTTTGGCCCTACAAATATTTCAACCGTAAGCGTTTAATTTCCAATCTTTCTTGTTCGTGTGGCCCACCTAAGTTTTGGAATATTCTTATTTTTTAGCCCATATCCTAAAATGAGATGGCCGATGGGTTGGGTGGACTTAACTTAAAATGTCTAAAAACTTATTTACCGTAGATCATTACGTGTTCCACGTTGCGTAGGTGTGGGGGTGTAGGGGCCAGCATTAGGCAGGCATGTGGGACTACATGCTCTTACAGCTGGACACAAACCAAGGTACCTTGTTGTCTCATATTGGTTTGAAAAAGCTTAGTTTGGTGTGGTTGAAATAGAAGCTTAGCTTGGCTCAAAAGGAATATTCTTATTTTGTAGCCCATATCCTAAAGTGAGATGGCCAATGGGTTTCGTGGACTTAACTTAAAATGTCTCTAAAACCTGTTTACGGTAAGATCTTTACTCTTGCTCGGGTGGTAGACCCTCAGGAGTTTCAACACCCGGTCAAGGGTTTTGAGTATCCATAGGTGGTGAAATTCCACCATGGCGTGAGTGTGTGCCGGTGTGTGCATGTGTTAAAAAAAAAAAAAAGAAAGAAGAAGAAGAAGAAAAAGAGGTAAGAAGAAGAAGAAGAACAAGAAGTTCAAACCAAACGGAGCCCCAGAGTCAAGCTAGTTTTTTTTAAAAAAAACAAAACAAACTGGAATTAGGGCAGTAGCTGTCCTAAAATGCATAGATAATACATATACATGATGACATGGATAATACATAATACATATACAATACACGAATGCACACTGCTTCCTTTGATTTGGTCCACTTGAGCTTTAGATATGATTCAATTTTAGATCATGTCCTAAAATTATATGTAAAAATGGATTGCAAGTTTACTCAGTACCTTAAAGTGGGATTCGAATTGATCAAATCAAACCAACATTAAACTTGTATAATCTAGGCCAAACCAAACTAAAAAAGTAGGGATAGGCTCGAAGCTCTGCTGGCGCAAAGGTCATACAGGTGGTGTCATGTGAACCATTCAAACTAAACTTTGAGTCAAACTCAGTTAAGCTTGTCTCGTGTAACGCTCGGCTCTCATGAAATTAATCAGATGAGTACTGTTTGTTTTTGCCACATGAAATGAAAAGACCAAGGTACCTTCAACTTGTTATTTCATTCTTTCATTCTAATCATGTAGTCTTGGTTCTGGACAACAACTTTACTTTTTTCATAAGTAAGATAACTGCTCCTGTGGAAAGGGAAGGTAGGTAGCAATTGTGATGCACGTGAAGAGATAGATGCCCCCTCTACCGCGGTGAGCCACACAATATGTAGGATTGGAACCACGGTACACGTATGCCATGTGTAAAGCACCGTTGTGTCCTTTATGCACGTGGATCCATACTCTAGAGTACCGAATAACCTTCCTTGATGTTGCCTGGACTTGGATTCGGTAGAGATCCTACAGTACGGACGTAGGTGCTGGAAAACCTGCCCACCATGATGTATGTGTTTTCTTGATACTATTCATCCATTTTTCCAGTTCACCTTAAGGCATGAGACAAAAGAACGAGAAAGATTCAAATCTAAGGCAGACCATAACATAAGAACACTGGTGATTCAACACCCACAGTTAAAAACTTCCTAGAGCCTACTGTAATGTTTAATTGTCATCCAACCCGTTGATTAGGTCATACAGACCTACACGAAGAAAAAACACAAATATCTGCTTGATCCAACTTTTGTGGGCCCGGAGAAGTTTTTAATGATGGGCGTCGTTCAGAGATTTAGATCTACCTCATTTTGAGAGTACCTTAAAATGAGTTGGAAAAATAGATGGATAGCTTGAATAGAACGGAGCGGATTGGCAGGTGTACCACACACCAGCTATAGATGGATAGCTTGAATTCAACGGAAGCGGATTGGCTGGTGTACCACACACCAGCGATATAGCTGCTGTAGGCACGTGTCGTGCGAAGACGAGCACTGACGCTCCTCGAGCTTCAAGTTGTACGAACGGTTAAAAGGAGATCAAAGTTACATGACCCCCACAGTGATGTATTTAGTATATCTACACTGCTCATTTATTTTTATAGATCATTTTACAACATAATCCAAAATATAAATCATATCCAAAGATCATCTGGACCACACCACAAATAGCAGTGCAGATAATGATTTTCACCATTAAACAATCCGTAGGGCCCACCATAACGTTTATTTTCCATCCAATCTGTTCATAAGGTCACAAAGACCTGAATGAAGAGGAAAAACAATTCATATTAACTTCTGTGATCCCAAAGAGGGTTTCAATGGTAGACGTTCAATCCCCCACTGCGTTTTGCATTGTGGTCCACTTGATAGTTAGAACTGTCTTATTTTTCGTCTCAAGCCTTAAGACGAGCTCGCCAAATGGATGGATGGTTTGGATATAACAAATACCTCATGAATAGACCCACAGAACTTGCTTACTTCAATACGGCAACTATATATATATATATATATATATATATATATATATATATATATATATATTATAGAGAGAGAGAGAGAGAGAGAGAGAGAGAGGAGAGAGAGAGAGAGAGAGAGAGAGAGAGAGAGAGTTGGGCAGAATCTAGAGCTGGGCATCGGACGAGTCGAATTGGATTGGGTCCAACTTGATTCAGTCCGAAATATACATGGGTTGACCCGAACTCGATCGATCCGGTACCGAGTCCGGGACATCTGACTCGAACCGATCTGATGCATGGTTGACCAGACCCGAATCGAGTCCGACTCGGTCAGGGAAATCGAGTTGGATCGGGTTGGGTATGATTCGAAACAAATTTTTTAACGGTGAAAATCATTATCCTCGCTGCTATTTTCAGTGTAATCCATTTGAGCGTTAGATATGATTCATTTTTTTTTCGAATGCTCTAAAATGATTCTGAAAAATGGATAAACGGTATGGATATAATATATACATCATTGTGAGGCCCATGTAATTTCGATCTCATTTGAGCCGTTCGTATAACTTAGAGCTCGAGGCAGTCTCCGCTCGTCTTTGCATGACACATATCTACACACCAACTATGTTGACGTGTCGTGCAAGAAATTGCATTGCGTGTGTAGGACATGGATTTCCTGCGAAAGCCTGCAATGGGAAGCCAGGTGGGACCCACTGTGATGTTTGTGAGAAATCCTCCCCGTCCATCAGTTTTGTGAGTTCATTTTAGGACATCATGCCAAAAATGAACCGTATCCAATGCTCAAGTGGATTGAAAACGTGATAATTGAACGTCTACAGTTGAAATATTCGTGGGGCCACAGAAGTTTTCAACCATCCTAATATTTGTGTTTTCAGTTCATCCCAGTAGGAATGACGTTATTAACGGTATGGATGACATATAAACATCACTGTCGAACCCAGGGAGGTTTCAATGGTAGGAATTTCCCTAACCATCTTTTCCTTTATTACGGCCCACTTAAGCATTGGATACGGTTCATTTTTGGCATCACGTCCTAAAATGAAATAAAAAAAACAGATGGACGGGGATGATTTCTCCAAAACATCACAGTGGGCCCCACCTGGGTTCCCAGCGCAGGAACTTCCTACGAAAGGCTTTGCAGGAAATCCACGTCCGTGTGTGTAACAATGGGCTCTTATCGACGTACTGAGTAAACTCTGTTGGGGCCCACTGTGAATGCAAGTGGTTTATCCACACTGTCCATTCATTTTTTTCAGATCATTTTAGTGGTTTAACCCAAAATTGATGCATATTTAAAGCTCAAGTGGACCATACCATAGGAAAAAGTAGAAGTATTGATAAGAATCACTTCGGATCGGGTCGGATCGGATTGGTCCGGATCCATTTGGATCGAGTTTTCGGATCGGATCGGTCCGGATTGACCACGACTCGATCTTGATCTGAAAAACTGTCTGATCTGAATGGCCCTACTCGATCTGCACCGATCCAGGTCGTCGGTTCGGTTTGGAATGGGTCTGATTGGGTCGGATCCACCAGATCGGGTCAGACATGCCCAGCTCTAGCAAAATCCGACCCGTTCCGGTGGATCCAACCAGATCCGAACCGAACTGAAGGCCTAGATCGGTGCAGATCGAGTAGGACCACTCAAATCCGATAGTACATCGGATCGAGTTTGGATCATGGTCAATCCGGACAGATCCGATCCGAAATCCAAACGAACCCTAGCCCCTCTTTCTCTACCCGAAGGAGGCGTCGCACCCACCCATCTCTCCTCCTTTCTCTCCCTCTTACTCTCCCGATTTCCCTCCTCTCCTTCCTTCTCTCCTCCTTTCTCTCCCGGTTTCCCACATCTCCTTCTTTCGCTCCTCCTTTCCCTCCTCTCTTCCTAGACTTAACTCAATCCGACTTAATTCGGTTTCCCAGACCGAGTCGGACTCGGTTCGAGTCATGCCAGCAAGGATTTGGATTGGATCGAGTCAACCCTACTAGACTTGGTCCCGGATCGGATCGAGTTCGGGTCAAGTTCTTGAAAAATTGGATCAAGTCAAGTTGGACCCAATCCGATCCGACTCGACTTGATGCCCACCTCTATATATAGCTGGTGTGAGGTACACTAGCCAATCCGCTTTCATATAGAACACATGTATCATCCGCTTCCGAATAGAACACATGTATCATGATGGCAGGCCTTCATGGCACTGTCCAGTCTCGTAGTGTCAGTATGTAATCTCAGCCTAGTGTAGAGACGTTCATGTGGACCCCACCTATCCCCGTGCTTCCCATGCAGTGACTTTCATGCATGAATGGGCTGAAATGGGGACGCGGCTAGACTGGATACTGATACTGCCAGTAGCCACATCACTACTGTGCTAATGACTGAGCTAAAAATGAGGTAAATCTAGCTCTCAGGTGGACCACAACATAGGAAAATAGTGCTAATTGAATGCCCACTATTAAAAACTTACCAAGACCTACTAATGTTTATTTTCCATCTAAGTTATTAATTAGGTCATGATGTAGACCTGGATGAAGGCTAAACACAAACATCAGCTTGACCCAAACCTTTTATTGCCCCTAAGAAGATTTTAATAGCCGACATTAAATCACTACCATTTCATGTGGTGTGGTTAGATTGCGATTTGACTTTTTTTAGGCCCTAAAATAAACTCAAAAAATGGATAGACGACATGGATAAAACATAGATATACATCATGTTATTGTTCACAACTCCAAGTGCAAAGTCGCAATGTAGTAATAACTCGGTGAGACCGAGGTCGAATCCATAGGGAATGGGGAACACAGTCTAAAACTAATTTAAGTCTAACTTAGTTGGTGTAGGTTTTTAATCCAGCAATTTTAGAAAAAGGTTTTGAAATAATAAAATATAAAGACTAAGGATCTAGGAATCCACCTATAGCAATCTCAATATTAATTTACTTGATTCAATGATAACTCAATTAGAATTGAAGTCCTATCCTATCCAATCGAATGATGGAGCAGTTAAAACAGAATCTGAACTTTTTATTAGTTTAGTTTCCAAATATCTGTCTGATTGCAATGATGACAGAGAATTCAATCATCCACCATGCCCAGGAGACGATGGTGAACAACGACTTTTACACATCACAATTCCAAAGTCAATAAGATTATATCAAAAGCTTCACAACATCTATTGTAATTTCAGTCACAATAAACGATAGAAAACTGGAAATATATTTCAATTCAAATTATAAACTTAATGGAAGTTCAACATATACTTGAATCAAAGTAAACTAAACATAAAAATAAATTATAAGTTTCATTCCTTAGCCTTAGTTACGAGATTAGTTTTTTTTTTTTGAAATTGGAAAATTAAATTAAAATGACCTTTTTATTAACTTCACATCGAAATTTATATAAGAAGCCGTCAGACTCATCTTTCTTTACAAAATGGAAATCCTCTGCTGGAAATACAAAATCACCTCGCCGGATTTCAATCTCGCGTTTGAATTCCGGGCACCGGGATCTTACAATACCCGCCGGAGAACCTGACACAACAAACCTCAAATGAACAAATTCAACAGCATCCGATCGCCGCCGTCCACCCGATCGCCACTCTCCGCGCTGGTCGTCACCGATCCTTCCTAGTTCATCGACGGGGTCGCTGGCCGCTGCTTCTCCGGCGAGAATCCCGGCGTTAGCGCGAGGCCAAGATCGCACGCTTGGGATCGCGCCACTTCATCGTCGGACCCCGACCCTTTTCTCTTCGACGCCCTTTGTTTCCCAAACGGGTCGCGCACCTCGGATGCGTCGTCAGATTCTGGCAGCGCCAGCGCCGGCGACTCAGCCATCGACCGCAGCGTCCCGCCGTGGAGCACGGTCTCGACCGCCGCCTGGCACACGTGCTAGTTCCCTGTCCAGAGCAGGCCTACCGCCCCGTTGACGGGATTGACCGTACGACCGCACGCTTCAAACAAAAGCGATGAAAAAGAGCAGGTCGTTGATTCTCAGGAACGACCGATATGAAAGACATGAGGCCGGCGCGGCCGAAGAACTTGGCGACGAAGACGGTGGCGTGCCCCTGTGACTCAGGCGAGTCGATCCACTGAAGATAGGGCCGCAGAATGCAAGACTCGCTGCATCGCTTTCGCAAGACTCGACAACCGTTACAGCTCATGTTCGCTCGTCAGATTTCCGGTGGTCGAAAACGGTCATGAACGTCAGATTCAGGCGAAGGAGGACGGAGATAGGATTTTGGGATTTATTGGTTGGGCTGCAAGGTAAAAGACTCGAAGAGAGCTAATTACGAGATTAGCTTAAGAAGACTAATATCCTAGAAGAAAATTAAAAAGAGCAATTAGAACCCATGAAGAAATCGAAGTAGAAAAATGTTGTCGGCGCTCCGCCGTAGCCTTCTCTCCCTTTCTAAGCCTTTAAAGATACTTTGGAACGCCCTAGGGACTCCTATTTATAGTTGTGGAACAACAACTTTCACACTGACTTGGAGATTTCGCAAACCGACCTTGTATTTATGCACTTCTGTTACGCTTCGATCGGATCGAAGTCGAATTGGAATTGTAACTGGATTGTGTCTTCAGCAATTGCCTGATTTCGATAGCACCAAAGTCACCTTCAGTTGTACCAATCTTGATTTCGGTCGGACCGAATTATCTTTCAATCAGATCGAATTATCTTTCAGTCGAATCGAATTAGCTCTAACTTTCATCGTTAGTTGTTGGACTGTTTTGTGCAATTTTGATCGGACTGATGTTGGCTTCAACCTGTCTGTTTTCTACTGCGGATTAAGTAATCTTCTTCAGTCTTTTCTTCATCTTTTGTACTTGTTTTTCTTGAATCTTTAGCATGTGAATTCTTCATTAATGACTTCCAAATCTCTAATTCTTCATGATCTTCTTTTGAGATCTAAATCCATCCTTTTAAGCACATATTTCTCATACGCTTCCGAATAACTTCACATGATAAAAACATATATAATTAAATCAAATTAACACTTAAATGTTAGGAAAACTAATGTGATTTAAGGGTTAAATATGCAATATTTGAATCTCAACACACCCCCAAACAGTATTTTGCTAGTCCCTAGCCAAACATGTGAAAGATATTTTAAAAACAAATGAATAATTTCCATGAGCTCAAGCGGTTCTAAAAACAATCCATATTATAGAAATCTAAAATACATTAATGTTGAGTACTACTTTCTCCTAAACTTTAGCACTTGGTAAATTTCCTAATCAAGTTCAAATGATTAATTGTATAATTAGAAAAATTATAAACATTGAATTCCATGAGTGCATAATGAAGTCTAGACTTATCACAACTAAATATTCAATTCTCTATTTTCATGATAACATTGATAATAAAAAAAACATTCAAGATAACTAAAACTTGCCTTACAGTTCAATACACTATTCTTCCAGCTTTTGATTTTTCCATCAATGGCTTTCACATTATTTCACTTTTTCTTCTTTTCAAAAGTCCTTAATGAACATTAATAGGTAGCCCTTTTCGACGACAACTTTAATAGGAAGACTTGGATGAGGGCCAAACACAAACATCAGCTTAACCCAAACCTTTTGTTGTCCCCAAGAAGATTTTAATAGTCGAAATTAAATCACTACTATTTCATGTGGTGTCGTTCGCCTAAGATTTTGATTTGATTTTTTTAGGCACTAAAATAAGATGGAAAAATGGATAGACAACATGGATAAAACATATACATCATGTTATGGCTCATAGAGCACCTACTGGCATTGTCAGCATGCAATCCGCGTCCCTGAAATGGGGGAAAATGGTAGGGTAGTGCCAACATAAGTAAAGCCATTAGAAGGGGTCAACAATAATATATATATATATATATATATATATATATATTATATATATATATATATTATAATAATATATATATATTATATATATATATATGCTGTCAACCAAGGATGTATTCGTTGCTGTAAGCAACTGCAAGACTATTATGAAATGGATAGGTGGGTTTTGAGAAATAGTTTAAAAGCAGAAGGATTTTGTCCATAACTAAAGCAGTTGGTTTTTGTCCATAACTAAAAAACCAAGTGGTTAATTATAGGAAAAATTTTCAAAATTTTATAATTATTTGATTATAAAACTATCAGATTAAAAATTTATAATTATTTGATTATAAAACTATTAGATTGAACTTTTATTATACTGTTGAAAAAAAAAATCCAGTGGTCATGTTGAGGCTAACTTATCCTAAAATTGTATAGGTTTTTATTCAAATGGCATTTGACAAGTCAGTTACAAGGATTTTAAAGTAGCCCTAAAGGTCCCTCTTCCTCTCTCCTAGTTACTGAATGGAATTTCAAATTGTCATCCAACAAGCACATGTGCCTACATGCGTATGTAACACCCCGCACCTTTGGTACATGGGTGTTACCATTAAAACCTTTATTAGTATAATTGCGAACCTAATTAATAGATGATTCTAACCTAAACCAAAACGGTGAGAACGACCTTCAATCAATTATCAGAACCACTCATCAACGCCTAAACAAGTCACCAGAACTTTTTACGATCTAAACAGAACGTCCGCTAATCCTAACAACCAACCTCCCCATCGCAGCCACTGAATTATGGGACCCAACGGTAAACTGCTCAAAGAGTAGACGTTTCTAGGATTGGATAGACGGTCCACGTTAACAACTCTGATTAGAGGTGGACCCTATAAACAAGTGAGCAAATGACTAAATGTCCAGGTGTACACATATAGTAATGGCTAGCGGAAAACATAGTTCTATGTATGATCAACAGGCAAGGTGGTTGGGCATGGACACACCCATGATTCTAGGATCTTTCGGGCAGTTGATACCTAAACCCAGAAAGATCTGGCCCTCAGATCAGTAGAAATTCGTAAGTAAACACTTCGATCATAACTTATGGGTCACCTAAGCATCGGATCATTCTGATCATTGGCCTAATGCCTTAGATGAGACTCCCTAAGAGAATGAACGGTGTGGATTGCACGGTTCTATTGTGTGGGGGCCACGCTAGGTTGCAAGTGCACCACGAACGACATGCAAGAAGTGCATTGGACCATCAGAGTGGCCAAACATGCGCTGACCCGACATTTTTTTTTTTTTTTTTTAAAAAAGAGATTTTCTCCCACATTTCCCTGCAACGATCGAGTTGAATGGACGACGCCCATTTTGGACGAGTCGTGGCCCACCTCGAGCCATTGTCTGGACGATCCAGACCATCCATCGGGTAAGGAGGCCCGGATGTCAGGCCTGTATCCTAAACCCTACCGTTCCGTAGGCTTCTGCAGTCATCCTGGTCGAATTCTGGAGACCCGTAATGCGTAGATAGCAATTGCGCGTGATCTTGAGTCGTATCCTATATTTCAGAGTCGGCTCGACCCAATACTTATACCCTACCGACCGCGCCGTCGCCGCGGTTCCGACATCGGGGCCCGTGCGATGAGGCAATACGTAGACCAAGAGATGTGGGCCCGCGTTCAGTTGAAAAAAATGTCGTGCTTTGCAAAACCGAAGAGAACATGTCAAATTAATCAATCAATCACATCAATCAAGTACACATCACTAGTAGAGTTAGGCATTGGTCCAGATCGGACCGGATTACGTCCAACTTGATTTGTTCTGAAATCCCAATGGCTTGACCCGAACTTAATCTAATTCAAGACCGAATCCGGGTCACCAGACTCGGATCGATTCGAAGCATGGTTGGCCTGACCCGAACTGAGTCCGACTCGGTCAGGGAAACCGAGTTAGATCGGGTTAGGAACGATTCAGATCGTATGAACTTTAATCCAACTGTTTCATGTGGTGTGGTCCACTT
The DNA here is from genome assembly GCA_021015155.1 of Magnolia officinalis. Lineage (NCBI taxonomy): Eukaryota > Viridiplantae > Streptophyta > Magnoliopsida > Magnoliales > Magnoliaceae > Magnolia > Magnolia officinalis. The sequence goes on from JAJHSJ010000010.1 coordinate 66,454,813, forward strand.
CAGCCTTTAATATACTGACTTTTTGTGCCCATGGTCTAAAATAATATGTCAAAATGGATAAACGGCTTAGATAAAATACATACATCAAGGTGGGCCCCACATGACTCTAAAAGACTTTCAATCTACCGTATACATGTTTTTACTGGACTTGGACTTTTGACGTGCACGGTGCACTGCACGAAATGGCAGTGGCTTGCTTTTCATGCAAGCACAGCGTCCGCATAATGACTTCTTTATCGACGTTTGCGAGTTCTGTAGGCCTGATCATGGGGTATGTGTTATATCCAAACCGTCCATCCATTTGGCGAGCTCGTCTTAAGGCTTGAGATGAAAAATAAGACAGATCTAACTATCAAATGGACCACACGAATTGTTTAATGGTGAAAATCATTCTTTGCTATTATTTGTGGTGTGGTCCGGATGATCTTTGGATATTGTTTATTTTTTGGATAATTCTTTATAATTATCTATAAAAATATATGAACGGTGTAGATATAATAAATACATAATTGTGGGGCCCATATAACTTTGATCTCCTTTGAATCGTTCGTACAACTCGGAGCTCCAGGAGCGCCAGATGCCAGTACTGTACTGGAAACGGACTGGCTACTCCCCTTGCCACCGGCCACTGGCTGGTGGTCGGCGCTCTGTGGGCCCCACCATGATGTATGTGTTTCATCCATGCCCTCCATCCTTTTTTTATAGATCATTTTATTTATGAGAAAAAAATGAGGTATATTGAAATCGAACCACATTATAGGAAACAGTGTTGAATGAACGTTGACCATTAAAAACGTTTTGGAGGCCATAAAAGTTTTTGACCAAGCTGATATTTATTGTTTCCCTTCATCTGGGTCTTTATGACTTAATCAATAGATTAGATGTCAAATAAACATTACAATGGGCCTTAGGAGGGCTATAATGGTGGATATCCAATCATTATTATTTTCTTGTTGTGTGGTCCACCTGAGATTTATATCCATATCAGTTTTTTTTTTATAAAGCCCTAGAATGATCTGTAAAATGGATGAACGGAATGGATGAAACACATACATCTCCGGATCGGGTCGGATCGGATCCAATCAGATCGGATTACGGATCGGATCGGTCTAGGTAGGTATGGATCCGAACTTGACCTGAAACGTTTTTGGATATGGACTACCCTACTCGATTTGCACAGATCCAGGCAGTCGGATCGGGTCGGATCCACCGGATCGGGTCAGGATTGCCCAGCTCTAATCACTAGTCAAGTACATATCCCATCACTCCCTTACCAAAGTAACCCCAAAGTCAAAGCAACCCATCCCTTACATGTCAATACACATCACTCACTCACCCATCACTCCATCATCCATCCCTCTCTCCTTACAACCCTATGTGGGCCATACGTGGGACCCACCTAGTTGATTGGCTGGTGTACGTTACCCAGCAGTAAAGCTGCTGATGATTGATGTCAGCAATTCTGGCGGATTCCATCCACACCGTCCATCCACGTGGGACATGTGGGACCCACTTGCCGCATGGGTTGCATCCACACCATCCATCTGGACATGGGGTGTGGGATCCCATGTGATGTGTTGTTTCATCCAGTCGTCCATTGGCCAGGATGGTGGAATCCACCTATATATATTTGTAATATCCTGCACCGTCCATTTGTTTGTACGTGGCCCACCCCACACGTGTGGCACGTGTGGGATGGGACCCACCTTCATGTGTGATTTATCTGCACCATCCATTACCTAGGACGGTGTTATGTGGGCCAGCGTGATATATGTGTATATCCACACCTTCCGTCCATTTTCCTTGGACATGGGGCCCACCTCACATGTGTGACTCGTATGAGGGTGGGGCCCACCTATTTGTATGTATTTTATCCAGCACCGTGCATCTGGACGGTGCATGTGAAGGCCTACTTTGATGTACGTATTCTATATCCTCACGTCCAGATAGACGTGAGGCAGATTCAAAACTCTGATGGGCCACATGTGTGGGACCCACCGTGATACATGTACTGTATCATCCATGTCGTCCATGTGGGGCCACCTTGATATTGTGGTCCATCCACACCAATGTCCGTGGCTCCCAAAATGATGTATGTATTTTATACACGCCGTCCATTTATATGGGACCCACCTATGATGTAGGTGTTTCGTTCGTGTTGTCTTGTACAGGGACGTGGGTCCCACATGATATATGTGTTTCATTTATATAATCCATCCATGGGACCCACCGTAATGTATGCGTTGTATATCCAGCTGGTGGGGCCCATTCTATGATTCATAAGGCCACCTGCCGTATGCATAGTACCCACCTGCTGTGCCGGGCCCACCTATTAGCTGTTCATGGCCCATTGTGATGTGTATTAGGCCCATGTGATGCGGCTCATTATGATGTGTATTAGGTCCATGCGATGCAGCCCATGCGATGTATATGAGTCCCAGATACGAGGTCCATTGTGGCATGTTTTGAGGCCTGTGTTTGAGGCCCACAATGATGTGTTTTGAGGCCCACGTGAGGGGGCCCATTGTGATGTAATTGTGGCCCACGTCTGAGGCCCGATGTGATGTGTATGTGACCCATATGTGAGGCCCAGAATGATGTATATATGGCCCATACGGTAAGGCCCATTATGATCGTATGAGGCTCGTTGAGATTGTATGTGGCCCATTATGTTGTGTATGAGGCCCTTGTGTGAGGCCATGGGCCTACTATATATTTGACCCTATGAAGGCCACTCCTTGGGAGCAATGTTGGTTAAATGTTCACAATAATGGGCAATGATGATTAAATGTCCACATTGTGACCTTCCCTTAGGCCCTTTGTTAGGCTGATTATTGAGGCTGATTCCAATTATCGAGGCTGATTATCAAGGCCGTTTCCGATTGTCAAGGCTGATTACCGAGGCCGATTGTATAGGCCGATTATCGGTACCGGCTATCGATACCGATTATAAGTATGTGACAGCATAACATCATGATACATGCCCATAAGCATCATCTGTATGTTTGTTATGAGATGTGATTGACCATTGCATGTGCCATTGGGCCGATTGTTTATGGGATTCCCTAATAGGCAGAGTTATCCCACATGAACGCACGGTATGCGCAGGATTGATGCATGATTGGACTGTGTGACTATGCATCTTACATTTTTTGATATGATTATTGTACGCCCTAGCAACATCAGGGCGTGGCCTCTACAGGCATATCGTGGATAGCCAGATGGGACACTGAAAATATTTGGTTCTAGCATACGGGCGCCATAGATGTCCCTTGGTGAAAATTCCTAAACCTCTGTGGCCAGGAGATGCCCCAACGTCGAGATTGAGTGGATATATATGAGCGCATGAGGGTCGTATACCAGTAGGCCACGTCTCCCACTATGTCGTGGTCGGTTGGGAGGGGGTGTGACCTTACCCTCCTGAGTGAGGGGTCAATATCTAGGTTGAGTTTGACTAGCTTGAGGAATGGGTCCGCTATCGACGAGCCGGGCCCGATATTGGCAAGCGGATAGTGAGGTCTCTTCCACTTACCCAGTTGTGTACTTGAATAGGGGCGACAAGCTGGTGTAAAGTGTAATAGACCCCGGTGATAGTCCCAAAGATTTACAGTACTGATATGAGCAGGAGTTGCATACTCATTCATTCATTCATTCACTATCCACTCGGGCTGGTGGTGCATAACTAATTGTTGTGTACCTTCGTAATGGCCAGGATTTCGGTTGGGGTACGTGACTAACCTGAGGTCAGGAGTTTTCCGCATTGAGTTTATCTATCCAAATTTAGGTATGAGACTAGTTTGGATAGAAGTCTCTTGTGATGGACCCCGTAGCCTGCGATACTACGTACTATCATCTCGACTTCACAGTCCAGCTTGGTCATTTCATTTGCACCGCATACTGCATTCGGGGCTTATGGCATTTTAGGTTGCTATGTTTCTGCATTTATATTGCCTAGATGATCCTGTCGGTATTTGTGGACTCATCAGGATTTGCATATTGCGTTGCATCCACAGTATATGATGCTTTTACATTGCATAGCCTGGATAAGACTAATGACATTTATGTACTTACTAGCATGTTTCCACATTACTCTGATATTATACGATTTATGGATTGTCAGTATTTTCGCTTACTCTGATATCTATATGCTTAGCACGTGCCTCGACACACACTTACACCACCCTCTAAGCTTTCTATAAGCTTATGCACGATAGATGCGTGTAGGTGGCGTTAGGTTGCAGCAGCATTGAGCTTGGAGTATGCAACTATCTTCTGGAACTTTGATTTTTGATATACGTATTTCTCTTTCAGCACTGTATTCAATTGTTTATATTTGTAGATATGTGATGATGATATTTCTTTTGTGATTTGGGTAAACTTGTGGTTATGCTTATTACGAGTTAAATGTACGTTGAAAAATTCTCCTTGTAGGATCCTAGGATCAGAATCTGGCATATGGGCACTGTGAGTCGAGAATGGGGTACTACGGAGGCTGTTAGCACCGGATTCGGGGATCGAAAATTTTGTGAGCCCGATTTCTGAGTTTGGGGTGTGACACCGGACGATCAAACCCATGATGCTGATCGGACCCATGCAAGCATGCATGTGCTCTGGCGGGAGCCAAACAGAAGCGTACGTTGGCGTTCCTCCAAAAAGATAGAGTTGTATGGCCGCCACATTGGCGATCCGAGACAACATCCCGTTTTCAATCCTAGTCATTCATTGAGGATGCTTCTCAGCGCTCCTTTCAGTGCCCGAAATGGGCAAGCATTCGTCTGCACCGCAGAATGGCGTGGGGGAACATTTCCACTTCGGGAAACATGTGCTGGCGCGATCTGGACCTCCCACCAGGTTTCGTAGATCGATCTCAACCGCTTCCTCTAGGGCATCAACGACCTTGTTAGAAGGGGTGTCTCATCTCACGAGAAAACCATGAAGGGCGGGAAAATCTCGTGAAATGTAGGTAAACGGCGGAGATCAGTGGAAAAAGTGGGCCCTATGATGATCAATGGCCCCATTCGACCCATTCAGATGGATCAGATCACATTGACAGACCGTAAACAAAAATCCACCATTGCTAGCCACATCATCTTCTCCGCTAGATTGAAATACCCATCGTGATGTGGTGGGCTCACTGGGGGTAGAAAGATACTTTTCCAAGAGGCCGCGACAACAGGAATCCATCCCTCGTGATGGATGTACCTCATGCACCCAAGAAATGAAGGTGGGGGCGAGAATGCGTCCACCTATCTCAGGCATTGGATGAGTCGTGCAAGCACTCCTCTCAGCTATAAAAGGCGGGCGTGCATCTCAGGATTCGCACCAAGAGCTGGATGATAAGGAAATAGAAGAGAAAGGGAGAGTGAGTGTGGGAATAGTGAGCTCAGTGCTGCACTGCACCAACTCGACTGGTTTAACTCGGATTGAGTCGGGTCAGTACAGATCAGCAACACCACTATAAGAGGTAGAGAGGGAGAGTGGGAAGCACAGAGAGAGTGAGAGAAAGTTTAAAAAAAAAGAGAAAGGAAAGGAGAGAGAGAGAGAGAGAGAGAGAGAGAGAGAGAGAGAGAGAGAGAGAGAGAGAGAGAGAGAGATGATGCACAGGAGCTGAGCTGGTGCCGCACTGCACCGAGTTGACCCGTTTAACTCGGATTGAGTTGGGTCAGTGTGAGCCAGGGGCAGCCAAAGAGAGAGGCTTGTAGGTTGGTATTCTCAGCCGTTGGAGGAGGAAGGATCTGCCAACTATTGCAGCCCGTTAAAATGACTCAGCCAGCTCTGAGTTCACTTCATGGTCACCTAGAGGTCAAACGGGTCGATTGTGAGGATTGAGTGGCCGACTCAGCAAACACTTATATCGGGCCAGGTAATCTCCCAACACTCCACTACAACTTAATTAAATGGCGGCCCGTTTGGCCCCATCCAGTGAAACACGTTAATGGGAGCTTGTAAATGTGAGTGAAGCAGTTTGTCGGGTAAGACTCGATCGTGACAGCAGGTGCAGCTCAGGGACGCCTTGAATCATGACTGGAATCCAGCTCATAACTGTCCAACCGACTTGGTGTGGGAAGGATGGTTTGAGGTAACACCATTCTGTCAATGTAGGGCCAACTCGGTCGGCTAGTGAGTTCTGGGCTGAATCGAATTCAAACTCGGCCCACAAACCTGCCACTAGTTGGATGCGCTAGTTTTCACAACTCATGGGCCTAACAGGTGGTTCGGCCTAGCCCAATGCATGGACGACCAAGGGACCAAGGGCCCAGGCCTCTACTCGCTAACACGCTCCATCCCATGTGGGTGGCCTCAATCGAGTCATCTCAAGGCCTGAAACTCTCCCAACCGAGTTCTAACCACCTGGATCGACTCAGATTAGTCGACTCTTTTTTTTTTTTTACTTAGGTCACTCTTAGGTGGATTCGGATCCTCTGATTGCCAACACCATGGCCTATTTCCCCTTGCTGTAATAGTGGCTGGACCATTTAAGTCAACAATGCATGGTTCAACGCATTTCACAATCACACGGTCCGATTAGATTTCAACAACTACGATTTTGCGGCTTGGTGCAATCGGAGAGTCCATGTTCTTCCAGATATGGGAGACCTTGGAGCTACCTAAAGGTAGCTTGTGTTGGCCAAATCTCTAAGGAAACTAATCTATCTTACTAGGGTCGTTGCATCTCCAAGATTAGCTCACCAAGGTAAACAAGTAGACATTACAAGATTCTTAGTCCATAGAAAGATAATCACCTATAAGGTGATGATTCTTCCCTTTAAGCTTTCTATTTCCAAATTAGTTAAGTAATAGTCTTTATTAAGAATCACAATTGTTATCTCATAGCATGCAACCTCTTACACTAGTTATGAATTCTTAAGACATGATTTATATCTGATTTATAATTGATAGTTGTGAACCATGATTGCATGCGATAGTTACTTACATGATAACTCCCATTTTAATCGATAGTTCACATCATGACCTATTGTGATTATTATGCATAACATATGTCTGTCATGCTATAGCTATATACTTTCACATGAATTGTTGTAAGTCACTTATGAATCTATATTCACTACAATTACTAGTGGGAAATCCATCTTGTGTATGTGAACACATACTTAGGATGTAACAAGATATAGTGTGGTAAGAAATGGACCCTAGATTTGGAGGTTATATGGGACATGGAACATTAATGTATGATTTACCATCCATATGTCATACGACTTACGTGGCTTAGAAATGACCTCTTTAACTGCTCTAATTTAACCTTGCCTGACCTCTTTGTCATCTCGATTTAATGTTTCGAGTACTCTTTTATTGCTGCGATTTAATATCTGTCCCATGTTTTGATGTTTGCCCTGCGTGGCTTCGATGATCTATACCCATGTATGGTTATCCCTATTTATTGAATTTGATTGACCACTGGTCGACGAGCATCCATTAAACATCATAAGATGAGAAAATCTCATGGGCCGGGGATGGTGGACACTATGCCCGAGTTGTCGGCCTACGCTGGGTGATGAGCCCCCTCACCTGCCTTTGAATGACTGCCTACCCGAGGAATCGAAAGATTGGTGACCCTTGAGTTACTTAAATTGGGTTGTAATTGGAATCATAATGGTTTGGCTAATCATACATTCATAGCATACTGACGATGACGGGTGACTAATTCTGGATGCTGTAGCATGTGCCCTTAGGCTTAGTGGAGTATCATTTCATTAGTTCCCAGACCATCGACTATCGACCTACATACGTGATGTACGATGGCTTGGTCATTATGTTGTGTGTGATGTGCTATGCTGATGACCAGTCTTATGCATGAGTGACGAGCCCAAGTCCTACTGGATGAGCATCCCCAGGTCGATGTGCATTCATGCATCCATGCATTTAAATAAGACTGCATTATGCTTTGTTTTGAATGTCTTGTTGTTTTTAATTGTGCTTAGCTAAGGTGGCAGTGTGTAATCTTGAGGAAAATTCACACTGAGCTGGTCACTCATTCATCGAATATTCAACCGTATAGAGAATGCAGGTATAGGCGGGAACGACTACGAAGTAGGCTCTGGTGGCGTGCCAGCGGGATTGGAGGAGGGATATTACGAGGAAGAGCCGCAGCAGGAGGCGACAAATATTATGAACTTAATCAGTAATTGCAATATTTCTTTTCTAGTTTGTCTTAGTACATTGAAACTTATGAATTTTGTATTTAAGGTCCCCATCTGAGTGGACTAGGATCTTAATATTTGATTATATGATATTACCTACGGTTGTTTATGCTATCACACTCTGATTTTGATATATTACCATTTGCCTGATTTATTTGACGCTTGGGTTTTTGGAAAACAAGTTCTATACTCGGGTTCTGGAAATTGGGGTGTGACAACATATGTGTGTATAGTGCCAGGCATGCCAATGTATTTTACAACTCGATCCGAAGCTAGTGCCTTTAACCCCAAGCATTGGTATGGATCGAGAAACTGCAGGTAGTCATTTATAACCAAGAACTAAAGCAATTCAATCATCTATTTAGTCACTTGTATACATAATTAAACGATTTGTAAAGGGAATGAAGGGGATGATTAGTCCTTCTAATGAGTTCTTTTTACCTTTCAAATGAAAGGATTTATTCTTACCATGATAGCAGAGATGATCTGATACATACAACGCGTAAGTAAAATGAACTCAATCGTATTAATTGAAATGAAAATAAAACTTACAAATATATCCTTAATCGATCAAGTGTTTGTGGTGTAGATGGCGAGGCCTTATATCAAAATCTTCCTTGGTCTAATGACTCGGGCATAAATGAAGGGATTGAATTACACTACTGAAAGCAAAAGTAAAAGTCTTTCTTGCAATACATCTCTCGACATAGATAGAGGAGACTTGCACTACTATTCTAAGTTGGTCCCGCGTAACAGTGTAGATGGATGAGGTTACACTACTTCCTTTTTTTTTTTCAAAGTAAAATTTCATTCCATGGACAAAAGGATACAAGAGATCCTATACAATTCAGGTTCAACAGTTACAAGAAGGCCTGCTCGAACCTATCATAAGAGAAGTCACTGCACAAAGAAAAAAACTATGCAAAGAGGCCCTGACAGAGTTAAATTCTCAGTGCACCCGGGCCCACCCAATCCAGAAAAATGAGGCCTCTTATCTCCCGAGGGACGTCCGAGAGAGAGAGAGAGAGAGAGAGAGAGAGAGAGAGAGAGAGAGAATGCGAGGATGACTAGACCTGCTGCCTAGTCTAGCCAGCCTATCTGCCGGCCCATTCCCCTCCCTAAGAATATGGCGGAACTCGACGTCCCTGGCCTTTTGGAGAGCGATAATTCTACTCAACCAATATCTCCATTTCCGCCTCGCATGGACTTCCCAGTAAGGAAACTGATCACCATCAAAGATTCAGACTCGAGGATGATCTTATTGAAGCCCCTCTTAAGACAGAGCAGCAACCCGTCGTGAATGGCCCTGAGTTCAGCTCGGGTGTTGGAGGCCCTGTCGTACCCTTCTGCAAAATCGAATAAGAAAAGGTCATCATGCCCTCTGCAAATCCCACCCTCACCAGCGAGGCCAGGGTTTCCCTTGGCAGAGCCGTCAACATTCATTTTTACCCATCCGTTAGGGGGTTTCACCCATTTAACAACCCGTATTTTGGGCTCAGGCTGGGGGGTAACTTGAGAGCGCAAACCCAAGTGGGAGAGGAGGAAGTTGTCGGAGCGACGATGGGAACGATCCGGTAATCCTCTGTGAAAGGTCGCGTGGAGCCAACCTATAACCCAAGAGACAAGCACCTGAATTGAGGGGTGAGATCCCTCGAATTTAGCCTGGTTCCTGCCCATCCATAATTCCCAAATGATGAAACCTGGGAGCAACCTATATAGAGATTTCGCCCAGCCCCTAGGGGAAGTACCCTGCCACCATGGTTGAAGCCTGGCTTGCACTGAAATAACCCCTAACAAGGAGAATCTGAAAATGGAGGCGAAATGGGACCACAACGCTTCAGCCCGGGCGCTGTTGAGGAAGACGTGCTGGACAATTTCAATTGCCGACCCGAGTGTCGAGTGGCCAATGCAGCAGATGCAGCGTGATGCGAGTTGGATGCCCTTGGCTTGGACCGCTGACTCCACTGGGATGGCTCCTACATCTTTTTCCAGAGCAGCAAGGATATCTTTGGTGGCAGAAGCGGGAGCCAGACTTTTCCAGGCCAGTCTACCTGCAACCGAGGAGATCTGTTGTGCTTCCAAGCAGATTTAACAGTGAAGGCACTAGACGGATCAAGAGGCCAGACCGGGACATCCGGGCCATTTAAGATGTAGAACCCTCTCTGGAAAATTACGTCTATCAGCTCCTACAGCAGGAGAGAGAAGGCTGAAGAGGGGGGAAGAGGCCCCATGTGCCCCAAATAGTCTCTGATCCTGAGATCCATCAACTCTGCAGGAATAGAGTTCTCCACTCTGAGATAAAGGGGGCCAAAGCCTGACCAATTATCTCTCCAAAAACTGCGCTCGCCCCTCCCAATCTGCCATTGCATTTTAAAGTCCAAAATGGGAAAGAGTTACCGGATCCGTTTCCATAAAGTCAAGGTTGTGGCCACTGGACGAACGTGATATGAAGACTAAATATCTTGATGGAATCTAGCCCGCATGTGCTCGGCCCAGAGGCTTCTTGAGTCCTTATATTTGACCGCCCAAGCCATTTTTAGTTAGAGGGCAACCATGACCTCCGCTAAAGCCCTGATGCCCAAACCACCTTCAGCTATAGGGGACGCTATCGCTGTCCAATTCTTCCAATGGAACTTTCTCCTGCCTTTAGTCCATCCCCAGAAAAAGTGTGCAAAGCGACTCTCCAAGGCCTTCAATGTCTGGGTCGGAACTGCCGCAACAGCAAGGGTAAGCACTGGGACACTGCTGAGGACGTGCTTCACAAGAGTGGCTCTACCTGCTTGGGTTAAACACTTGGCCTGCCAGCCGAAAATCCTGCTGTCCACTTTGTCGACCAGTGGTTGGAAATCCGCTGCCTTTCGTTTGCCCACTACGATCGAAACGCCTAGGTAAAGTAACTTAGCTGAGGTTCTAGCCATTCCTAGCACCCCCTGAATAACGTTCACCCTGGAGAGAGGAAGAACATCTGAGGACATAAAACTATTCTTACGATAATTGATTTTCAAACCTGAAACTTGTTGGATACGGTCAAGGAAAGTCTTTGCTGCCCGGACTGAAGAAAGGCCTCCGTTTAAGAATAGTAAGGTGTCATCTGCGTAAAGCAAATGGGAGACTCTTGGGCTGTTTCTACTTGACTGAAAAACGAGACAGCTTCCCCTGTCCATCAGATTTTTGAAGCCTCTGCTGAGGACCTCCGTAGCTAGAATAAAGAGACTGGGGGAGAGCGGGTCCCCCTGCCGGATCCCACGAGTTGATTTAAAGAAACCCCACATTTCTCCGCTGATTAAAACGGAGAACCAGGAATTACACTAGCACCTCTCCACCATCCACACCCAAATATCGGAGAACCCAAACAGCAGAAGGACGTTACGAAGGAAAAAACCAATCGAGCCTATCATAGGCCTTTTCCAGATCAATTTTGACAATGATATTTCCACCTCTAACTTTCCTATTTAAGTCTCTGACCATCTCCTATGCTAAAGCAATATTTTTAGCTATATATCTGTCTTGGACGAAGGCACCTTGCTCGGGAGAAATCAGATTTGGGAGTATCCTGGCCAGCCTTGTAGATATTATTTTAACGAGAATCTTGTAGACACAATTGCACAAACTGATCGGCCGGAAATCAGCAAACGTCGACGGCGAATCCCCTTTGGGGATGAGGCAAATCAACGATGAAGTGAAGGCCCTAGGGAGGGAGCATTCGCTGAAAAGATCCTTGGCTGCCAATAACAGGTCCTGTCCCACAATGTCCCAGCACCCAAAGAAGAAGGCCCCCGAAAATCCATCAGGGCCAGGCGCGCCATCAGCGGGGAGGGCAAAAACCGCTTCTTTAACTTCAAGCAAAGACGGGGGGCCATGAGGAAGCCGTTGTCTTCCACTGATACCAGGGAGGGAATATTAGCAAGTAGATCTTCTCCAACCTCCGGGGCCCCAGCTGAAAAGAGGTGATGGAAAAACATTCTTGTTTAAGCCCTTTAAAGCAATCTTGGCAGCACGCAACTTCTCCAGCAAATTGCACAAGGGATCTTGGGTTGTAACTGACTCCCATGCCATCTTGACCATGGGCATAAAAGTTTCATGATGGAGCCACATCCTTAGGAAGCGAAATGGCTTGGGGCCGATCAACGGATTCGTGTGGAAATAAAGTAGGAGTGGGGCGTGGTCCGAGTTAGCACGAGGAAGGTGCTCCACTTAGAAAGACTGGAATGTAGTATTCCACATCGAGTTGAATAAGACTATGTCGAGTCTTGCCCACACTCTACCCGCTCTGGGCTGATTATTGCACCACGTGAAAATATTCCCAATCCAGCCATCATCAAGTAATCCTGCCCTGTTAACGGCATCAGCAAATTCTCTTGGAGAATTACTGTTATACCTCCTGCGACTCCTTCTTTCCAAAATAGCCAATGTTTCATTAAAATCCCCTCCCATTGCCCAAGGGCCCTGCACCAGCGAGGGCATGCTTACCATATCCTCCTAGAGAATCCTGCACTGAATACTCGAGCATTTGGCATAGACTACCGAAAAAGAGATCGAGGCTTTTTTTTATTTTTAATTTCTAAAATATAATTTCTAATCTTCTTTTTCTTTTTTTTTTTTTTTTTTTTTAAATATTTTAAGAACCAACCATATATTATATAAACAGAGGAAATTACAACCTGACGCCCCAGGGCCCTCCAACAATGAGGAAACCTGGCCAACACGACAAGGCCGCGCCTGCACAAACAAAGTCTCCACGGGCCTGGAAAGAAGTGGCATGGGCCCGAGAAGACAAAATGAAGCCAATCGACATTCGGGCTACTTCAGGAAAAAAGGACCTGAAAGAAGCCTATCATAAGACTAAGAACAGAAAGGAACAAAAAACCTAACATCGAACTAACCACTGGGAAGACCCACGCGAATCGCCCCAAGGCCCAGCTTATCAAGGAAAAGGCTGCCTCTGACATGTCTCAGGAGGAGCATCAAGCGACGAAAAAACAAGGAAACCTGGGATTCACTACCCATACGGGCCATTCCATCTGCAGGGCCGTTTCCTTCTCGAAAAATGTGCTGAAAAATAATTTGGCCTAAGGATCGCCATCTAAGAGTTCTCTCTATCCAATAGGCCCATTTCTAGGAGGGACACACCGTGCCATTCAGAAAATCAACCACCAGTTTTGAATCTGACTCAACCATAATCTGGTAAATGCCTATACTGAAGCAATGGGTGATCCCGTCATGGACTGCACGGAGCTCTGCATATATGTTGGAAGCTAGCCCATAACCTGCTGAAAACACAAAAATAAACTCACCATTGTAGTCCCTGCAAACTCGCCCACCCCCAGCCGGCCTCGGGTTACTCCTAGCTGAGCCATTAGTGTTGAGCTTGGTCCAGCCCCTACGAGGAAACACCCACCTGACGATTGTAGGGGGGAGCGAGGGTGGGTAGACATAGAGATTCCTAGAAACGTGCGAGAAGATCTGAAAGGAGGCGGGTACATCAGATCAGGGGCGATCTTAACAAGAGCAGAGATCCAACCTTTCACTTTGACCACAATCTCATCCACCTTCATAGCCTTACCATCAAAGACAGCCGAGTTCCTAGATTTCCAGATTTCCCACAAAACCAAAGAAGGGGAGATTCTAATGACCGGTGAGAGTTGTTGTTGCAAACCTGCTGGGTTCCACCATATGTCGAGGAAGTCTAGGATCGCCAAATTAGCTACAAAGGAAATGCCGAACACCTGTCCAAAAACTTTCCACACATCTGAAGCTATCTCGCTGTCGAAGAAAAGATGGTGTAAGGATTCTGTTTTGTGTCCACCAGGTGCAACGCCACTACAACAGATGCACTTGGAGGCCAGCGATACACCTCGACTCTGGATGTTTACATCAGTTGGAATCGCCTCCTGCAATAATCTCCAGACAAAAATAGAAATTTTGGGTGACAATTTCTCATGCTAGACCCACTTCGACCAGGCCCTGCGCAGCCTAGCTACTCTGACTAGCTTCCACGCTAATTGGACCGTGAAACCACCTGAAACAGAGAAAGGCCAGATACAAACGTCTGCTCTATCTGACAGGAAGAAGCCTCCCTGGAAGAGAAAATCAATAACATGTTGCGGAAGAAATGAGAAGACTGACGAGGGCGGGAGAGGCCCATTTAGCCCAAGCACCTGATTAACAGGGATTGCATGTAGGGAGGTAGGCAGATGGGACGTTGAATGATGGATAAGGGGGCCCAAACCTGACCAGTTATCTACCTAAAAACTGCAGGAACCATCACCAATTTGCCAACGCACATTGCTGTCCAGGATATGCATCAACGCCTGAATCTGTTTCTAGAGGGGAGAGGCGAAAGATGGAGGGCTGACAGGGCTGACAGCAGGCCTAGAGAGCTTATATTTAGCTTCAATGAAATTCTTCCACAGGCTTTCGCCATTCTGGTACTTGGCTGCCCAACCCAACTTCAACCAGAAAGCCTTCATGAAATCCGACAATTTCCTAACACCCAAGCCGCCTTCCGATTTAGGCAAAACAACCGACTGTCAGCTCTTCCAATGTAATTTCTTCTTGCCCTCTGACCAACCCCATAGAAAGTTAACGAAATGTCGTTCCAACATTTTGAGGATACAGGATGGGATGAGAGTGGCAGCCATGGAGTGAATAGGGATACTCCCAAGAACATGCTTAATCAGAACTATTCTGCCAGCCTGAGAGAGGAAACACACTTGCCATCCACCAATCCGATTTTCAATCTTCTGGATAAGAGGATGAAAGACGCTCGGCTTTATTCTACCAAAGGCCAAAGGGACGCCCAGATAAGTCAAGCCTGAAGAGCACATCCGGATACCAAGAAGACTCTCGATTCTCCTGGCCCTAACAGGAGGGAGATAGGCAGAGCAGATAATCACACTTTTGTAGAAATTTATCTTCTGACCTGAAGCTCTCTGATAAGATTCCAAAAAGGCTTTGAGTGCGTGAAGAGAAACAATACCCCCATTGATGAAAATAAGAGTGTCGTCCGCATATAAAAGGTGAGAGATGTTCGGACAACCCCTTCTAAGCTTGAAAGGGGCACAATTGCCTAGGTCAATCAGACCTTTAATCCCCCTACTCAGCGCCTCCACTGCAAGAATAAATAGACTAGGGGTGAGAGGGTCTCCCTGCCGAATGCCTCTATAGGATTTGAAGAAACTCGAGGCTTCACCGTTGATGAGAATCGAAAACCAGGCATTACTCTAATAGCTTTCAACCATCTTCACCCAGGAATCGCTGAAACCAAACTTCGTAAGCACTAGCTTCAAGAAATTCCAGTCTAGCCTATCATAAGCTTTCTCCATGTCGAGCTTAATCACCACATTTCCCCCACGGACTTTCCTGTTTAGCTCTCTAACCATTTCCTGAGCCAGCGCGATACTCTCAGCCATCGATCTGCCCCTGACAAAGGCTCCTTGCTTCATAGAGATGAGCAAAGAGATCGGGGCTTGATGTTGAGGAAGAGAAACAGAGAAGGATAGAAGCTGATTGGATCTGAAAATCACCTGAAATGTGGCAAGTTATTGTAGAAAATTCAGATTTTGCCCCCTTCGTCATCATTGGAGCAAGAATTATGAAAACCCAACTTGAGGCTGATTGCCACATGCTTAGAATTCGAAAGCATGGGTTCTAGGATGACAATTACCCAGGGATTATAGAGCTTAATGATCCTCTTGAGGGACCTAATGGTAGGAAGATTACCCACCCCTCGAGCATTCCAAATTAACATTTTGTCGGTCATGGAAGAAACGATATTTCTCAGCCCTTCTTGTTACCTTTCTTCACCTGTCTGGAGATCCATTCACCCCTTATAGAAGTACTATTGGGGTGAAATTTGGGACGTCTTCTGGGTCTCACTCTCGACACTATCCTCTTAAGCAGGGTGGGCCTACTCAATATAGGACAATTCGCGGTTGGAAGCGAGGAAGATTGAGGGGAGCCCAGTTCAACAGCGACTGGGTGGTGCTGTCCAGATGCTGGGACAAAGTGATGTAACGGGCCATAAACCCCTATCCCCACTGATGGGGTGTTCCCCTTTCTCTACTCTGGATTGTTCAAAATAAGGGGATAGGTCCACTTCTAGGATTGGACCCCCGCATTTGGGCACACCGTGGGATGGAGACCGGGAGTAATAGGATCTGAACAGGGAGACTGTGGAGGCGGCAGATATGGAGGAGGAAATAATATCTGTTTCTACAACAGAATGCTCCTTGTTACAGGGCATGCACCCTATGGATCTAGATTTCACTATTCTGTATCTCATGTGTTCTAGGCCACCCCCGGGAATGGTGTAGAGAAATTAAATTCAGGATGGAAAATAGGGGGTTCAGGAGAGCTTATAGTGAACTGGTCCATGCATGGTGGGGATATCAGGTTCGGAGTACCTTAAAGGTGAGCATGAATCTTACATCCTGTGTGAGCCGAGGCGTTACCCAAAAAATCACCTCCTGTTGATACCAGTTGCACAGTGGGCAAATGATGACGGACAGTGGATGTTGGGGCAGAGTTAATCAGTCTTCCTGGGTTATGCAGGCTTTTTGCGTGCTGGTTGGCTTCCTTGTTACTACCAGGACAAACTTCACTCCTTCGTTGGTTAGGAGGATCTGCACCATTATCTGGGGTTGCCTCTAACCCAGTGCCCTCTCCTGGATCAGAGGTACGAAAACCTGTGATGTGCAGCGAAGACTCTGTGTTAAGCTCCTCGATTGGGTCCTGGTATCGAACAGGTGGGCTGCTCGGAAGAGTGAGGCCCTCCCCTGTTTCTTCTGAGGTGCATACCACTGCAGCATTTGAACGAATAGTTGACGGGCGATTCTCCTGCACCGGGATTTCCGATGTCACTAAGGCCAAATCCCCATAACTGGTGTCCCCATGCTGGGGATAGAAAATGCTCTTCACCCAATCCTTTGTACTGGGTCGGGCAGGTTTGGAACTGCTGTGCACTGGCGTAACCTCCCAACGACCTGATTTCAGCATGGCGTGCACCGGGTAGGACGTCGTTCCAACCATTAAATTGAGAACCCGAGCGAGATTGGCTCCAGGGCGGAGTGAAACTTTCACCCGCGTGAACTCCCGAAACAAGTCGAACCTGCAATTAGCATCCATCACAACAACTCTTCCAAAATAGTTTGTCAGGTCCAGAATAGCCGATTCTATCCACGCGTGAGGGGGAATCCTAAATAGTTTAATCCAGACTCCACGAACCGGGTGCTGGTCATGAGGAAACCAGGGACGGATAGATCTGAGGCCCATTTTCTGATGGAGGTCAGTGTCTTCCTAAAACAGGGAGAAATCCTCCTTCGATTTCAACTTGAAGAGGAGCTGGGTAGGAGTTAATCTAACCACCTCGATTGTGAAGGCGCTAAAGGAGGAGGCCCTAATAGCTCTAATTGGTTGGAGAATAGATATCTTTGGATCCTGGGTGATCCCAGGAGGGCTAGCTGGAGATCCCTCCTCTTCGTTTCGACCGCACGTACGTCTGCAATGGTGGTGAATCCAGAGTCCTATGCTCGCTGCAAACTCCTAGTAGCCCCCTCAGCAGCCACCGCGGCCGCATAAGAGGCCGTCGTAAAGGAAGACGGAGGTCGATTCTGAAAGTTGCCACTGTTTCCTGCTGGAACCTTGACTCTGGGTTTGGCCGGGCTGATTGACACTACCCTTCCGTCGATACGACGTCCATTGAGGATGTCTGTTGTCGACTTCGCGTCCTGTTCGTAGAGAAAGCGGACAAACGCATACCCTCTTGGATGGCGTGATTCTGGAGTGACCGGGACAAAAACATCAACGATTTTACCGTACCTCCCAAATATTTCCCAGAGATCCTCCGCAGAGCAATCGTAGGGGAGGTTGCCGATAAACAAACTGTAACCAAAGTTCTTAGAAGACCTTCCAGCGCTGGATGAAAACCCTCTACGAGAGGGCATCCCTAGGAGAGGGCCCCTGCACAGCCCCAAATCGGAGAAAACCCTAGACAAGAGAAAACCCTAGACGAGATAGAAAACCCTCACCCTAGTTACACTACTTCCTAAACTAAGACTGGTCCAGCGTAGCATCGTATTATGGTTGTCGTATGTTAAAACATGATAAAAGATAAAATTGATAGGTAGCATCGTATTGTACATTTGATTTGAGATATGGGCCCAAAGCTCTTTGATTTTTTATTTTAAATTTTTTTATTCATAGAACCTCGAGAAAGATTGTAAAGAGACATCTTCATAACTACTTATGTTTGTAGATGTGGAGATAATTCTAGACGGACAGTCATGGCCTATTAAATGACACTACGTGTACTAGCCGTTTATCATGAGTTGGCTATTGATTGCGCGCATGTGGTACTCCTGTTATATGGATGACAGTTTATTTTGAGCCGCCACGTGTGGTAGTGATAGTTACGTGCTACTCTTTACAAATGTGAATGATGCGCCATATGAAATTAGGCCAATTTAGTGCAGTTGTTAATATGTTCCTCAGATGTTTTTGGCCATGGAACCACGTGGGGTTAGGTCAGCCGAACCTATCATGTCTCATATTTCAAAAAGGAAAAAAAAATAAAAAATGAGGGACTCACTCTATATCGTCAATGGATCCGTTAAAACGACCCATTCATGTCTCATATTAAAAAAGGAAAAAGAGAAAAAAAAGAAAAAGAAAAAAAAAAAGAAAAAAAGAACAACGTGTGAAGGCTACAAAAAAATTAGCAATTTTTATTTATTTATTTATTTTTAAAGTACATCTTTTAATCCACCGACTGAGTATGTCCCGTATGATATAATTGGGAGAAATGTTTTTCACGGACACGGATTAGCTGCTAAAAGGTTGAGTAGCAGACCCACTACTGAAGTGACATCGCTAACTTTTGTGGGCCGCACCATGATGTATGTGTTGTATCCACCCGCTCTCTATCCAATTCATGAGATGACTATAGGGCAAGATAAGGAATGACTCGGATACAAAAACTCGAGAGGATCCGGTATTTAAAAAAATAAAAAATAAAAAAATAAAGTGGGCAAAGTGATGCCCACCATTAAAAACTTTTAATGGTTCAGGAAGTTACCGATCAAGCTAATATTTATGTTTTTCCTTTGTTTATGTCTGTGTAAACTTACAAGCAGGTTGATCTCAAATAAACATCATGATGGACCTATGAAGGTTTCAACGGTGGCCGTCACTAGCTCCACAGTTTTCTGTGGTGGGTTCATCTGAAATTTTAATCTTCCTCATTCTTTGGCTTATTCCCCTAAAATGATCTCCCCAAATGGATAGATGGTGCGGATACAACACATACACCGTGGTTGGACCATCAGATCCGGTGACATCACTCCAGTAGCTGAGTCTCGTTACTCAACCTACTTAAGCTGTCAGTAGCTAGTTCGCGTCCGTTTTCCACATGTTAGGCATATTCAAGTGATATGATAGCTGCATCAGAAATTGAATAACATAGATTTTTTGGCAGCACGTGATTCGTTAAGTTTAATACGGCCAACGTGATTCCCGGGGTTTGGGAATCTACATATATAGTAGTCTCTTTCTGGCGTACATCACACCAGCGACATATTTCGGAAGCGGATTGGCTGGTGTATATATGCTGTATTGACGTCAGTAAGTACTGTTGTTCTGCTTGCGACGTACGTGTTATATTCAAGTCCTTCATCCATTTGATGAGCACGTCTCAAGGGTTGAAAAGAAAAATAAGACAGATCTAATTATCAAGTGGACCACACCGTAGAAATGAGTGGGGATTGAACATCTACCATTGAAATCCTTTTTGGGGTCACAGAGATTTGGATCAACATAAAATTTGTTTTTCCTATTTATTTAGGTCTTTGTGACCTTATGAACAGATTGAATGTAAATTAAACGTTATGGTGGGCCCTAAAAATTGTTTAAAGGTGAAAATTATTATCTAAGCTGTTATTTATGGTGTGGTCTAGATGATCTTTGGATATGATTCATTTTTTGGATAATGCTCTAAAATGATCTCTAAAAATAGATGAGCGGTTTAGATATAATAAATACATCAACGTGGGGATATGTAACTTTGATCTCTTTTGAACCGTCCGTACAACTGAGAGCTCGAGGAGCGTCAGTGATCGTCTTCCGCTGTGTGGTACACCAGCCAATCCGCTTCCGAATATTTCAGTTGTCTGACAGGTAGCTGACATGTGTTTAACGTGCCTGCAGTTGTTGAGTTGAGCACCACCACATATACCAGCTGCCTGCTAGCGACCGGCGAAATATGCAAGCCACTCATCGTGAAAAAAGATAGTACCAATACAGAAAATTCACAATATCCATGCAATGCGGTTTGCTGACACTTTCAGGCCAGATGTGGACCAGAGAAAGCCCGGTTGGAGGCGAAAGTGATCAGGATTGTCGGAATCCTAGAGCGGGCTCATTTCACAGATCATTCCAGTCAGCCTACCATATATGATTTTGGGTAGGAGAAGCTAATTTAGCTAACCAACCTCACTATGCCAAGTTGCCCCACACAGAATTTGCCAGATTCCATCATGTTGACGGTCCAAATTTCATTTTAATCTCATTTTTATTATTTATAGTAAGTTTTAGTTCCATCATAACTCTTGATCCTTTGAACCTTAATTAAGAAGTCATGCTCAACATTAAAAGGGCTTAGAAAAATTAAGAGAACAACGTGGATAGATCAAATTAGACACTATTTTTGTCTTAAAAATCATGAAGTCCAGTAGAAATCATGACCATCTATGAATAGTAAGTTTACTATTTATGATAAGTCATGTTTTTAGGGAGTTGGTGTTGGAGTTTGATTTTGAAACTTTTTCATAGGTTTAATATCACTATTTAAAGGATTGTAAATTCATTTTATCATCAATCAATTTATTTTGAAATTTATTTCTATTTTCCTATTTTTCCTTGTGGATTCAAGGAATCTCTATAAAGAGCCCAGAGAAGCTCCATGGATTCGAAGTAGTTATTCTTAAAGAAGATGGTGATCGACCTCATCACGTTCATCCCTGCTTCAATTAGTATCAAAGCGAAGACTCCCCTTGGGCTGATGGAAAATAACAACGATATGGACTAAAATACTATAGATGGTGATCCAATGATTCATTATCTTTTGGAAAGAATGAAAGCTTTCTACTGTGAGAGTAAGTTGACCATGCAAAGCTACATGCAATACTCGATCGTCTTGCGGATACGTTAATTCTACCCCAAGCCCAAGGCAATGCTCAGCCGCCTGTGGCTGTTATACGGCATAACCCAAATTTTCGTAGAGCACTTTCAGAGGTAAATCGTATGGTTGCCCCAAATGAGTTGAGCTCTAACGACGACAACATCGATGGCGGTTTTGACCGATGACCAGTTCATGGAGGCGATTGACTATATCGTGCAGAAAGAAACTATCGAGGTAAGGATGAACTTCTCAGTTTTAATGGTTTATTGCGTATAAAAGATTTACTCGAGTGGTTAGCCAAAGTATAATGCTATTTTGATTACATAGATGCGTTAGAATGTAAAAAGGTAAAATTAATAACATTCAAATTAAAATCCGGTGTTTCTGTATGTTTGAAGCAATTATAACTCTCATGTACCCAGCAAAATAAGGCGTCCATTCGATCATGGCCATGGATTAGACGTTTTCTTCGACCATAATTTTTCCATAGTAATTACGAGCATGTAATGTTCCAAGAATACCAAAATTGCTGACAGGGGAATTGAACTATCAAAGATTACACCGAAGAATTCCAACGGTTAACAACGTGGAATGACCTGTCAGAAACTGAATTGTAGAAGGTAGCATGATTTATAAGTGGGTTACGATCAACGATTCATGACCGAGTTCTGATGCACCAAGTCGGGACCGTGGATGAAGCAGTTCAGTTGGCATGTGGGGGCGGAAATGCAACTTGCAAGAGTCCCTACTCAGCCATATCCTTTGACTCGGCACCCATGATGGGTCCTACATATGATTCAGTGTTGACACGAGGAAAGGAACAAGTAGGAGGACATCTTTAACCTCCTTCAACCGTAAACCGTGACATTGGGAGAGGTCCATCTACGCCTTAATGTGCGGCACCCACAACAACAAGCCTGAGTAGGATTCTAAATCTTATTATTGGCTAAGGCCGAACACTTGTTACCGCTGTGGCCAATTGAGCCACTTATCAAATACATGCCCTCAATGCCTCGCATCCCACTTGACCATTAATGAATGTGGTACTCAAGGTGATGCAGTGGAAGTAGACACTTTATTTGATGAAGATAAACAAGCTACTAAAGAGCTGGTGACGAAGAGTGGTTGGCCGAGGACAATGGCGAATCCTTGGTCACGAGGCAATTATTGTACACTTCAAGGAAGGAGTTGCATCCACAATGACACAAGTTATCTCGTACGTGGTGTACCCGTCAATAACAAGGTTTATGATGTAATCATAAAGAATAGAAGTAGTAAGAACATCGTCTCGAAAGTGGTGATGGAGAGGTTGCAGTTACCTATGACAAAACATCCTTCCCATTACTCAATTGGATTGATAAAAAATGTGAACGAGACCAAGGTAACCAATTAATGCATTATCTCATTTTCTTTTGATAAAAGTTATAAGGATCAAGTACTTTATGGCATGGTTGACATGGAAGCATACCATATGTTACTCAGTTGACCATGGCAGTCGGACCGTGATGCAACCCACTAAGGATGAGACAATGTTTACGTCCTCATCAATGACAGTTGAAAGATGGTCCTTACCCTTATGACACCAGAGAACCACACCTGAAGCTTTTAAAGTGGATAAGAGTTCTCTCATAATCATTCGAAATTTTATGGAGGAATCCATGGAAATCGGCGAGGTATATGTCGTAGTGGTAAAGGGCAAGGAATTAGAGTCTTTAAACATTCCCCCAAGTTTAAGGCCGTTGTTTAACAAATTTAAGGAAATCTAGCCCAAGTTATTCGATGGATTGCTCCCCATGTGGGATATCTAACATCACATAAACTTCATCCCTGGGTCTAGCTTGTCCAATTGCCCTCACTATCGGATGAGTCCAAAGGGCAAGTAGAGGAATTGATTCGTATGGGTCATTTGAGAGAGAGTATGAGCCCATGTGACGTGCTGGCGTTGTTAACGCCTAAGAAAGATGGGAGCTGACGCATGTGTGTCAACAGTCGGGCAATTAAAAAAATTACCATCAAATATCGGTTCCCAATACCGTGGTTGGATGACATTCTTGATATACTAGAAGGTGCGAAGGTGTTCTCTAAACTAGATCTGAGGAGAAGGTACTATCAGATTCGTATCCGGCCCGGTGATGAGTGGAAATGGGATTTAAGACCAAGAAAGGGTTGTATGAGTGACTG
The DNA here is from genome assembly GCA_021015155.1 of Magnolia officinalis. Lineage (NCBI taxonomy): Eukaryota > Viridiplantae > Streptophyta > Magnoliopsida > Magnoliales > Magnoliaceae > Magnolia > Magnolia officinalis. Next base: position 66,478,327 of record JAJHSJ010000010.1, read on the forward strand.
GTCATACCCTTTAGTCTATTAAATGTACCGAGCACTTTTATGCGTTTGATGAATCAAGTGTTGAAGCCTAATTTCATTGGCCGATTTATGGTAGTATATTTTGATAACATCCTAATATATAGCTAGGATAAGACGGAACACATGGAATATCTCAGGCAGGCGTTATAGGTCTTGCAAGTTAACAAATTACAACTCAGCGTAAAGAAGTGTATTTTTTTAATGGACAATTTGTTGTTCTTAAGATTTGTTGTGACGTCCATGGGCATCCGTGCAGATGATGAAAATGTATGAGCCATCAGGGAATGACCGATCCCGACGAACATTCATGAAGTCAGGAGTTTCCATAACTTGGTGACCTTCTATCGTCGATTTATGCGGAATTTTAGCACGATAGTTGCACCTATTACAAAGTGCATAAAAAATGGGTCATTTCAGTGGACCGATGAGGCTGACAAGAGATTTGCTGAAATCAAGCATCAATTGTTCACAACACCGGTCTTGGTTCATTGGCCGTTACAACTGTTCCTTCATATGTTAATCGGAGGCAATGAAATTTTTTAGCCAGACTGATATTGGTTAGACTGATTTACCCTCGGTTGAGGAGGATCAGTTGATCCTAAAGAGGATTTAGTAGGAAAGGATCTGTGTTAAATGACCATCTAAAAACCTTTCAAACAATAGACCTATAAGCTCGTTTAGGTTCTCAATCCAAAGTCTTGGTTTGAAATAATGCTTGCTCAATTTGGATTTGTCCATTCTTGTTTGGACAGTTGCTGCAGGCTAGCTTGTATGACAAACAAAACTCATGTAATGCTCTTAAACATATTACCGAAAGAAGATGATTTGGCTTCTAATGAAACTCGCTCTGGTAAGCTAGGAAGTTGAGTACCAACAGGATTTTCTTACTGTAGATTTGGCATCTCTTGGTCCTCGAGATTAATAGAAAGCTTTGTGAACTTTTACTCATTGAGTTATAGAGTTAGATCAAACACTACACACAGGTCCCGTCTAATGTGCCAAAGAAGGTGTTTGGCTTGAAATTCGACCAATTGTATGTGTATATTTTGTTGGGCATGCTAGAGCCCTTTACAGCTCAATCCTATTATAATGCCTTTGACCTCAAGTGTCGAGGTAGATAGAGATATTAATGACAATCGTCTATGAACGAGAACGAAGTAGTTTGGTCATCTATTCAGACACATGTATGCACAATGAAGAAATTTGAGAAAGGGAGGGTTCATCCTATTAATGGGGTTTATTTTCCTTTCAACCACAAGGACCTTTTCACGCTGTAATAATAGAGATAATCCAATTCGTAAAATGCATGAGTAAAATGAGATCAATTGCATTAATTAAAATAAAAAAAATAAAATAAAAACTTACAAAGATATTTTGTGATCTAACGTCTATAGCATAGATGGTAAAGGTCTAAATCTAAATCTTTTGTGGTCCAGTAACTTGGGCATAAACAAAGGGAATTACAATACTAAAAAGAAAAGAAAAGTTTTCTTTGCAATCTAGCACTTGGTGTAAATGGAAGGGAATTACAGTACTGGTCTAGGTTGATCTAGCGTAGCAAAATAAATAGATGAAATTACACTACTCCTAAACTATAAATGATCCAACATAACATCGTAGACAGGTTGTCCTATGTTAAGATAAGATAAAAGATAGACAACATCGTGTTGTAGATTTGATTTGATATGTATTCGGTTGGTGAGGGCACAAAGCTCTTTGATGTTTCTCCTATTTATAGAGCTTTTAGGATGGATGCAAGGAGAGATATTCATAGCCACTTCTCACATCTACTAACATGGTGATAACTAGCTAGACACAAAGATATTTGTGGCCTATTAAATGACACCATGTATGATAGTCATTTGTTATGGATTGGCCACTGGTTGTATGCACATTCTACACCCGTTATATGGACGAGAGTTTCTCTTGAGTTGCCACGTGTGTTGCTAGCTATCTATATCTTTGCATGAACGTAAATAGTGCGTGTCATGATGTTTGGCCAACTCATCGCAATTATTACTTTGCTCCTCAAATATTTTTGGCCATAGGGACCATATGAGACACTATGTTACATTGGCCAAACTCGATCACTACTTGGTGTGACCACATTTTGCTCCATACCCGACTTTGGCCATGAGGCCATCATGGTGATTACCTGACTTTACCATATGCATGGGATAAGCAACACGTCTTTACTATAGCTAGCTAGGCTTACCCTTCCTGATCCTAATCTCATTCGATTGGTTGAGTAGTTGCATAAATCTTCTTTCTGTATCAATCTTGTTAAGATTTTTTTGCCACGTGGCATCATCTAAGTCATTACATCTAATGCGGTTAAACGAGGAATAAAAGCTTTTAAAGAAAGTTGGTAAAATAAATTGTAAATATTACATTTCCACCTTATAAAACTATTGTTTCCATAGTGGAAGTGGATTGCACGGACTTTCGTAGTGTGTTGATGTCACCAAGTTTTTTGGTTTTGTCATGATGTATGTATTATATCTACATCGTCCATTCATTCGGTGAGATCATTTTAGGTCATGATCTAAATATTGAGGCAGATCCGAAGCTCAAGTGGTCCTCACCACATAAAGTAGTTGGGACAATGATGCCCATCGTTGAAACCTTCCTAGGGCCCACCATGACCCGGATGAAAGGAGAAAACAAATTTCAGCTTAATCTTAAACCTGTGGCCTTGAAAAGTTTGCAATGGTTGGCGTTTAATCCCCACTGCTTTCTGTAATGTGGTCCACTTTGATGTAGAACATGTCACAGGTACATTCCTAGCATGGTTGGGCGAATAGAAGGTGGACCGTAAATTGACCGTAACTTTTGATTCAGGTATCATTACGGTGCACACAACCTATCAATTTTTATTAAAATGGGCCATCCGAGGTGAACCGACAAAATGGGTCACATCTACCATTTTCATCAGAAAACATGCACTTTCAGCTCAAAAACAAATTTTTAGGAAAAATTACTATTTTTAGTAACTTCGAATTTTTTAATATTATCTTATTTTTAGAGTTTTAGATTTTCTTCCTTTTAAAAAATAGCTTGTAATCATGTTAGGACTCTTATAGTAAAAGTTTATTTGGAATTTTTATTTTTAAAAATTAGGCTCTAGAAGAGTTTTATAAAATTATGATTTTTATTAGAGTTAGGATTTTGCTATTTTTGATAATTATGAATTTTTTTTTAATGGTGTAACAGGAACACATAGAGATTAGACAATTATCAATAAAATTATTAATTTTACACATTTTAGAATTATTTCTATTTTATTTTCCTCGTGGATTCGAGGTTTCTCTATGAGGAGCCCAGATAAGTTTTGTGGATTTGGATCTGTTATCGCCTTGAGGAAGACGGTGCACAACCTCGCTTGTTTCCTTGCGTCACACTTCAACTTTGGTTCCGCCTCATTTTTGAGCTAATGGATGGTGTGGATATAACACATGCATCATGGTGGGCCCACAGAACTTGAAGACATCAATGCACCACCACGCGGCACCCATAATGATATGTGAGTGAAACAAACAATGTAGCAAATATAAGTGAGGTCACCACACAATTACGTAAATTAATAATCATTATCCATTTACTCATGTGTGTGTATATATCAGAATGCTCAGCTGTGCACTAGTTAGCATGTAACTCTTGCGAACTTTTTTGAGAACTCATTATAGGTGATATGACTCCAAAATCCGAACGGTCTACATGAATTAGAACTTCATGAAACCCTTTGGCCTCAATTTTTACTTTGATCCAAAACTTTGATGGGCCATGAGAAATGAAAACGATTTCTTCCTTGATTTGCATTTCTCTTTTCTATGGCCCAGAATTTTAAATCAGGTTGAAAATTTGCCCATTGGGGTTTCATGGGATTCCGCATCACCTGGACTATTTGGATTAGATGCCCATGACACGTGTGCAAAGGTGCACACGTGTGTAGGTTCCCACGTGAGCATGACTCTCTCTCTCTCTCTCTCTCTCTCTCTCTCTCTCTATATATATATATATATATATATATATATACACACACACTGAGAGACACAGGGTTTCCCATCTCTTTTGAGACGAATCTATTACCTTCAGACACACGCAATCACGCACAGCCACATGTATTAGGTAGAGCCGCACAGCCACATGTATTAGGTAGAGCCGATCAGGAAAGTCATACTCAGAACCCTATGGATCAAATCCACAGTGACAGCAGCTCGCTCAAACCTCATTTCAATTAGAAAAAGCAAACTGTCCAAAAATTCAAAAAGTGGAGCTCACCTGATAATGACACGACTGTATAGGGAGCAAACTTACCGTACAACAATTTATATATGGTTGTAATTGAAAAACAAACGGACTCAAAATTCAAAAAGTGGGGCGCATGCACTTGATAATGGCATGCATGCGTGACTATATTGATGTGGTACTAGGTCGTCTCGTGATAATGAAGGGCCGTACCCTGTAGACGAGTTAATTGGGGAACGGATTGGCTACTCGCCCTGACACCAGCCAATGGCTGATGGTTGGTGCTATGTAGGCCCCACCATGATGTATATGTTTCATCCATGCCATCCATCTATTTTTACATATCATTTTATGGTATGAGACAAAAAATGAGGTATATCTAAATCTCAAGTAAACCACATTAAAGGAAACAGTGTTGAATGAGTTTGACCATTAAAAACATTTTGGGGGCAATAAAAGTTTTGGATCAAGCTAATATTTGTTTTTTCTCTTCATATGGGCCTGTATGACCAAATTAACAGATTGGATGTCAAATAAACAGTATAGTGGGCCTTAGGAGGATTTTAATGGTTGATATCCAATCACCATTGTTTTCATGTGGTGTGGTCTACCTGAGATTTATATCCCTATAATTTTTGGTATCAAGCAATAAAATGATCTGTAAAAATGGATGAAACACATACATCATGGTGGGGCCCACAGAGCACCGACCACCAGCCCCGGAGCTGGTGTCAGGGGGAGTAGCCAATCCGTTTCCAGTTAATTGTGACATAAACGCAATATCAACTTGACAACCCTGACAACCCAAAGTTTTGGGGATTGGACCGATTGCACGTTATTTCATATGATATTGCCCACTTGAAGGTTAGATTGATATGGAAATAGCAGGTAGAGCCATGTATATAAGTTTAATTTTGGGAAATGGTCAATAGTCTTTTGGGCACCTCCAGTGGCCTACACTTATGTGTAGTCAGCTCAATTTAGGGTCTCACCTAAATCAAAACTAATAGCCAAATTAAAAGTTACTCCTGAAATTTAGCCAAGGGCTTAGAGCATCATTCAAGGATGTGCTGTAGGAGTAACCCTTAAAGTGAGCCATTTTATCGTTGGACCTTGCTTGTCGAGGTGGCTTAATTGACCGATGCAGATGGGATACTACCCCTGCTTGTCCCGATCCAGCTCGGAATGGGACTGGCAGGGGCTCTGTGGGGCCTATAAGGGGCCATTAGTGATACATAACGTCCATCTATTTATTTTGCAATATCATTTTAGGTATAAGCCCAAAACTTAGGCAAATCCAAGGCTCGAGTGGGTATTAAATACCTACCTTGAAATTCTAGGCTAGAAATTCTAAATAGTGTAGCTTGTAATCAACCAATATGATAGGCTACTACATTGCACCCATGCCTGTTTTGTGTTAAAAAAAAAATTAAAAAAAAATAAAATAAAGAAAATAAAGAAAGAAAACCTACCTTGCAAACTTTTGGGGACCACAAAAGTTTTGAATTAATCATGATGATATTTGTATTTTACCTTCATTGAGGTCCATGCACCTTATGAACAGGTTGGATGGCAATTAACCATCATGGTGGTCCTAGGAAGATTTCAATGGTGCGTGTCTTTGTGTGGTCCGCTAGTACCTTGGATCTGTCACAATTTTTTTTTTTGACTAATACCCTAAAATGATATGGAAAAATGGATGGACAGTGTGGATCATGGTGGCCCCGCAGAGCACCTGCCCATTCCCAGCACAGTACCTGTGGGGGTGGTACCCAATCCACGTGCACCCTTGAATGGCTTCCATATCCCTTACACGCATAATCTGATATTTTCTGTATTACTTTTGTTAGTATTTGTATAGAGCCCGGTAATCAAAGATGTACCATTCATATGATGTAAGTTTCATAATTTCACATAGAGTTTATATAAAGGCTAGTTCATTTAGAACAATATATAATGAGTGAGAGAGCCACTCTTGTATTTGAGAGTTGCTTCTTTGTTTTTAGCTTTCAAGCATAGTTGATCGGTGTGAATTTATGAATGTATCGTTGTGTTTGGTGGGGAAAGTTCCTTCTCCCAATAACTTTAAGCTTTAAAACACATAAAGGACCGTTCACCTAGAAAGATAAAAGAGCCCAGTTTAAGATTAAAACCAGCATCACATTTAAGTCGTCTGACTGAGGTCCACTCCTTTTTTTGTTAGTTTGGTCTTTTACCACAATCTTTGTAAACCATAGCATTTATTTAAAAATATGTTCAAGGTAGACAATGGCTTACCATTGAGGATTCATTTGGAGAGGAGAAACCAAAACAAAAAGTCTAATATTTGCTCCTCAATGTCTGGTCATTTAGTCCTACAGTAAGCTTCACTCCCTAAAGGCCAAGCGATGAAGGCCCGTTTGATTACTATAAATAAGTACTTTAAAAAAAAAAGTTATTATTTTTTTTAAATATTTATTTATTTATTTATTATTATTATTATTATTTTTACGTAAGTTAACAAGTTACTTTTCTTAATTAAATAAGTTAGTTTGGTAAATAAGTATCTTTTTAGAAAAAGTAACATATTTTATTAGTGATTTTTTATTGCTTTTCAACTTTCAAAAGTAACTTATTTCTTTCATTTTTATCGGTGACACAACAACCGACATAGGAACGGTCGTGATGAGGTCGATCACTGTCTTCCTCAGGGGATTTCTACTACGAATCCACGGAGCTCTCGAGACTCCTATGAGAGATAAAAGTAGAAGTAATTTCTAATAAATTCGAAATAACTTAATTGATGATAAAAAATAAAATTACAACTCTTTAAGGAGCTCAAACCTAAGATGGAGTTTTAGACTCAAACTCCAACTCAAACATCCTAAAAACGTGACTTATTAACGGCCTCCATTCCTACTAGACTTCATGGTTTTCAGCAAAAAATAGTAAGTGTCCAATTTAGACCAACCACATTATTCTCCTAACTTTTTAAAGTCCTTTTCTTGTTGGGAACGACTCCTACAACTCAAAGGATTAAAAGTTATCCTCGAAAAAAACTTACTATTTACAATAAATATGAAATTAAATTGGACTTTTGATTGTAGATATGATGGAATCTTGCAAATCTGGCATGGGAAATCTAAGTTCATGAGATTGAAAAATCATCCAATGAATGGGTTGATGATATAGTGGGCCCCACGTAATGATGACCCATATCGAGGTGGCCCCACATGATGGGCAATCTACATTGAAGGTCCGCCCCTAATGATGAATGACCCACATCCAAGGTAAGCCTTACATGATGGGCAACCCATATTGAATGTGAGACCCACATGATGGGCAACCCAGGTCAAAGGTGGGCTCCACATGATGGGCAATTAATAATGGTGGGCCCCACATGATGGATGATCCATATCAAGTTGGGCCCCACATTATAGACAGTCCACATCAAACGTCGGCTTATAATGATGAGTGGCCCATATCCAAGGCAAGTCCCACATAATGGATGACCCACATAGGAGGTGGGTCCACATGATAGACAATCCACATTAAAGGTGGGCTCCACATCATGGGTAGTGGATATTGAAGATGGGCTCCACATAATGGACTAACATTGATGGTGGGCCTCACATGATGGATGACTAACATTAAAGGTGGGCCCTACCTCATGAATTGTGCACATTAAAGGTCGACCCCTAATGATGAATGGATGACCCATATCAGAGGTGGGGGCCCCATAATGATCGATCCACATCAAAAGTTGGCCCCACATGATGGACGGTGGATGTGAGGGGGACTTGACAGACTTTCAAGCTAATTAATTATGATGTTTGAAACCAAATATACTTTTCTACTTTTTAGATGATAAGTATGTTATTTACCAGACATACTTATATGTTGATTAAGTAGAAACCAAGATAAGTGATGTAGAACATGACACAGACACATTCCTAGCATGGTTGGATCAAAAGAAGATGGACAATAAATTGATCAAAACTTTTGATCCGGTTATCATTACGGGGCACGTAACCTATAAATATTTACTGAAATGGGTCATCCGAGGTGAACCGACCAACAAAGTGGGTCGCGTTTGTCCGTTTCATCAGAAAACGCACACTTTTAGCTCAAAAATGAAAATTTAAGGAAAGTTTAATAATTTTAGTCATTCTGAATTTTTAATATTTTCTTACTTTTAGAGTTTTAGATTTCTTTTTTTTTTTTAAATTATATATATATATATCTATATTATATCTATATATATATATATATATTATATATATATATATATATATATAAACTTGCAATTTTTATTTTTAGAAATTAGGTTTTAGAGGGTTTTATTAAATTATGATTTTTATTACAGTTAGAATTTTGCTATTTTTGGTAATTATGAATTTTGGATTTTTTTTTCTATATTTGTGGTGTCATAGGGACATACATAGCAAATAATTTTTAATCAAATTATTACGAATTTTATTAGAATTATTTTCTATTTTCTATCTCTCCTCATAGATTTGAGGTATCTTTATGAGGTCTAGAGAAGTTCTGTAGATTCAGAACAGTTATCCCTCTGAGGAAGACGGTGCTCGACCTCTACACGTCCTCCCCTGCGTCATTTTGGTATCAAAGAGAGGACTCCCCTCGGGCTGATGGCAAACAATGAAGGTATGGGCCAAAATCCTGTGGAATGTGATATAGGGATTTGCTATCTTCTGGAAAAAAATGGAAGTTTTCCATCGGGAGAGTTAGTTGACCATGCACGGGCTGCAGGCAACCCTCGACTGTATTACAGATGTGCTAATTCTGCACTAAGCTCAAGGTGATGCTCAACTGCCCATAGTTGTTGTATAACACAACTCCGATTTTCCCACTGGTGAATCGTATGGCTATTCCATATTATTCGAGATTTAGTGACGAGGACCTTGATGACAGTTTTGCTCGACGACCAACCCATGAAGACGAACGACTAGATCATGTTGAGAGAGATTATCAAGGTAAGGCCGAACTTCTTACCTTTAATGGCTTATTATATATAGAAGATTTCCTCGACTGGATAGCTGAAGTAGAATAATATTTTGATTATTTGAACGTATCAGAACATAAAAAAGTGAAATTAGTAGCGTTCAAATTAAAATATGGTGCTTCTGCATGGTGGGAGCAGTTATAACTCTTAGGTACCCGACAAAATAGGGAGCCCATCCGATCATGGCCACAGATGAAATGCCTTCTGCGGTCACGATTCCTCCCTAGTGATTACGAGAAGGTATTGTTTCAGCAGTACCAAAATTGTCATCAAGGGAATCAAACCGCCACAGATTATACCGAAGAATTTCAGCGGTTGGCAACGCGGAATGACCCGTCAAAAACTGAATCACAAAAGGTAAAACAATTCGTATATGGTTATGGTCGACAATTCAGGACCGAGTTCAGATGCACCCAGTTAGAACCATGGATGAAGCAATTCAGTAATCCATGGCCTGATGGAAAAAGGGCAAGTTAAGTTCTAACACATTCTCAGGAGGGGAATGGGCCGACCGACGGGATTGCCAGATTGGGAAGTGGGTCTTAATCGTCTGTTATATTCCACGTAGTCGCTTACATCCCCAGGGAGGTAAGGGGGCTGATCTTCCTTGACAGGGTGGGCCTGGGCGCTCTCAGTAACTAATCTCCTTGGCCTAGTTTCCCTTTCCTTCCTAGAGCTGATTTTTAGTTTTTTCGGTCTTAAGATAGTTTCCGTCCAGGTCATTTTCATCCTGGGGAACCCGAATTTGTAAATCAAAGTTGTAAAGGTTCTTGTTATGAAATGAAAAATCATGACCATTGACAAAAAAAAAAAAAAAAAAAAAAGGTAGGACGGAAACACAATTTGGAAGATTCCCCACTCAAAGCCCTTCATGGCGGTTCCCATGCATGAATTGATGCTGGCACGAGGAAAAGAGCATGTAGGAGGACATTCTCAACCTTCTACAACCGCGAACTGTGACACGGAGAGTGGTCCATCTAGGCCTTAATGTGTAACACTCATAGCTGCAGGTCCGAGCAAGATTCCAAACCCTTATGGTCGGCCAAGGCCAAACAATTATTACTGCTGTGGCCAACCAGGCCACTTATCAAATACCTGCCCTCAATGCCCTGCAACCCACTTGACCATCAACGAAGGGTGCACTGAAGGTGATGCAGCGAAAGAAAACTTTAGATCTTATGAATATGAACAAACCACTGAGGAAGTAGCTGCTGAAGCAAAATGGGTTCCGTTGGACTATGGTGAGTCACTCGTTATGAGGTGACTATTGTATACACCAAGGAAAAAAGTACACCTACAATGGTATAACATATTTCAAACTAGGTGTACGGTGAATCGGGAAGTTTGCGATGTGATCATCGATAGTGGGAACAATGAAAACATCGTCTCTAATTAAGGTCATGGTGGAAAAGTTGCAATTAAAGATGGAGCATCACCCATTCCCATACACGATCGGTTGAATTGACAAAGGTAATCAAATAGTGCACTATATCTTTTTCAATTGGTAAGCATTATAAGAACGAAGTACTATGTGTTGTAGTTGACATGGAGGCATGTCACATGCTACACGGTCAACCTTGGTAATCCGATCGTGACACCACTCATAATGGTCGAGATAATGTGTATGTTTTCATTAAAGACATCAGAAAAAAATATATTAGCCCCTATAGATCCAGAGGAGCCACCTGAAACTTCTAAAGTAAAGGGTCATTCTCTCTTGACTATAGGGGGCTTCGTGGAGGAATCTAAAGAAACAGGGAAAGCCTACCCATTAATTGTAAATGGAAAGGAACTCGAGCCCACCATCATCCCTGAAAAACTAAAACCCTTGCTACATGAATTCAAGACAATTGTGATCAATGAACTCTCTAATAAATTGTCTTCCATACGAAATATACACAATCAAATTGATCTTGTCGCTGGAGAAAGCCTACCTAATTGTTCACATTATTAGAAGGGATGCGAGATTTTTCAAACACAAGTAAAAGAACTGATCCATACTGGTCAAATCAAGGAAAGCATGCGTACATATATTGTGTCAGCTCAAGAGCCTAATGCAAAGTACAAGGAAAAGGCTGAAAAACATCGGCGTTAGAAATTATTTGAGTACCATAAGAGAAATCCCTTGAGTAACCAGAGGACAAGTTTTTTCCAAGTGAAGAGGTGCGATATAGAACATGACACAGATACATTCCTGGCATGGTTGAATCAAAAGAAGTAGGACTGTAAATTGATCATAACTTTCGATCCGTGTATTGTTATGTGACACATAACCTATCAATCTATATTGAAATGGGTATCAGATCAAAAATGAAAATTTAAGGAAAATTTACTATGTAGGGTCTTTTGTCCTAGTTCCTTTTGCTTTTGTTTCCTCTTGTAGAGTCTTTTGTCCATAGATGTCGGGGATCGAGATCCTAGTTTCTTTTGCTTTTGTTTCCTCTTGTAGAGTCTTTTGTCCATATTCTGTCACATGATAGGTGAGGCCACAATTTTTTGTTGGGCCCACCCAAATGGCTGTATATTTCGAATGATCAATGGAATCCATGGCTATCGCCATTTCTTAAAAAAATAAAAATAAAAAAAGGAAATTTTACTAATTCTGATTTTTTTAAATATTTTCTTACTTTTAGAGTTTTAGATTTTTCTTCTTTTTTAGAAGCAACTTGTAATGATTCTAAGACTCTTCTAGCAAAAGTTTATTTTGAATTTTTATTTTTAGAAATTAGGTTTTAGAAGAGTTTTATTAGAATTAAGATTTTTATTAGAGATAGAATTTTGCTATTTTTAGTAATTACAAATTTTGGATTTTTTTTCTTCTATATAAATGGTGTAATACAGGGACATACATAGTAGACAATTATCAATCAAATTATTCGAATTTTATTAGAATTATTTTTAATTTTCTATCTCTCTTCGTGGATTCGTGATATCTCTGTGAGGAGTCCAGAGAAGTTCCGTGGATTCAGAATAATTATCCCTATGAGGAAGATGGTGCTTGACCTCTATAAGTCCTCTCCTGTATCAATAAGCTACTTATGGCATAAGTAGCTTATCTAAAGTAACTTACAATCTAATCTCTCCCTAAGAGTCTAGAGCATAAAAGTTTGGGGTGCACTCAAACCTTGCTAGAGTAATGGAAGAGTCTAATTTCATCCGAAATGGAGAAATGAGAAAAATCTCCATACAAGTTTAGCAACTAAAACATGGAAGTAGAGTTTCATTAATTCCAACCTCAATGCAGAAGTTTTTCAAAACGAAGTAGACTTACAACCTGTCAGTTGGTTTAGTTGTAAGCCACTTTTTTTTTTTTAATGATAACTTGTATTAGTTGTAAGTCACAGATGGTTTTTGGGGAAAATTTTCACATGTAACTGAGTTACAACATACAAGTCACTTGAAGTTGAAATTTACATTTGAAAACATGAGCTGTGTTTTCACTTACAGATAATACTTTTACTTGCCCACGACAGGATTTTTCAAAATTGCAGTAGTTAGGAGGAGACAACATCCCGTTTCTGCAGGAATCCACTTCGTCCTTCTACCGGCAAAATCAATTGTGTCCCATTCCTTTCTAGCCCCTTTTCTCTATCTTCGTCCCTTCCGGCCCTATTTTGGTGAGCTCCACTGTCTCTATCCCTTCTCGCTTGCTCCTGATTTAGGTAGCTGATGTACAGCGGGTTGTAGACACTTTTATGGCAAAGATGGACCAGAGAAGGCCTGATCGGAGGCAGAAATGATCCAGACCGTCAGAACCTTAAAACGAGCGTATCTCGCAAACTGGTATGAGTTTTTGGACCTATTATATATGATTTTGGGGTAGGAGAACCTACTTTTCTAACCAACTCGCTATGCCGGGTTTCCCATGCGGGATTAGCAAGATTCCATCAGATGGACGGTTGAAAGACCCACTATATATATATATATATATATATATATATTTTACTATAAACATTAAGTTTTAGTTGAAGTATATATAACTTTTGATCCTTTGAGGTGAAGTCGTGCCCAATATAAAAAGGGTTAGAAAAGTTAGGAGAATAATGTGGTTGGGCCAAATTGGACAGTTAATTATTTTTAGCCAAAAAACCATGAAGTCTAGTAGAAATAGAAGTCATCTACAAATTGTAAGTTTACTATTTATAGTAAGTCACAATTTTAGGGTGTTTGAATTGGAGTCTAAGTCTAAAACTCTATCATAAGTTTGAGTTCTTTATTTAAAGAGTTGTAATTTTATTTTTTATCACTTTTAAGTTATTTTTAATTTATAAGAAATTATTTCTACTCTTATTCCTTGTGGATTCAAGGAAGCTTGGAGGAGTCTAGAGAGCTCCCTCAATTCGGAGTAGTTATCCCCTGAGGAAGACGGTGATCAACCTTAACACGTCCCTCCTTGTGCCACAATGCCCTTGCACCCGTGGGACAAGATCTCAGCCACCAGAATCGTTGGCCGTGTCACAAAGCTGAGATCATGTGTACGTCTACATCACCTCTTTGGCTACTCTTGGAGAGGAGACCACAATGGTAGCTAGGGACCTGGCCCATCATTAGGTGCATGATGGGCCTATGTTTTTGGGCCAAGTCCCTGAGGGTGCGGTGTGGAAGTGGCCCGATGGAGCAAGTGGTGCATGTTGCCTATGAAGGGTAGCTTCCATGGGCCAAGGGGCGGTTTGGGAATTGGGTTTTGGTTGGTGGGCCACTTTCCTCTCTTCACATGATCATGATGAGGAGGAAACTAAAGACAAGGGAGACAGGGGGATTGGAATTGTGGCAAACGTAGGAACGTAGATGTTCTATATATAGACTTGCACTCCATTTGAAACCGATCCTTTTTTTATGTTTTTGGAAAGATGATTGTATTTCATAACAGAGAAATTTACAAGGCCTTTGGGCTGCCCCACCTATCATATAGGGAGCATGAGCTAAATTCCTCTCAAGTATCCTAAGCCTACTCTATCCAAAAAAGAGAAGGCCTCTAGCAACATCCGGGAGATCGGACTTGGCTGAAAATGTGGAGGTGACTTGAACCCGATCCCTAGCAAGAGAACTTTGATACACTTGCTTAGCATGATGGATGATACGCAGGCAGCAAGAAACTGTACTCTTTGGCACACAAAATTCAAATTGAATTGGCCAAGTTATGGCCCCACTATACACTGGTGGTCGGCACACATCCACCTTGGAAAAATGTATGCTCCCAGTTTAGGATTTAACGTGTCTGAGAGTGTGTTTATATATACCTTCGAGCTCATGGGAACTTCCCATGAGGTCGAGCTGTGTGGGCCCTACCATGATGTATGTCGATCATCAACACCGTGCATTTGATGGGTCCCCTTTAAATTGTGGGATATCCCAAAAATCAGTCGTATACGGAACTCAGGTGGGCCATACCATCTAAAACCATGTGAAGACATGCCTAAAACATATAAAGGCACTTGGTGGGGCCCAATTGAAATTTGGATGCATCTGAAACTTGATCTGACCCCCTCATCCAAGTGGGACACACATAATGGATGGGCTGGATTTGTGAACCACATCTCGGTGGGCCCAACAAATGATTATGAATGTTTTAATGAAGGGGAACCCCTCTCAACTTTTGTATGTGGTGTGGCCCACACAAGTCACGGGTTGACTTGATTTTTAAGCGCTAGGACCACCATCGAATGGTGCATCTGACTGATGAGGTAGATGTTCAACACGCATCACAGTGGGCCCACACAACTCGACCTCATGGGAAGTTCCCATGAGCTGATATATGTGTGTGTGTGTGGGGTACTATGAGGTTGACCTCATGTGAACTTCCCATGAGGTCAAGCTGTGTGGGCCCACCGTGATGTGTGTCCAACAACATCAACATCATGCATTTGATGGTTCCCCTTTAGGTTATAGGATATCCCAAAAATCAGGCGTATACGGAACTCAGGTGAGTCATACCATCTAAAACAACATGGATACATGCTTAAAACATATAAAAGCACTTGGCAGGGCCCACCTGAGTTTTAGATGGGGCTGAAACTTGGTCTGACCCCTCATCAGAGAGAGACAGAGGAATGCTCACCTGTGCACCTTCTTAGGTGCGCACCTTTGCACATGTGTCATGGGCATAAAATCTGAACATTCCCGTGGTGCGGCACCCCTTGAAACCTCGCAAGCTCAAACTTCAGCCTGATACAAAACTCTGGTGGGCCATGGCAAAAGGATACAGTCTCCTCCCCTGATTTGCACTTCTCTTTTCTATGGCCCACTAGAGTTTTGAATCAAGCTGAAAATTGGGCCTATATATATATAATGAGGCCAATCAAACAATAAAATTGAAGATTGTTAATTTGACCGAGGAAAACAAAACAACAAGTTTTCTAAATCATTACCTTACAACTTCATGAAGACATTAATTACTGAAATTCAAAGTTCATGAATTTGCTATTTTGATGCATCCAAACACCCTCTCACTCTCTGGGCAAAGGAATGCGAGGGAGGGGAATTAAGTACAGTTCAGATCTTCTACTTACTGTGGCCCCAAAGGATTCAGTCATGTCTAGATCCTCAGGCTTTATTTCACTGGGGAGCTTCCAATCAAAGTAGTAGAGAAGCTGAGCAATGGGCAGCACCACATTGGCTATTCCAGATATCATACCTGGGCATACCCTCCTACCAGCCCCAAAAGGGAGATACTCAAAGTGGGTCCCCTTGTAATCACATGGACTACCATCAAATCTCTCAGGCTTGAAGCTCTCAGGATCCTCCCAATGTTGTGAATCCCTCCCAATGGCCCATGCATTGATGATGACCCTTGCCTTGATGGGTATATCGTATCCATCGATTTCACACATCTCCGTGCATTCTCTAGGGAGTAACAAGGGCGCAGGAGGGTGCAGCCTTAGTGTTTCCTTGATAACCAACTTCAAGTAGTGTAATTCATTTGTGTCTCCTTCATCCATCTTCGTCTTGCCTTTGAGTGCCTGTCTGACCTCAGTCTGGGCCTTCTCCATCACTCTGGGGTTTCTCATCATCTCTGACATGGCCCATTCTATGGCGGTAGATGAGGTGTCGGTTCCTGCTCCAAACATGTCCTGAAATGGAGTAAATGAACTTTCGTTAGTGGTGAAGAGATGGATGATTTTGTTTTCCTTCATGGTTACTAGTGCAGTGGGTGCTTATATTAGGTGATGCAGGATGGACGTGACAAGGTTGAGCACCATCTTCCTTGGGGGATAATTACTCTAAATCCACGGAGTTTCTCTGTACTCTTCAAAGATATTCCTTGAATCAAAATAGAAATAAATTCTAAGAAATATTAAAATTACTTAATTAATGATAAAAATGAAATTACAACCCTTTAAATAATGATATCAAACCTAGGAAGAAGTTTCACAATCAAACTCCAACTCAAACTCTCTAAAAACGTGACTTACTATTTATAGACCGTTATGATTTTTACTAGACTTGATGATTTTCTGCCAAAAATAGTATGTGTCCAATTTGTCCTAACCACGTTATTCTCCTAAATTCTAAGCCCTTTTCATGTTGGTCACCAATCCTAAAGGTCAAAGGATCAAGAGTTCAGTAATGTGGTTAATTAGGACAAATTGGACACTTACTATTTTTGGTGGGCTTTTTCAAATCGTCTAGAGGCTTACGCCAAGGGGATTCTCTATCCCCTAGCTTCTTCATCCTAGCTGTAGAAGTGTTGAGTAGAGGATTCTCAACTCTGGTTTCCAGTGGTAGATGCCAGCCCTTCAAGCTCAAGTAAGGTTGCAAGCAAGTCTCGCATCTTCTTTATGCTGATGACACGGTCCTTTTTCCGAACGGTAGTTGTGCTTCGGTTAAAGCAGCTGTAGACTTTCTCTCCGCTTACCAATCCTCATCAGGTCAGAAAATAAATTATAGGAAAAGTTGTTTCCATTGCTCCTCCAAGCTCCCTGCTGGTAGGGTGAGGGCTATTGAGCAAATATTTGGGATTCCCAATTTAGCGTCAGTGTTCATCTACCTGCGGGTTCCTTTGGATAAAGGCACAGTAAGGAATGTTGTGTATTAGCCCATGGTGGACAAGCTAGAGGCAAAAATCTAAGGTTGGAAGGCTAGACACTTATCTCGGGTTGGCAGAAGTACTCTTATCAATCATGTGATGTGTGGTATCCCAGTTCATGCGATGGCGGTGACCATTATGCTGGCGCAAGTTTTGGCCAATGTGGAATCAAAATTCGCCAATTTCTTTTGGGGCTGGCATGAAGGTAAAAGGAAACTCCATTGGCTAAAATGGAGCAACATTCCTTTACTTAAAGAGGAAGGTGGTCTCGACATTAGAAGAATGAAGGGCGTTATGAAAGCACTCAGGCTGAAGATGGTTTGAACTGTGCTACTTAGGACCAGTAGTAGCTGTAGACACTGAAAATCAGTGCCCATGCTGATTTGGTTTGTGTTAATGTTTGGTGGTGGATGATTAGGCTAAGTATGAATGTTGGAGTCGCCACCAGCTGAAAAATTTCAGAATCCCGCGGTCGGCTAGAACTACGAAATTCACAAGGTTGGGGAAGCCTGAAGACTCCCTTCCTTAAATTGACTCCTGGTCTGCGGTCTGAGATTATGGGTAGGGGACCTCGATTACAAAGAGGGAAGGGGTTAGGCACCCTCTCTGCCCGTACAAATGTACGGTCTCTACTTAGTGTGGTAAAACAATCTCAAGGGAAGATGGATGATGTGGTCGAGATGGGACTAGGCACACACGTGAATTTTTTATGTAGCAAGATCCGAGATTTTCATTAAGCCACAGAGCATACGTCCAACGGCGTGCCTAGAAAGCGGATGAGATGATGCTTATGTAAAAAGGTAAAAAAGAGTGGACCAGACCACTAGGAATTTCTGATGTGATAGGATCTGATGTACGTCAAGTCACAGAGCATACGTTCACTAGAGATCTAGAGGAGCAGGGGGGTTGAGAAGGGAATAGATGTCATGATAAATGCTTGTATGGTGGTGGATCTTGGCTTGATCTTAAATGGGCTAAGACATTAACTGAACCATGACTAATCCAGGCTAGGTTTATGAGCTGGAAGGGTTGAGAGGAGGGTTAGAGTGTGGCTGAAAAAATCAGAACTTTTAGGGTTTGGGAGCTCCTTCCCTTTCCCTCACTCTCTACCTCACTTACTCTCTTCCTTTCTCCCTCTCTTTCTCTCACTGTCTTCCTCTCATGGTTGTGGTTTTGAAATGAGAAGAGGAGAGGACTATTTATAGCCTTCCCAATGACATTGCTGTAATTACTGGATTTGAGAGGGTTAAAAGTTGAGGTGGCAAGTGTTGGTTGGTGGAGAGGAGAGAGATGCCACATGACACACTCTCATTGGCTTATGGGGCTGGTAAATTGGTAAATAGTGAAGGTAGGGGGAGTAATTTTGAAGGAAAGTTGACTTTTGGACGCTGGGACAACTGTCCACACGCGGGCCACGAGCGGCGGCAGCCGGAGTGCCGCGGGCGGTAGTCAGACTACCGCCCGGTCCTGGTTCGGGCTTGATTTGCATGTGTGGGCTTCGTGTGGTGCTCTGGTTCGCCCAGTGGTCTCCATTTTGGTTTTCTGGGACTCAAAGTGATGGATTTAGGTATGGATTGAGGGTTCTGGCCAGGGTATAGGGTATAGGCGAGACTGTGTATATACTAAACGGCTCGGATCACGGTTTTGGGTTACGACTGGAGAATTTTGGGGATGCTGGACTAGGGTCTGCGACTAGGGTTTTGGTGTGGACTAGGATTGTAATTAGGGTTAGGTCTAGGATGGGATTAGTCTTAAGGTTAGGTTATGGTCATGGTTCCCGAGTAGTCTTAGCCTTTTCAAGATATTAGCTTGGGTGGGGTGTCTACAGTAGCATTTGGGCAGATTTTGTTTCCTCCAAGTATGGATCCGCTCAGTCAGCTTCGACTGGAAACGCCCCTCCAGTTAATGCATCGCCCCTATGGAGATGCCTATCCAAGTTGTCTCTTTTCTAGACAATAACCTGCAATGGCAAGTGGGTCAAATACCTCAGTACTCGATAAACTTCTGGAGCTGCAACTGGACAGGATTAGGTCCGTTGGCTGCATTAACTACTCAGTACTCGATACCCCTGTTGAACACCTTCAGCTGAGCGTCCAAGATGTGATTGGCCCAGAAGGTATCAAATTGCAATCTCTTGCGGTTGTCATGTTGCTTGTAGAAGCGGTAGATCTCATTAGCAAGGGGGGTTTCCGCACCTCTACAGAGCCAGATCAACATATCTGGCCCCATGACCGTTCAGGCAGCTTCACTGTCAAATTTGGTTGGGAATTATGTAGAGTGAAAGCGCTGAAAAAGCCGTGGGCTAAGAGGATTTGGGATGCAAAGCTCCCTCTCAAGATTTCAGTCTTCATCTGGAGGCTAACTTAGGGGTGATCCCCATTGAAGATAGAATCCAAAAGAAAGGGATATATCTTGCATCTAAGTGTGTTTGTTGTGATAGCGTTCAGGATTTCGCTCCCCAATCAGAATCTTTGAGCCATCTCTTCATCTATGGGGCCCTGACAGATAAGGTTTGGAAGGTATTCAACGATCTCTTCAGCCTTCAATCCTACTCCCGTGGATCCTTCAGTGATAGACTCTCGTTGTGGTGGCAAGCTTATCTGCCAGGTGGTAGCTCGTCTCGATTATACTAAATTACCTCGTGCCTCATTCTATGGGAGATCTGGAGAGCCAGAAATGCAGCGAAGTTTGATGGTATCAGGCCGAATGTTGGTGCAGTTGTAGGCTGTATCAAGTGGCTACTGGCAAAGGTTAGTAGCGATCTCCCTGGCCCCAACCCAAACAAATTCCTCCAGTGCATTTTATATCGTAATTTGGGGATTCCGGCTCGGTCTCCTCTTGCTAAAACATTCCAGATCATTAAGTGGGCCAGACCAAATTTGGGGTGGGTTAAAGTAAATGTGGATGGTTCGGCTACTGGAAATCCAGGTCCGTCAGGGGGAGGGGGGATCTGTAGACATTCCTCCGATAACTTTCTTTTCGCCTTCTCTTCAGGCTATGGAGAATGAACCAACAATAGGGCTGAACTCCAAGCATTACACGATGCTCTGGTTCTCAGTGTGGATTTCGGGTATAGACAGGTGGAACTAGAATCGGACTCTCAATTTGTGGTGGATGCTTTTAGGGGCAAGTTCAATCCTGCGTGGAAGTGGAGGTATTGGTTAAGAAGGATCGAGGAGCTTACGAGGAGGGGAGTTTTTTCTATTTCCCTCATTCCTAGAGAAGGGAACGGGCTGGCCGACGTTCTGGCAAAAAATGGTGCGTCTAATCAAGGAAATACTCTTTTCAGACACGCGAATGAATTACCTATCTGCATTAGGGGTTTGTACATGTTAGATAAGGTCGGTTTGGGTACGTTAAGAGAGTCATGAATGGGCCTCTTGCAACTAGTCGGGTATCGGGCTTGTACATGGATATGATAGGCAGTCCGGGTGATTTTTTACACGCCCAGGACTGCCTGAATTTTTTCATGTGTTCTTCTGAATATATATACAATCCTCGTTTTTGAAAAAAAAAAAAAAAAAGTTATGATCCAACTAAAACTTACTATAAATAGTAAAAGCAAAATTAAAATGGACTTTCGACCGTCGATCTGATAGAATCTCGCAAATTCAGCATGGGCAACTTGGAGTAGCAGGTTGGTTGGCTAAAGTAGCTTCTCCTACCCAAAATCATATATTGTACGCCGAATAACTCATTCCAGTTTGCGAGATATGCCTGCATTAGTGTTCTGACGGTTCTGATCACTTCCACCTTCAATCAGGACTTCTCTGGTCCATCTTGGCCATGAAATTGTCCGCGACCCACTTTACATCATTAGGCCAGATCTTGATTGAATGTACCAGGAACACTATATTGGAGTGATTTATGATCTTCGGCCTCTACAAGCAGTGGCCCATGGATTGAGTGGTTGGATCAAGTAAGACATATGTGCTGAGTGGTTGGATCAAGTAAGACATGTGCTAATTGTTAAACTGGGTTGTGGGAGACACTAACCAAGAGGATGGCTTTCACGTTGTTGGTTGTGATTGGAAATTCAAAATCCCCATCTTGCTGAAGTTTCAGAAGAACGTCGAGCAAATCCTCACTGTCTGATGCACCCTCTTTCTTGTCTGCCACAACCGTGCTTTCTCTTTTGCGTTCTTCAATGATGTCAGCAAGGATCCTATCAAACTCGCGATGCATCCTCTCCACCCGGAACTTCATTCCAGTAATCACCGGAAGAAATTTCCATGAAGGGAAGAGATCAGACACGGAGAAACCTCCAATCATTTTGATAGATTCCTTCATTACTGATACGTACTGTTCTCTGTCCTTGCATCTCTTACCGATGGTTGCCCTACTGATAACATTGTTGGTGAATGTGAAAATCTTTTCCGTGAGATTGATGGGATGATTGGCTGAGGCGTGGATGGACCGGATGAGATTCGATGCTTCTTCTTCTCTAACAGACCGGAATGACTCGACGCGCTTTGCACTTAAGAGCTCGAGTGTGCAAATCTTCCGTAGGTATCTCCAGTAATCGCTGTAGGGTGCAAAGGCCACATCCATGCACCCATAGGTCATGATTTCAGCCCCGAGAAGCCTGGGCCGTGTTGCAAAGCTGAGATCGTGTGTCTTCATCACCTCTTTGGCCAGTTTTGGAGAGCTGACTACAATGGTAGAAACATGGCCGAGCCTTAGGTGCATGATGGGACCATGTTTGTGGGCTAAGTCCCTTAGGGTGCGGTGTGGTAGTGGTCCTACCATGTGGTGGATGTTTCCTATGATGGGTAGCTTGGATGGGCCAGGAGGCAGTTTGGGTATTGGGTTTTGGGTGGTGGGCCACCACCCTTTCTTCTTCATCATGAACAAGAGGAGGAAAGTAAAGAAGAGGGGAATAGAGAGGGGCTGGAATTCCATGGATGCTGTTTAGAAGGCTATAGCAAATCGTATGCATGCATCCATCTATATAGATGAGGTTTGCTAATCTTACACAGGCCATGCTCTGCGACCCTCATGTCAACAAATATAAAAGAATGGAGTGGCCCAGTCCACCATAGACGGTGGGCCCCACTATGCAAGTAATTAATCTGGCCCTACAAAAAAGTGGGGCCCACCATGAATATCAGGCCCGTCCCATGGTTCCCTGTTTTGTGACCCACCTGCGTTGTGGCTGACTTGCACTCATTCATCAGATCCATTCCATCCATCAGGTGAGCTACTACAGTTTTCATTATGGATATTACTAAAACTAGCCTAACCCAAGACTGATGTGGCCCACACCATAGGGAACAGTGAAAACTCGTGTGTAAAATTCGAAGTTACTGTGTCCTTGAGAATGTCCTGATTTTGGGTCAATCCATTCATCCTAGTGCGGCAAGTAAGATGAGTACGGATCGTGTGGCATACAAACCTAGACAATTTTAATAGTGGGAATCGATATCCCAACTCATTCTCATTTTGTAGCCCACATGAGTGTTGAATCAGCCTGATATTGAGGCACCACGCCAAACCACGCCAAACACCCGTGGGTGCACCTGATGGACAGGTTGATTTACATCTGCATGAAGTTGTTCAGGTACACATCAAAAAAAGGTAAGGAAGCTACTGTAAAAAATACTGAATAAAAATATTTTAAAATTATATATATATATATATATTTGGTTTGAAGAAACTTGTGTTTTTGGTGCCTTGGGAATAATCTCGTGTTGAAAAGGAGAGAAGAAAAATATTATGTTTATATATAGGGTGGAGTACTTTATTATTTGCTTGGTTCATCTGTGGAGTACCGGGACTTACGTGTTAACACCTGCGCGCATGGTCTCGTGCTCTAATTTCCACCGTTGAAACCTTGCTAGGCCTGGGTTCATTTGACTATCACCAACAACACGAACAACTCTCACATACAACCCAAGAACCATAGCCCGTAGTCCTCGAGAAATAGACCAAATTAGTGATCTGAATCTGGGATTTTTTATTTTATTTATTTGCCAAACAATATTGTGTACACAGAGTTCCATTATTTGTGTTTGCTGAAGTACACAAAATCTTATATAGGCTTGTTGTATCCTAGAAGCGATTTACCTACAACCTATTAGCATTCTCAAATATTACATTGAGAAGGGGCGAATAACGCTTTAAATACAGTGTGAACACACATGTTTCAGCCTGTCGAATTAATTTTTCGATTTCTTTATAATTTTACGAAATTTATAAATCTGTAATTTGCGCTATCAAAGCACAAAAGTCATGCAAGAGTTTTCATTTCTCTCTCCTCTCGGTCACATGTACGTGCGACCATAGAAAGAATTGCTATGCATGAGCTTTTTTGATCAATCGAATTACAGTCCATGCGTCGGCGAGAGAAGGCCATAGACCTAGTTGGTTAAGGATTAGCAAATCTCTTCATAGCTTTCGAACCTCATATGGAAGCGCCGGTAATTCTAGCATTTCTTGTAGCATGGAAGTGCTAAATTCCTACTAAGTTTTGCACGGTTAAAAAATGGTGGTGAGTCATCCCCTTACATGTGGCACTCATGTAAAGCTGTTAGCATATTGCGTAAACTTTGTGGGCCCACCGTGATGTATGTGTATATATTCATACTATCCATCTATTCTATCAGTTCATTTTAGGGCATGAGCCCAAAATCGAACCTTATCCAAAGTTCAAGCGGACCACACCTTAGAAAATAGTGGAAATTGAACAGCTACTGTTGAAAGCTTCTTGACAGTGAAGTTCATTATCTCCGCTCGCATCAAAGGTGTGGTCCAAATGATTTTCGAAATCATAAGTTTTTGGATCCAGATGGGAAATGATCTCTAAAAAGAGATGAACTCTGTAGATATAATGGATGACATTACTGTGGGGCCCTTGTAACTTTGATCAACTCTGAACCGTTCGTAGAAATCAAAAATCATGAGGACCGTCATTCGACTATGCACGACACGTACGTGCAGCAGGTATATAGGTCGTGTGTGCTACACCCGCCAATCCGCTTCCGTAGTATACTCTACTACTACCGAGTCCGATCCTTCAACAAACAGTACTGAATTGAAAAAAATCCACTGGTTAGTTTGACAAAGGTAAAATGGACGGCTACTGTCTACAGTCCTATGAATACCATAACCGTACAATAATACAATACAATACAATCCTATACATGAATCCAAACGCGCCCTTATGCTGAGTGACCTTGTGGTTGGTTTTTCACTGTTCCCTGTGGTTGGTTTAAAGTAAAATAATGAGTGGTCCAAATTAGAAAGGAAAATCAGATGTTAATTTTAGCTCTTAGGTGCAATCCATGGCTTATGCTACATCCACAGTTGGGTCAGCCATTTGGATGGTCTGGATTTCCGGAAAACTATGCTTTGTGTACCAAGAGTCAGCTTGTACAGGAGCTTCTTGGAGTTTTGCTAACCCCTTTTGGAGTTTTGCATGCATAGATGCTCTTGCAGGCGACGTGAATAAAGGTAGGTAGTGTGAAAGAGCTCAGTTGTGATGTAACAACTAACAAGTAGGCCTGGCCTGTGATCAGCAAGACTATATAATACAATGTCAAAGGCTCTCGTTGTAGTTGGTATTTATTTATTTATTTTTATATAAATAATGCCAAGGTCGTTTGATGCTATAAAACACATCATGGCACCGGACTATCTTTTCTGCCAACTACCATGAAAACAGCTGGCCCTTTCCTGAAAATCAGACCGATCCATTCTCTAGGTGGGCCAACCAGTATGTTGAGTTAAGCCATCGGTTCCAACCGTTGTGACCCACCTGAGGTGATCTGCCTGGCGGGCCCTACCATTTTCACTGCATTTACGTCATGCACAAATCTACATATTGACGGGAAGGATGGTATTGATGACAGAAGTTACTGTATGCTTATATTGTATATGTTTGCTAGAATACATCTAGACTGATAACATGTACTGTTATAAGTATAGATGGGAGTAATAATAATAATATATATTTTTTTCTTCTTCTTTGTTTCTGAGGTAGAACGTATCACTTATATGTTCCTAGCGTGGTTGGGCCAAAAGAAGGTGGACAGTAAATCAACAATAACTTTTGATCCGGGTATTATTACGAGCGCACAACCTATCAATCTTTACTAAAATGTGCTATCCGAGGTGAAGCAACCCACAAAGTGGGTCACATCTGTTCATTTTATTAGAAAACGCGCACTTTCAATTCAAAAATGATTTTTAGAAAATGATTTTTTTAGTAATTCCAATTTTTTTAAAAAATATATTTTCTTATTTTTGGAGTTTAGATTTTCTTCCTTTTTAGAAACAACTCGTAATTATGCTTCGACTCTTTAGCAAAAGTTTATTTTGAATTTTTATTTTTAGAAATTAGGAGTTTTAGTAGAATTATGATTTTTATTAGAGTTAGAAGTTTGTTATTTTTGGCAATTACGAATTTTGGATTTTTTTTTTTTTTTTTTTTCTATGTTAATGGTGTAAGGTGGGATATATATATTAGACATTCATCAATAAAATTATTTCGAATATTTTAAAATTATTTTTATTTTCTTTTCCTCATGGATTCGAAGTTTCTATATGAGGTGTTCAGATAAGTTTTATGGATTGGGAACGGTACTTACCCCCCTAGGAAGACGATGCTCGACCTCACCTCCTTCTCTGCGTCAATTTCCAAGTAATTTTTTTAGCTGAAGATGCAATGCCTTGCAGGTGATCAAAAGTCATTCAGAGTACTGTTTTTATTATTTATTTATTTACTTTTTGTTATTTTGTAACAGACTAATTATTTTTTTATCCACAAGAAAAGGGATTTGGGCTGAGTACCGTCTTGCAAAAGATAACAGAACCCACCTATCATATGCCCAACACAACAAGAAAACCCAAAAGCTTGCTAGGCAATGATTCCGAATGAGTCCGTGAGCACACTATACCAAAAAAAAAAAAAAAAAAGTCTCATTCAGAATTAAAATATTTAAGGTAGGAATATCTTAGCCCTTCGGTCATTAGAATATTTTCCCCTTAATATTAAATGTCTCCCTTATTACCTTTAAATAATTAAAGGATTAAAATATTTGTATCTACGTGGTATATCAGGCATGCTATCATCGGTAAAACCCTTTATGTAAATGGTTTAAATGGACCCAATCTCGAAGTATCATATTGCATATTGCAATTTGTTCAAACCTCCATATTATATACCATTTAACAAATAGAATATGATGGGAGTCAGATAGATTAAAAATCTTGGTTTGACATATTGCCAGATGCTGGTACCAAATGATACAAATGGGTATTATCCATAGAAGATGCCGATAACACCAGAGAGACAAGAAGGAATTGGTTTTCTGTATATTTGCTTGAACCTAAATGTGATTTATATAGAGATGCACAATATGTATATAAGGAAAAATA
Source organism: Magnolia officinalis (assembly GCA_021015155.1). NCBI lineage: Eukaryota > Viridiplantae > Streptophyta > Magnoliopsida > Magnoliales > Magnoliaceae > Magnolia > Magnolia officinalis. The sequence goes on from JAJHSJ010000010.1 coordinate 66,505,002, forward strand.
TAAATGAAAATCAATAGATATACACGAAAGGAAGATCAGTTAGGATAACGTTTGATGCAGGAAAGTACGTGATGAGGCTGATCACCGTCTTCCACATTAAATAATTACTTCCGTATTTAAGGAGCTCTCAGGACTCCTCACAAAAATACTCAAATCCACGAGGGATAAAAGTAGAAATAAATTTGCAATTAATTAATAAATAAATAAAAATAAAATTACAATCCTTTAAATAATGAACTCAAACCTAGGATGAAGTTTTAGACTCAAACTCCATAAAAACGTGACTTTACTATAAATAGTAAACTTACTATTTATAGAGGGTCACCATTCATACTAGACTTCTTGGTTTTCTGCCAAAAATACTAAGTGTCCAAAGTGGCATAACCACGTTATTCTTCTAATTTTTCTAAGCCCTTTTTATGTTAGGCACACTCGTATAACTCAAAGTATCAAAAGTTATGATTAAATTAAAACTTACTATTTATAGTATAAAAAAAATTAAAAAAATAAAAAGAAAATAAAAAAGACTTTTGACCGTTGATCTGATGGAATCTCGCAAATCTAGTGTGGGAAACACAACGTAGCCGAGTTGGCTGGTTGGCTAAAATAGGTTCTCCAACCCCAAAATCATATTGTACGTCAAAAAACTCATTTCAGTTTGCAATATATGCTTATTTTAAGGTTCTGACAGTCTGGATCACTTCCACCTCCGATCAGGTCTTTTTTGTCCTTCTTTATTATGAAAGTGTCCATGACCCGCTCTACATCAATATTTATTATTGCAAGATCGTGTAAGCAAACACTTAATTCAAATCAAACACACGAGAGATAAATGCAACAAAATATGCACAAGAACACATGATTTTACATGGAAAATCCTTACAGGAAAAAACCACAGCATAAAGTGACATCAAATCCACTATGAAAATGAATTACAAGAGATAAATCTTACTTACAAATGTCAAACCCTTCTGAAAACCTTAACCTCCCTCTAAAACAAGCCCTTTAATTTTTGATACCCTAATCCCACAATTACACCAATATTTATAGCATAATAGGAAATAATCCATGCAATTACATAAAATCGTATGCGATGTCAATCTAAGCATCGATTGATCGATCTTGATCGATCGAGCTCCCATGTTCGATCAATTAAACATACTCAAAACTTGAGAGTTGGATGTCCTTGGGCATTACCTTTGATTTTTCAATTTGAGTGCATATCCGTGCACGTATTCACATATATTTAGGACCAAAATAAGTGATGTGGGGTCCACCAAAACCACCCAAAAAATGGAAGATCAGTTTTTATAGACAGTGAATCGACCCTAGCAGTGTTGCCATAATATAATAATATATATATATATATATATATATTATATATATATATATATATATATATATATATTTAGAACAGACACTAATAGTGCCACCGTTAAAAATCTGGACAGAAATCACTACAATAAAAATGGGCAAAGGCTACGGCCAAAATCCATAGCTAAAGATTTTTGGAGAGGTTCCATGAAGTTAAGCTTATGTCTTGGAAGCTGCAGGCTATGTAGAAGCTCCTGAGGTGAAGGATGATGATACTGTAGATGGGAATGAAACCCGGTTTCAGCCACTAGTGCCATCACCTGCTGCTACAACCCATTTGGCCCAAGGGTGTCTGGTACTCCAGTAAGCGAGTGGCTGGTTTTTGTTTTCGGGTTGAACTAGATTTCCTCATGATAAGTACTATTTCTGATATGATGTTTACTTGTGAATCTTTTGGATCTTTTATATTGAACAAATTGTACTAGCACTTGCAATTACTGTATGCAGCACCAGATAACATGAATGTCATTTCAACAAATAGATAGCATGCCATTTCATCAAATAGATAGCATGCCATTTCAACAAACAGATAGCATGTCATTTCATCAAATAGTTAGCCTATATCAAATCTAAAAGACAGGAAAAAAGATACAAATAAAAGAAGATATCAAACCTATGGAGAGGAGCTTCACGACGTGTGTTTCTTCAGGCAGGAGATTCACAACTGTTGCAATGGAGAGAGAAAGAGAGAAAGAGAAGAGGGCGTTCACGGCTGATGCATTGGAGAGAGAGGGAGGAGAATGAGAGAGATTGGAGCAGAGATCGAGGGAGAGAGAGGATTAGGGAAAAAAGAGCTTTCCAAGCTCTGATTAGGGATGGAGAGAGAGAGAGCGAGAGAGAGAGGAGAGAGAGAGAGAGAGAGAGAGAAGAGATAAGCATAACCGTGTTTGGGCGCGGCTCTGTTTTGAGCGCGCGCCCCAAATTTGGGGTTTACTGACGGACGGACGTAGAAGGTGCGATCAGGGGATCCGTGGGGCCCACCATGATGTATTTCGTTAATCCATTCCGATCCATAATTTTAACAAATTATTTTACTTTTGGACACCAAATTTCAGGTATATTGAAGGCCCAAGTGGACCACACCATAAGAAGCAACAGTAATTTAATATCAATGTTTCCTACCATGTGGTCCACTTGAGCTTAGATCTAGTTGATTTTTTTTTTCATCCTCTAAAGTAATATTTACAAATATATAAATGGCTTAGACAGAATATAAGTTTTTTTTTTTTAGGCCTCATAGAGCCCCTTACAACACTATTAATTATTAATGGTGTATCAACTTTTTAGCTACAGATTAAAACTATAGCAATCATAGCTAAGGTTTATATCATAGCAAAAAAGTAACGTGGTCTGAATCCTTTGCCCCCTTTTTCTGGTAGTGAATTGATGGTGCCACCGTTGCATCCATGGTGTCACCATCATCCCCTGGTCAATGGAGAGCCTTGCAGATTTTTCAAATCGTCTAGGGGTCTCCGTCAGGGAAACCTGATCTTACCGACCTCTTTTTTTTTTTTTTTTTTTTAAAGTCAGAAATTTCATTGATTAGAGAAATGTACAGTATTTCAGGAGGGCCGGAACAAAAAGACTATGGACCGCTCCAATCATGACGTGTAGCTATGAACAAGGAAAACAACAAGAATAGACAAGGGGGAAGAGATCAGAGACGAAACGGCTAAGGCCGACACATGTAGCCAAGCCCTGAGCTATCGAGGAGAAGCGATCCTCTAATAGGCATAGGGAGGTCGGAACACTCCAATAGATTTTGTCAGGGCCCCCGTCACTCGCCAGCCTTGCTAAAGCATCTGCCACCTGCGTTACCTTCGCGGAAGATGTGCTTAAATGAAGGTTCAAATTAGTCTTTTTGGAGAGAACCGCGCCATAATGTACCATATGTTCCAAGGACAAGCCGCAACCAGGTTCTTTGCCGCATTGACTGACGCAGTGGAATCTGATTTGACAATGACATTGGAGAGACCCAAGTTCGAACATAGAGATACTCCATCAAGCATGGCCTGTGCTTTCGCCATAGTGTTTGTCTGAATCCCGTATTGTCTTGAAAAAGCGAAGATCAGCTTCCCTTGCATGATCCCTACAGACACCTCCACCATCCACTGGCACCTGGGTTGCTTCTCGAAGATCCGTCAGTATTGACTTTCAGCCAACCAAAGGAAAGCTTACTCCATCTCACTATGCGAGGAGGCGAAGCTGGAGTGGGGCCGGGGGGGTGACGATCTTCAGAATTTGAAGGATAGTGCTATCGGCAGAGGGGATCCTGGGCTTTGCTTGAATGGATGAACCAAGCTCTCGAAGCCAGGAGGAGACCCTGTAAGTGATGGTTTTTGCTAGCATGGTGTTGCCCTCAAACCGGCAAATTTTATGTTGTTCCATATCTCCTAAATAAGTAAGGGAGGGAGGAGTCCTACCATCGTGGGGATGGTTGAGTGTTGTCGGTCTGCTGAGAACCATTGATTCATGAGGGAGCAGAGGGGTTGGTTTGGGATGAACGAGATGCGAAAGAGACTGTGGAAGTAGGCCCAGGCTTGCACTGCTGTGACACCCTGGCAAAGGAGGTGATCTAACGATTCCTCAGCCCCCCCAGGCGTTGGAGCCGATGATTCCGTGGGACTGTGAGATTAGCTAGGGGGGACTAATCTTGACTGTTCATGGCTAGGGGATCGCTGCGAGGAATCAACGCTGGCTGAGGGGTGAATTGGGATGGAGAACTGCAGCATTCACAACGGGAGGCCAGGTTAACGCCAAACCTCTTGATAGCTTGGTCTACCGAGATTGGTTTCAGGACTGATTTCCAGGCAAAAATAGATTTTTTTGGCGGAAGGAGTCTGTGCCATAGCCAGTTGGTCCAGGGAAGCTGAGGGCGTTGGGATCTGGTGACGCTCCATGCTGATTTAAGGGAGAACTTACCAGAGGTGGTTAAGTCCCAAATTAGTTGATCGGGGCGGTTTGACAAAGAGATGTGAGAACCAGCGATGGAACGTATAGTGGAAGGAGCAATGTAGTTTTGAAGAGAGGAAAAATTCCATCGGCCGGTACGATCAAGGAAGTTGCTGAGAGATGCAGATAGAAGAGATGGGGGAACCGGACTTACAGTTGCTGCTCCAAGGAGGCCTCTGCCCGACCAATTATGAAGTCAAACATTAATCTCTCCTTCATTGACGAGTCATCTGGAGTGGTGCAGAGCTGTAGCAGGGCCTTGAGGATCTCATTCCAGGTTGGTGAGGTTGCCGATCGAACTACACCACCTCGAAAGATCAAGTTCTAGAAAAACTTTGCTGTAAAGAAAGATGACGATAGGGATTTGTTCTCGAGGAGGTACCAACACATTTTGATTCTGGTCGCAAGCATGACTTCTTCAATTTTCCTGATCCTCAGGCCTCCTTGGATAGGGGTGCAAAGATTCGACCATTTAATCCAATGTTTTTTGGGTCTCTCCTCAGTTTTCCCCCAAACGAAACTGGCAAAAGCTCGGTTGAGGGAGATGATGGCTGATTGGGGGATGTTAATAGCTGAAAGCAGATGGATAGGCATGCTAGTTAAGACGTGCTTGAGGAGGGTCAATTTGGCTGCTTGATTGAGAAATTTAGTCATCCAACCCTCGATTTTGGACGTAATCTTAAGGATGAGTGTTGAAGCATGGCTTTCCTGATTTTTCCTTTTAAAAGAGGGACGCCCAGGTAGGTAGTAGGAAGAAAGCCTTGATTGAATCCAGTGAGGTTAGTCAGGCGTTGAGCCTTAAGTCTGGATGTTCTAGTTGGGGCAATGAAGACGGTCTTGGAATGATTGACTCTCTGGCCCGAGCATGCCTCATAATCTCGAATAAAAGCCAGAAGTTTCTACACATTATTGGACCTGTCATTGAGAAACAGGATCGCATCGTCAGCAAAAAATAGGTGGGAATGGTTGGACAGTGCTTGGGGAGGCTGAATGGTTGACAAGTTCCTTCGGAGAAGAGTTTAGTGATGCCCCTGCTAAAGGCTTCAGCTGCAAGGATAAATATGGATGGGGAGAGAGGGTCGCCTTGTCTAATTCCCCTGGTAGCCTTAAAGAATCTGAAGCTCCGTCCGTTGATGAGGATAGAGAACCACACATCTCTCCAGCAACGTTCTAACTGTTTTATCCATTGCTGGTGGAAGCCAAATTTTCGAAGGACCTGAACAATGAAGTCCCATTCAAGCCTGTCGTACGCCTTTCCATATCGAGCTTGACGATGAAGTTCCCTCCAAAGACTTTGTGATCAATCTCCTGGAACATCTCGCAGGCAATCGATATGTTGTCAGAAATCATGTGCCCTTTTACGAAAGCCCCTTGCTGAGGGGAAATGAGACCTGAAGGACGGTAGCCAATCTGGAGGCCATGATCTTCAAAAGAATTTTCATGATACAATTGCACAAACTTATGGGCCTGAAGTCTGTGATGCGAGCTGGGTTCTTCTTTTTCGGGATGAGGTAGATTGAGGTGCATTGGAAGGCTTTGGGGATGGGGTCTCCCTTTAGGAAGTCCTTCGCGGCTTCAAAAAGATCCAAGCTAACCACGTCCCAGCAAGAGGTATATAAGTTCTAAGTAGAGGCTTAGCTCTTTAGAAATGGGGCATGTCTCCTCAACGCCACTCGTAGATCATGCTCACTCATATCTCACCAACTCTTCGAGGATGACACACTATTACTGGCTAATGTTGGGAGGTCTATGTTGAAGCGCATTGTAGATTTCCTTAAGGCATACCAATCAACGTCTAGCCAGAAAATCAGCAACACCAAGAGCTTTTTCATCATCTCAGCATCCCAGCCACTGTCCCAGGTCAGGGCAGTCCAAAGGATCCTTGGTTTTCACTGAGGTTCGGCCCCTTTCACCTTCCTAGGTGTCTCAATTTTCAAAGGGAGAGCTTTGAGATCCTACTTCCTGCCCTTTGGTGGAGAAATTTCAGTTCAGAATTTCAGGATGGAAGATAAAATTGCTGTCTCAAGCGGGCCGTGCCACTCTTATCAACCATGTCCTAAATATTATTCACGTGCACGTTTTGGCAACAACTGATATTCCACTATCTCTGCTTGGCGAGTTAGATAGAGCCTGTGCAAACTTCTTTTGGGGTTGGGATGGGACCCGCAGGCGGTACCATTGGCTGAAATGGGAATACATCACTTGTCCCAAGATGGAAGGGGGTCTGGGGATCAAGAGTCTTGCTTGCGTGATGTCTGCTTTTAAGATGAATTGGCCTGGAATGTTTTCAGTACCAATAATGCCAGCAGCTGGGTGTCCTTTGTTCGGGCCAAATATGCTACTAATTTAGACAGCGTGGATGGAGTTTGCATCTCTAATTAGGCTTCTCCCATCTGGAAAAGGGTCTGCTCGATGCTTCCACTGGTTGTAGCCAAGTCCCGGTGGCTGGTCGGTAAAGGAGACCTAGACTTTTGGAGAGACACCTGGTTGGGGTTGGGCCCTCTCGCAGCTTGGCTCCAGCATCCTTCTTCTCAAGAGGTTGAAGTGTGGTCGGGGCTGGTCCCTCTCACAACAATAACGCAAGGACCACGTTAGACTTTTGGAGAGACACCTTGTCGGCTTTTTCCCCTACGCGTCCTGCTTCCTCCGTTCATTTTCTGGGAGATTTGGTTGGAAAGGAATAAGATGAAATTCAACAACACCGTCTTCTCTTCTAATTTGGTTATTTCCCAAGTTCACCGCTGGATTGAGATGATCTGTCCATCTCTCCCCCTTCAGCGATCCCTCAATAGGCTATCTAGCTCGAACCTTGTGCAGTTACAAATTTTCGGTCCTTCTTCCAGGATACCCTCCCCTCGTGTGGTTAAATGGCTGAGGCCCAGGAGAGGTTGGATCAAGATCAACGTCGACGGGTCGGCGCTGGGAAACCCAGGGCCATCGGGCGGAGGTGGCCTTGGTAGAGATTGGGAAGGAAAGTTTATTTTTGCCTTCTCGTCTGGTTATGGCATTGGCTCCAGTTCTCTAACTGAGTTGCGTGCCATCTAGGAGGGTCTGATGAGATGTACTGAGTTGGGTTTTTCTAAAATCGAGGTGGCGAACGACTCCGATTATACTATGCAGATCCTGTCAGAGAACTCTAATCTAGCATGGTCCTTGCGTTATTGGTGCATGAGGGTCAAGGCTTTGCGAGGCAAGTTAGACATTTCCTTTGCTCACACTCCAAGGTAGGCTAATGCGGTAGCCGACCACCTGGCTAGGAGAGGTAGTGCCTCTCAAGCTAATTCCACTTTTCCACCCAGACCGATCTCCCTGATATTACTAAAGGCCATCTATTTTTGGATAAAGTAGGCTTATGATACTTGAGAAGAATTTAGCTCATGCTTCCTATACGGTAAGTGAGGCATTGTCCTTTTTTATGATGTCTACCTGTAGGCTCTGTAAATCCCCCCTTTTTGTGAAATAAAAATGTTTTTCTTTTTGTAAATAAAAATAAAATCCAGTTTTAGTGCATTAACTTCAGAAATTCGTATTTATTTTTCTACAACTCCGATTGAGTTGATTCAAAAGCAATATTGAAACTAGAAGAGTATAGTTTTATATCAAAATAAATAAATAATAAAAATAAAATTTAAAGAAGTTTAAATTTAGAATGTTTTAGAAATTGTACTGAAAATCATTGGTTTTAAGCAGCTGGTACTTTCGAAAATTTTATAATTTTCTAAAACGTAAAATATAATAAATTTCGGTGGGGCTAAATTAGACTTAATGATAAATACCATAAAAATTATAAAAATAATCTAGTGACTAAAAGTACTAAAAACATTACAAGAAATATACTTATTGAAACTGAAAATTTTGACAACTTTATGTTACCGATGGACCGCACTTATCTTTTTCATCTTAGAGTTTTATATTTAGTGTCTTCTTAGGAATTGCTTCTAATCATGTTAGGAATAATTCTATATGATTCAATTAGAATTTTTTTAGTATATTTTACTAATTTGGGTAGTTTCTAACATATTGAAATTAGAGCTCGTGATTAGGGTGATTAGAGTCGAATCATCGTTTACAGTAATTATGAGTAAGCTACGTTATGAACTTATATAATCCAAAATCTAGTTGCGTGCACAAGAAATCTCGCTATCCGATTCATTCTAGAAATGCATCAATTTTCTGAACAAGCTTTAGACTGCTCATTAGTAGGCCACTAAACCCGAGACTATAGAAAGACGTTCATCTTAGCGGGTTTGATGTTCATCGTGGGACATCGAGTAGAGATCACATCTTAAATCATTCAACTTAGACTCGCAAGGTCAGTTCATGAGATATATGAATATTTTTAAAATTATTTAAGAACTTAAGTTAATTGTCTGTGTTCGTTCTTTAACCAAGTTGTGGCTTTCAGGTCATTAGATCGCTACCAAATTTAGAGCAATAACCTAGAGTAATGTCTTACACAAATTCGTATAGTCGCGAGCCTGATTGGTGGCCGATGACCATCGAACTGACTTCTGATCATACCGTCAATCAACGCATCCAGACGGTCGTGTCCATGTGTAGATCATCACTAGGGCCAACTATTTTACGATGGGTGTCGACCCCTACACACAATAATGGCCCCTAAAGTTTGAAAACACCATCTCTTAGTGCTAGTATAGTAAAAACTCATCCCTTAGGGCTATTTGAACCAATTCTAGTGCTATAAATAAGAATTTTGGGGTAATTCTGATGTAGAACATGACACATATACGTTCCTAGCATGGTTGGGCCAAAAGAAGGTGGACTGTAAATTGACAGTAACTTTTGATTAGGGTATTGTTACGGGGCGCACAACCTATCAATCTTTACTGAAACGGTCCATTCTAGGTGAACCAACTCACAAAGTAGGTCGCATCTGTCCGTTTCGTCAGAAAAAGCGCACTTTCAGCTCAAAAATGAATTTTTAGGAAAAAATTGCAAATTTTAGTAATTCCAATTTTTTAAATATTTTTCTATTTTTAGAGTTTTAGATTTTCTTCCTTTTTACAAATAACTTGTAATTATGTTAGGATTCTTCTAGCAAAATTTTGTGTAGAATTTTTATTTTTAGAAATTAAGCTTTAAAAGAGTTTTATTAGATTTAGAATTTTGCTATTTTTGGTAATTACGAATTTTGGTTTATTTTTATTTTTTATTAATGGTGTAAGGAGACACATTAGATAATTAATCATTAATTAAAATTTGAATTTATTAGAATTTATTTATATTTTCTTGCTTTCTTTCCTTGTGGATTCGAGAAGTCTCTGTAAGGAGTCCAGAGAAGCTCCGTGGATTCGGAGTAGTTATCCTTGAGGAAGACGGTGATCGACCTCATCACATTCATCCCTGCATCAATTGGTATCAGAGCGATAATTCCCCTCGGCCGATTGCAAACAACGAAGGTATAAACCAAAATCCTGTGTATGGTGATATAGGGATTCGTTATCTTTCGGAAAGAATAGAAGTTTTCCACTTGGAGAGTCAGTTGACCATGCAAGGGCTGCAGGAAACCCTCAACCGTATTGTGGATGCGCTAATTTCGCCCCGAGCCCAAGGCGATGCTCAACTGCCTATGGTCGCTGTATGGCACAACCTTGATTTCTGTAGAGTACCATCAGATGATGGTAAATCGCAGGCCACCACTTTGATAGTAAGGAAGCCATTATACATGCCAAAGGTAAAAATAGAATTACAACGAGACAACATCTTTTGAACGAGGTGCATCATCCACCAAAAAGTTTATAATGTGATCATCGATGTCAGGAGCAGTGAGAATCTCATGTCGAAAATAATGGTGAAAAAACTGCAACTGAAAACAGAAAAGCATCCATCTCCGTACAAGATTGGATGGATCAAGGAGGTCAACAAAACATAGGTGACAGAACAATGCAGTGTCTCATTTTCAATTGGTAAAAAATATAAGGATCAAGTACTTTGTGATGTAATTGACATGGAAGTTTATCATATGTTACTTGGACGACCATGACAAAATAATATTGATGGTATTGCTACACATAGAGGTCAGGATAATGTATTTAAATTTACTAAAGACGATAGAAAGATTGGACTTCTCGCTATGGGAACGGAGAACCAACCCAAGACTTCTAAAGTCGAGGAACAGTCTCTCACAACTGAACAGACCTTTGTTAAACAATTTGAAAAAACAAAAGATATATATGCATTAGTTGAAAAGAATGAATATATAGAGCCTGTGAACATCACAGGGGATTTGAAACCAGTGTTGGAGGAGTTCAAGGCGATTGTGCTTGATGAACTCCCTAATAAATTGCCTCCCATATGAGATATACAAGACACTACAAAAAAAAAGGGGCAAAGGATTCAGACCATGTTACTTTTTCGCTACGGATATAAACCTTAGCTATGCTTGCTACGATTTTAATCCGTAGCCTAAAAGTGGATACACCATTAATACTTAATAGTGTTGTAAGGGGCTCTATGAGGCCTAAAAAAAACTATATGTTCTATCTAAGCTGTCTATATATTTTTAAATATTACTTTAGACGTTGAAAAAAAAATCAGCTAGATCGAAGGCTCAAGTGGATCACACGGCAAGAAACATATAACTTGATTTACATGCTTCTTACGGTGTGGTCCAGTTGGGCCTTAAATATATCTGAAAATTTGTTTCTTAAGTAAAATAATTTATTAAATTTATATATAGGAATAGATTAACGAAACACATCATGGTGGGCCCCACGGAGTCTCTAATCGATCCGTCTGTCAAAAAGGCCCAAATTTTGGGCAGGCGGTCTAAAAATCTCAGCGCTCAAACTCAATCGCGCAATCTCTCTCCGTCTCTCTCTCTCTCTCTCTCTCTCTCTCGCGCAATCTCTCCCTGTCTCTCTCTCTCTCTCGCGCAATCTCTCTCCCTGTCTCTCTCTCTCTCTCTCTCTCTCTCTCTCTCTCTCTCTACCGCAACCCAGCTGCCGCCCAAACTCTCTCTCATGCACTCTCTCTCCCTGTCTCTCTCTCTCTCTCTCTACCGCAACCCATCTGCCCTGTTCTACCGCAACCCAACTGCCCTACGACGGCGTAACGGTGCTCCGACCACACCTCATCGGCCTACAAATCCAACGGATTAGGGTTTCCACTTCTGAAAGGTGAAATTCTCTTTCTTTTTTATTTTCGGGATTTCTTCTTTGAAGTTCGATGACTGTTTATTTTGATATTGATGTTGCTCACCAAGTGTTTGATGAAATGACTAAACAAAGTGTTGGGTTTTCCTCATTTCATTTGTGTATGGTTTGGCTATTCAGACGTTGGATTGGATGGGTCCTAGCATGATGCCCATCAAATCAGTACCATTAAAACGATAGGAGCCACAATGAATATTATCTGGCACAAAAATCAGAGTATATTACTCACCTGGTTGGCTAGGATTTTGGAATCAATCAGAAACTGACAGTTTTATTCTACATACACGTCTATCCTATCTAGTACATGGATCATCATGAGTTTTTTTTAAGAAAGATGACCTTTATGATGAGGCCTACAATTTTTATGGTGTTGATTTCATATATAAGTGGAATTTTGGCTGGAAAGATGGTAATAGACAGCAAGCCATAGTAGCATTGCATGTAGATTAGCAGATATCCTAATATTTATGAACAATGTCCCTTTCTGTCTTTGGTTACGCTTGGAAACGGGTAAGGCCTTAGGTTCAAATCTCTTTATATTTGAACCTGAACCCACAAGTGGTGAACTATATTATTTAACTGGTAAGCATTTAGCCGACTCCATCCGAGTTCGCCCAAAAATAAAGCAGATCCAAATCTTTGGTAGACCACACCACAGGAAACAATGGTGATTCACCATTAAGAACTTATTTCAGGCCACGAAAGCTTTGGAACAAGTTGATATTTGTGTTTTCCCTTCATTCAGGTTTTCGTGACCTTATCAACAGATTGGATGGCAAATAAACGGATTGGAGGGACCATTGGGTATTTCATTTTTCAACTGTCCAATGAATGTTTCACCAACCTGATAATCAGAAAATCAAATAAGCCAAAATTTGGTTCATGATACATCTATTCTGGAACCCATAATTTGTAAAGTTTAATTCGTCTTTAGTGAATGCAATGTAAGCAATTTATAATGAATTCAGATGTACCTACATATAATCCATCATACTCTAGCTGAACATCAAAGTTTTCCTTTTAGAAGGGTTTTTTGGAGTAGTAATATGGTACTCTGGGAGCCTATACGAGTATTCAGCTACTCAGAAATTGTACATTTGGTATACATTAGGTCAAAGTAAACCAAGTAAATTGTGCAATCCATTGTCACTAAAGTCACAGACTTGCAATTCCAAAATCCTATAGTTTGATCAAATCCCTAACCTTTGATTCTGGGACATGTGTTCGTTACTATTATTTTTGGAGCCTTGTTTATATTTTGAGCATTTAGAATGTGCTTATTTGGAAATCACAACATGCAAACGTCTATTTCTTCATTACTGAGATTCTTCATGTTTTGCAGGTTTTGGTCGGATTGGAAGGTTGGTCTTACGTACGTATTGCAGTAAGTCGGGATGATGTTGAGGGGTGGTGGCTGTCAACGATCCTTTTATTGATGTTAAGTACATGGTTGGGAGGGAAATTCTCATGTTTTCCACTTTCTGAATCCACAAGCATTTAAAATTTGTTGAGCAAGTCAATATAGTCTTCTTAATTGGATGATGTATACGGTGTGCTTATCGTTAGGCATACTTATAGCTAAGTCATGGTTTTGACTACCAAGACTCATAGTATGTCTGATTCACTGGGAGAATTGATTTCTTTTCCCATGGTTTAACTACCAAGTCCTAAAATATTTCTGATTCACTGAGTGACTGATTTCTTTTCCCCCAGGTAAAAAGAGTTACAAGTGAGTAGTATTCTGCATGACTATGACTTATATAGATACCATAGAGCAAGCTACTTGCAACAGTTTGATTTTATGACCACATTCTGGGCAGACTGAGGCTCAATAAAATCTAGACACTGTTTCATATAGTAAAAATACTATTTTTTCTTGACATTAACATCCCAGTTCATTAAAAAAAATCAGGAACCTTGATTTGTAATGGCCTACAGAGAAGTATGATGATCTCTCCAAAGATTTCCATTGAAAGATGGTTGGATTTCATGGCTATATATATATATATATTATATATTATATATATATATATATATATATATATATATATATATATATAATATATATATATATATATATATATATATTCACTTTTCAATTGTCATTCGACTTCCTTTCCATGGAAATATATCTTAATATCAGATGCTTGTAGTTTTACATGATTAGATCTTGTTCTTCTCAGTAAGTCGGGGTCTATGATGTTTTTGGCTCATTAAATGTTACAGAACCAAAAACGATTCATGGATTTTTATTTTTATTTTATAAGCAACATATTTTATGAAAAGGGGGAGACATTGTCCATTAATTTATGGTTTTCTTCAAGGCCGTTTCTTAGAATCTGTGAGTTTGAAACTTTGAAACCAATGTGGTGATGCATCTTCTTCTTCCTTTATGTTCAGGCTTACATGTTTAAGTATGATTCAACACATGGAGTTTTCAAGGGAACCATTAAGGCTGTGGATGAGTCCACTTTGGAAATTAATGGGAAGCGGATTACAATCACATCAAAAAGGTATTGTGCTGAACTTACAATATTTCAAACTAACTACATTTTATCCTTGGCTCTTCCTATTTTTGTTGTCCAGTATACACACACACACACACACACACACACCAACAACACCACACACTGAATGCCTTTTAAAGACTTCACTAAATCAGATAGATTTAGGATATATTAATATAATGTGCATCTTCAGTCTGTGAAGTGTTATTATTGCTAGAAAAGGTGGAATCAAGGGAAATGACTCCCTGTAATCTGATAACCATTAATTAAGAAACCATTGTCTAAATTTGCATATGATACTTCATTAAGTAATAAAAACAAGTCAGTCAGGCAATAAACTCTGAGGTGCTGTATTGTCAAGTTCATTTTTTGTGCCAATATTATCAGGTCAAGCTGAACTAGTTTTTTGTTTTTGTTTTTCTGAAGGATACAAGCTGAACTAATAGTTATGAAGTAGCCATTGTCATAATAAACCCCAACATAACCTCTTTGAGAATTTGAGACCCCACACCTATAATGCATGGTTGAAAGGTTCATATCAAAATTCAAGGGTGAAAGATTATTGTAAACTTTCAACTGATGCTGACTATACTGTTATTTGACCAGGCCCTTATATTTCGAGCATAGAAGTGAAAATTTATGAAGTTGTTTGTAAGATGTCTATTCAATGTAATACAACAAAGAGCTATAAAAAGAGTGTAAATTATTTTTTATTTTATTATTTTAAGGAAATAATGCCACACTAGGAGGTTCTCATTACTATGATGAACATGTTTATGTTATGCGATTCCCAATTATATGCCTGATTTCTATGATATGACTTTGAGTGATTTTGCAATACTTTATGTTATTTGTCATGATAATTCAAAATGTTGACTTTTAAGAGGAAAAAAATAAATCATATTCAGGGATCCAGCAGAGATCCCATGGGGTGATTTTGGGGCAGAGTATGTAGTTGAATCTTCTAGGGTTTTTACAACATTGGATAAGGCATCAGCTCATCTGAAGGTTAGTGGTATTGAAAATATTTTATAGCTGCAATTTAGTCCATTCCATTTTTTTTTTTCTTTTCTTTTTTGGGGTATGCAACTCTTTTCACTCTCTTTTATAGCTGCAATTTAGTCCATTCCATTTTCTTTTCTTTTCTTTTTTTGGGTATGCAAATCTTTTCACTTGTTTTCCAAAAGGGAAAAGAAAAAAAGTGGAAAGTAGAAGAAAATTCAAAAACCAATACTTTCATACTTATTTTGGGAGCCAATATTTCTTTGCTCTTTCCATAGGGTGGTGCCAACAAGGTGATCATATCAGCTCCATCAGCTGATGCGCTTATGTTTGTCGTAGGAGTAAACGATGGGACGTACAAGCCAAGCATGAATATCATTTCCAATGCAAGTTGTCTACCAATTGTCTTGCCCCTCTTTCCAAGGTCAGTTACAATATAAACATTCATCTTTTCTTTGGTTTCTTATATTAAAGACAAGGATCCTGCAGTTGTGAGAGATAGTCTTGGGCACCTGTAGTCTTGGTATGTCTCATCATCCTTCAATAATTTAATATATCGAGATTTCTTTCCCATCATCATTTACATTTTTCTTCTTAATCGATACTTGAAAGTTAATATAATCATTTACTCTGTTTTATAATCTTTAAAATCTTTATATGTAAATCTGTGACCATTTGCATTGTCAGAGAAACTAAAAAACTTACTCATTCTCAAATTGCAATGTGAAATATGCATCCATTATTCAAAGAAAGGGTGACATTCCAAGCACTCACACTTTCTCTCCTTGCTAGCTAAATTGGTGAGTTTTTTTCCTTCATACTATATGATTCATTGATGAAGTGGCCTTGCCATTTGGATAGGCCTATGTTTATATATTATCTCGAAATTGATGAAGTAGATTCGAATGTGCGTTGGAGCTATCTGGATGAGCGGGGGTCCCTAGAAGGTGAGAACCGCTATTATGACCATAATGAAGCTGTCCATTTCCTATGGACAACATTGGAGGGGCCTGACCATTTGGACAGGCCGTGTTTATGTATTTGCTCGAAATTAATGGAGTAGACCCGGATGTGCGTCGGAGCTATCCGGATGAGCGGGGGTCCCTGAAAGGTGGGAACCGCTGTATATGACCATAATGAAGTTGTCCATTTCCTATGGACAACATTGGAGGGGCTTGGCCATTTGGATAGGCCGTGTTTATATCTGTATTTGCAGGGACCACACCCTTAACCTAAACCTATCTCAATTCCCTAAAGCTATAACCTATAACCTAAACCTAACCTAAACCTAATCCTAATCTCAACTCCCTAACCTAAAACCTAAACCTACACCTAATCCGAATCTCAACTCCCTAACCTAAACCTAAAACCTAAACTTGGAAACCCAAACCTAAACCCGATCCCGAACCCGAACCCAATTTTCTAACCTAAACCTTAACCTATTCTCAATCCCTAAACCTTAACCTAAATGTATTCTCAAATCCCTAAACCTAAACCTACACCTAATCGTAATCTCAACTCCCTAACCTAAACCTAAACGAAAATTGAAAACCCAAACCTAAACCCGATCCCAAACTTGAACCCGTTTTCCTAAACTAAACATTAACCTATTCTCAATTCCCTCAAATCCCTAAACCTAAACCTACACCTAATCCTAATCTCAACTCCCTAACCTAAACCTAAACCTAAACTTGAAAACCCAAACCTAAATCTGATCGCGAACCCGAACCCAATTTCCAAACATAAACCTTAACCTATTCTCAATTCCCTAAACCTAAACCTAAAAGATATCTCAAAGCCCTAAACCTAAACCTACACATAATCCTAATATCAACTCTCTAACCTAACCTAAACCTAAACTTAAAAACCCAAACCGAAACCCGATCCCGAACCCGAACCCGATTTCCTAAACCTAAACCTTAACCTATTCTCAATTCCCTAAACCTAAACCTAAATGTATTCTCAAATCCCTAAACCTAAACCTACACCTAATCCTAATCTCAACTCCCTAACCTAAACCTAAACCTAAACTTGAAAACCCAAACCTAAACCCAATCCCAAACCCGAACCCGATTTCCTAAACCTAAACTTATAACCTTAACCTAAACCTATTCTCAAATCTCATAACCTATAACCTAAACCTAAACTAACCTTAACTTAAACCTAAAACTTAACCTATAACCTAAACCTTAACCTATAACCTAAACCTATAACCTAAACTAAATTACCTAAACCTTAACTTATAACCTAACCTAAACCTAAACCTTAACGTATTCTCAAATCCCTAAACCTACACTTAATCCTAATCTCAACTCCCTAAACTAAACCTAAACCTAAACTTGAAAACCCAAACCTAAACCCGATCCCGAACCCGAACCCGAACCCAATTTCCTAAACTAAACCTTAATCTATTCTCAATTCCCTAAACCTAAACCTAAATGTATTCTTAAATCCCTAAACCAACTACAACACCTAATCTTAATCTCAACTCCCTAACCTAAACCTAACCTAAACCTAAACTTGAAAACCCAAACCTAAACCCGATCCCGAACCCGAACCCGATTTCCTAAACCTAACCCTTAACCTATTCTCAATTCCCTAAACCTAAACCTAAATGTATTCTCAAATCCCTAAACCTAAACCTACACCTAATCCTAATCTCAACTCCCTAACCTAAACCTAAACTAAACTTGAAAACCCAAACCTAAATCCGATCCTGAACCCGAACCCGATTTCCTAAACTTAAACCTTAACCTATTCTCAATTCCCTAACCTCTCCCTAACCTAAACTTGAAAACCCAACCCTACTGATCCCGAACCCGATTTCCTAAACCTAAACCTTAACGTATTCTCAATTCCCTAAACCTAAACCTAAATATATTCTCAAATCCCTAAACCTAAACCTACACCTAATCCTAACCTCAACTCCCTAACCTAACCTAAAACCTAAACCCGATCCCGAACCTGAACCCGATTTCATAAATCTAAATCTTAACATATTCTCAATTCCCTAAACCTAAACCTAAATGTATTATCAAATCCCTAAACCTAATCCTAATTTCAACTCCCTAACCTAAACCTAAACCTAAACTTAAAAACCCAACCTAAATCTAATCCAATCCCAACCCGATTTCCTAAACCTAAACCTTAACCTATTCTCAATTCCCTAAAGCTATAACCTAAACCTAAACCTAAACCTAAACCTAAACCTATCACCTTAACCTAAACCTAAAACTAAAACCAAAACCTAAACCTAAACCAAAACCCTATATCCTTAACCTAAACCAAAACCTATAACCTAAACCTTACCCATAACCTATAACCTATAACCTAAACTTATAACCTATAACTTAACCTTAACCTAAACCTAAAACCTAAACATGAACCTATAACCTAAACCTATAAACTAAAACCTAAACCTAAACCTAAATGTATTCTCAAATCCCTAAACCTAAATCTACATCTAATCCTAATCTCAACTCCCTAACTTAAACCAAAACCTGAACTTGAAAACCCAAACCTAAACCCGATCCCGAACTTGAACCCGATTTCCTAAACCTAAACCTTAACCTATTCTCAAATCCTTAAAGTTATAACCTATAACTTATAACAACATATAACCTAAACCTAAACCTAAACCACCTTAACCTAAACCAAAACCTATAAACTGAACATTAACTTATAACTTATAACCTTAACTTATAACCAATAACCTAACCTATGGATTTTGCCATAGTTTAGAAGATTTGTAGGTACATTTTTGATTTCATCATATATAATTGTTTTTTTTTTTTTTTTTTTTTTTTTTTTTTTTTTTTTTTTTTTATTTTTGAAATGTGTACAAAGGCATGCTTGTTTGATTGTGTCTACAATTATTGTTTTATACAGGCTGACAAGCTAAAGAAGTCGGTGGAGATAAATTCATTTTCTCAAGGGAGGGTTTCAGAACTTGAAAGTGATCTTGTGTCTAAGTCCACAGAAGTTACATCTGCAGTTTCAAAGAAAAAGAAGCTTTTATCTTCTGTGTTTGCTTTGACCGTCTAAAGGAAGAAAAATCTGTAAAAACGTGAACATTATTGAATGCATATGGATGGTGTTTACTGTGTTGGAGTGTATTTGTTTCTTGCACATGAGGGCACGCCTTAGTTGTAATTCTTATGATAGGTTGAGCAAAGCGAAGTATTGTTTATTTAGAAATGTGAATGTAGGATGCATTGTAGATTTGATTGCTATTGTAATAAATGCATCATTTTTTTTCTTTGATTGCATTTTATGTACTATTTCTATCATTAAGCTTAGATGAGTTATCAATCACAGTAGGTTCTTGCAATGGAAACAGGTAAAAATAGCTATGAATATAATCTATAGCTTTAGCTACGGTTTTTGTCTGTAGCTATTGGTATATATTGCTACGGATATGATCCCTATTGGTATATATTGCTACGGACAGAATCCGTAGCGTTTGGTATCTATTGCTACGGATAATATCTGTAGCTATTAGTGTCTATTGCTACGGATAATATCTGTAGCTATTGGTATCTATAACTACGGATCTAATCCGTAACGATTGTACCTATTGCTACAGATAAAATCCGTAGCTATTGATATATATTGCTACGGATATAGTCCGTAGCGAGACCTTTCGCTACACCACCAATAGCTACGGATGTGCTACGGATTATATCAGTAGCAAAAGGGCTTTTGCTACGGATTTTGGCCGTAGCCTTTGCCTGTTCTTCTGGTAGTGAGACCACATTGATCCCGTTTTAAGGAAAAGTCTGCCTAATTGCCCATTTTATCAGAAAGAATGTGAGATCTTAAAGGTAGAAGTGAAGGAACTGATCCATACTAGTCAAGTCAAGGAAAGCATGAGGACATGTATTGTGTTAGCTAAAGGGTCTAATGTCAAGTACAAGAAAAAGGGCTAATAAACATCGGCGTCAGAAGTTATTTCAGAATCATGAGTCAAGTTTCTTGAGTAAGTCGAGGACGAGTTTTTTTTTTCAAGTGGAGGGGTCTGATGTAGAACATGACACAGATACGTTCCTAACATGGTTGGGCCAAAAGAAGATGGATCGTAAATTGACCATAACTTTTGATCTGGGTATCATTACGGGGTACGCAACCTATTAATCTTTACTGAAATGGACCATCTGAGGTGAATAGACCCACAAGGTGGGTCGCTTCTGTCCATTTCGTCAGAAAACGCGCACTTTCAGCTCAAAAACGAATTTGAAGGAAAAATTTATTATTTTTAGTAATTCTGATTTTTTAAATATTTTTCTATTTTTAGAGTTTTAGATTTTCTTCCTTTTTAGAAATAACTTGTAATTATGCTAGGACTCTTTTAGCAAAAGTTTGTTTAGAATTTTTATTTTTAGAAAATAGGTTTTAGAAGAGTTATATTAGAGTTAGAATTTTGCTATTTTTGGTAATTACGAATTTTGGTTTTTTTTTTTGTTATTATTATTAATGGTGTAAGGAGACACATTAGACAATTAATCATTAAATAAATTTCAAATTTATTAAAATTTATTTCTATTTTCTTACTTTCTTTCCTCGTGGATTCGAGAAGTCTCTATGAGGAGTCCAGAGAAGCTTCGTGGATTTGGAGTAGTTATCCTTGAGGAAGATGGTGATCGACCTCATCACATGCATTCTTGCGTCACATTCCTTGCCCCATCCAATTTTACCCTAGAAGAAGAGAGAGAGAGAGAGAGAGAGAGAGAGAGAGAGAGAGAGAGAGAGAGGAGAGAGAGAGAGAGAGAGAGCTTGGGGTGTGAGGATTGGTGCACCTCCACCCTCTCATCCCTTCTATGGCCACCTCGCCGTAACCGGAGCCATCGTTAGAGCTTTCCTAGTAATGATTGGAGGTAAGTGTTGAATCCTACTCATAATCTAGGGTTTCAGTAGTTGTTTATCCCTAGTCTCATAAGCATGTATGCTTGTTTAGGTCCAACGATTTTCTTTAAAACCCTAACCCTAAAAGCGTCGTGAATCAGGCGAATTGTCACGAGGTGCGGACCATTATATCCAAGTTATTTTTTATCAACCCTTGAGGGTCTTAGTCAATTACTAGTTGCTTGTAGATGAATTTATGCATGCTAATATGTTCACATTTTGATTTAGTTATAATTGATGATATTAGTTGGATATGAATGCTCACATGTTTGATGAAATGTCTAATTGGTGGAATGTGTTTCTTTGTTGTTACTCACATGCTTGATTTAATGCTTAAGTGATTGTACTACTTTATGCGTGCTCATATGTTGGATTTAATATTTTAGTAAACATATTACCTTATTGATGCTCACATGTTCGATAGAATGCCTAAGTGGTTGTATAGTGGAATCTATGTTATGATTGCGTGACATAGTGTTTAGTTCATAGCGATACTTAAGATTGCTACGATATTGGGTCAGTTGGCTAACCACCCAAACTCAAGGGGTGGCCCGAGTTAGGGCAGCACCCCAAACTTCTCGATCGACGAACATGGACGACCGACAATAGCTAGGCTACAAGGGAAACTCACACCCAATGTCGGTCAAGTCGGAGTTCCCTAAGCTAATCAAATTATCCTAAGATTCGACTGATAGCGTGTGTTCACCATGTATGATAATGACAATTAGAATCAAGGATACCCTATTCCCACTGAATGAGTACTTATAACTACTAGCAGTACTATTCACCAGATTCATGGATCGGGCATGGTGGTATGGGACACCGTGTCTAAGTTGTCGTCCTATGTTGGGGTGGCAAGCCTCCCGTAGTGACCAATGAGCAATCAAGAAAACTATAAACCTATTACATCAAACTAGAGAATGATATCGTGACTGCCCCGCAATTGCGTTTAAGTGATGACTCTTGCATTAATTGTATGCCCTCCACATGTTAATGGGCTGCCTAACCCTATGCGTCCAGGCTGTGTCATCTGGGTCCTTTTTATTAGTCGGGCTAGTGTTAGTCCTTCATTGGCTGGAGAGTTGTCGCTTGGGTGATAAATCCAAAAATGGACCAAGGGACACAGGTAAGGAGCTGCTTCAGTCCCCCCGAGCCTCGTGATCCAGTTGAGACCACAATAAAAAGAGGATACCCTAGTTTTCCCAATATGTTGGATGAATGGAACTTAATAACTACTCGGCTAACATACACATTTACTGCATTCCATTACATATGATTTTGCGATTGGGCGGTGATGTCGCTTGTATGAGAGTGCTGGCATATGCGAAATAAGTGTTAAAGTCGCTTGTGAGGGAGAGTTAGTTAGAAAGGGCATGCATCATGTCATAACCTTATATGTACATTTAATAAGAGTATTTAGGAAGTGATTGATTTCTTGTTCATCATTTTTATGCTGATTGCGTTGATAATATGTTATGGGTGAAAATGGACTAACCAAGAAAACCATGATGAGATAAAACACAAAGCACAAGTAAATGAGGTCGAATAAGAGCTCAACCCCGACATCCAAGAACAACATCCATGATCAGTTCAAGGATTGACCACCAACAATAAGTTCGATTCTGGTTGAGATCTTATCACGACCAGCTAACCACTATCAATATGGACCCGACCTACCTCGAAGAAAGCCTCGCAATCAACAGTTCGTCTCGTTCTGTGGGACCTTAACCCTCTGACTAGGAAGTCGACCTCGACCCCTTGACCTAGAGGTCGACCTCAACAATCTATCACGATCTTCTCAAATCCTGACCACTTGGAGATCTTATCAAAAGATGATCTCTCTGAGATCTTCTCCGAGGATCTCAGGAGGACAATTACGACACGTTCGAATGGAGATCCATTCAGTATTATGTATTTATCATACGAAGGCATTGCCATATACGTTATTGCACAAAATAGACTATAAATAAGGGCCTCATCTAAGGTGAAAGGTACACACAAATATACCCTAAGTTATATTAATAGACCCAAAGTCTCTGCCCTAACTTTAGTTTGGAAGGTCCTCTACTATAGTCAAGGTTTCCATTGTCGTTTACTTTTACAGGTATGCAGCGATCTAGTGAGGACGTCCAGATCATAGCATCAACAATATACATAACTTAAAACTAATAGAATCACTGAGTTAATTACTCACTCCCACCTAGGACGATGTTTTAAAACACCAACCAGGCATTGTTGTTGATGTATATTCTATTGAGGCCTCCAATGGGTAGGCTTGGATTGGCTTGTACTCTCGTCATAATGTCTTGGGAGTGTTGGGCGAAATCGGAAGACCTTGCATTTATTTAATTTTGTGCTTGTATATGTTGGAGTCAAGACAGGTGTGTTCTGTATGTTGATTTTCTTATATGTTTATTGTGGCTTGTATAATCCTCATTTTGGGCGATCCCCACTATTGAAATCGTAATTTTAATTGTTAACTCATTGTTTCTGAATTTTTGTTATCTCTACTTTGCTTTGGATCCGCTAAGTTGAATTGTGTTACTCTGATTATTCATGTGTAAAATGAATGTGAATATAAACGAGGTCACACGTGCATTTTCATTTGGTTCACACTCGAGAACTCGGGACCGGGGTGTCTGTACTTGGGTGCCAATTTTCAGGGCGTTACATGTGTAGACGGAGGGGAGGGGACATCTCCTAATAAGAGATGTCATTGCTCCGTATAGTGGCACCATTATAACATTCTCCCACTTAAAGAATAGTTTCTCTAATAATATGAAAAGTACTCCCAATACAGTTGCTCAAACATCACCAAATACTGCATAATAATAAACTCAAGAGAAGGTTTACACTAAATAGACCTCTCCCTTACAATAAGCTTTGTTAACATATATGTTATTGGTCAAATAATAAAAATGTTGTATTTTCTGGTATATTATTATGGATTGGATTAGTCTTTCTGGTAGCTAGATCTATTAATAATACCTTCCTTTTTTCATACTTTTTATATTCTCTAGTCAATCAATTTATTAAATTGTATTGTTATTCATATTGAAATTAATCTCGATTGCTGAGGAGTTGGTCAATGATGACCTAGTATATAATTATTTTGAGTGCCTATGTTATCGTCGTTGTGAATCTTTTGCAATGAGATCTTTCCGTCTTACACCACGTTATGAACAAAGTGATATTGAACATCGATTTGCTTGGTTAGTGTATGAAATATCAGATTCTTAGCCAAGTGTAATGCATTGTGACTGTCACAAGGAATCACCATTACTTTATGCTTGAATTTCAATTCTTCGAGTATTCTCTTTAAATAAATACATTCTTTGCATGCTTATGTAGCTAACATGTACTTTGCTTTTGTAGCAAGTAAGGCCACCTCTGACTACAATCTCGACTTCTAACCACTGTACTATTGGCCAAAGAGAAAACATAACTTATGTTAGATTATGATCTCCTGCGTAATATACATCTACAAATCCAACCAACTCTAAATTTATCCATTGTTACAAATAGTTGCCTCAGAAGTACTCTTCAAGTAACAAATGATCCACTTTATAGAAGTCCAATGATCTCTCCCTGGATTCGCCATGTATTTACTAATTGCTCTCACTATTTGTGCAATGTCTGGTCTGGTGCACACTGTGAAAAACATAAGGCTCATTCCTGTTGATAAATATGGTACTTGAGACATATTTACCTTCTCTGCTTCTATTGTAAGATACTGATATGAAAATAGCTTACAACCAATAGGAATGAAGCATTGACTGTGTTAGAATTTGCATGTTGAAGTGGCACATAGCTTTTTCAACATCATCTTTATAGGTTGTCTAGACTTTCATATTCTTCCTGTCTCTAATTACGTTCATCACGAGAATCTGGTTAACAATACTTCATATCAAATTTCCTAACCAAACGAGTTTTTAATACTGCAATAGTATCTCTACTAGTACCTGCAGCCAACATGTCATTCACATATAATAACAAGATAATAAAATCACAATTACTATAGCCATGAACATAGGAATAATGGTTTGCTTCACGTCTTTAAAATCTCAAGCTTTTAGGTTTAATCATATAATTTTCTTATTCAAGATTTTCATACAAAAATGCAGTTTTACATCCAACTGCTCAAGTTGCAGATGAAGAACTTCTTTTATACTCAAAACAGTACGAACAATACTCAATCAGACAAAAGGATATATTTTTTATATATAAAAATTAATACTTAATTTTTTTTTTTATCATATCCTTTTACTACTACTCAAACTTTATATATTTCAATATTTCTATTAGTATTTTCTTTAACTTGTAAACCCATCTACAACTAATAACTTTTCACCATTTTCGTAATTCAACCAATTTACAAGTCGTATTTTTATGCAGAGCTTCCATCTCTTCCTCTATACATACTTTTCATTGGCTAACATCCACAGATTGACATGACTCTTGGTATAAACATGGCTCACACTTATTTGTTGACTTTGATCACTTTGAATTTCAATACCCGATGTCTCATTTGCATGCTTTTCATTAGCTTTTTTTAAATGATATCATCAACTTATTGACCTTCGAAGGTTCTAGAGAGGTTCCACATGGAAAGTGTTAAGCCAGTTAGCACGTCTCTAGTAGGTCACTTTAAGTTGTGACTCAAGTCATATCCAAACACAAAAGAGGAGATTTCAAACATGTCGTAGGTGTTGTATGCGAGTGCAGTGAGGAATCTCATATATGCAATGGTTTACACTAGGCCGGATATCTCATATGTGGTTAGTGAGGTAAACAGATATATGGCGAACTTAGGAAAAGAGTATTGGAATGTAGTTAAGTGGATTCTCAGATATCTCAGGGGCATAATTGACACTAGGATCATGTTTAGAAAAAAATGGAGTTGTAGGCTATATGAATGCAAATTATCCAAGAGATTTAGATAACAGGAGGTCCATTATGGTATATGTTTTCACGTTAGTAGGCAGACCGATATATTGGAGATATACAATCCATGATAGTGATGTCTATAACAGAAGTGGAATATATAACTATGATAAAAGCATCAAATGAGGCATTATGATTGAAGGGTTTGATAGGTGAAACTCGAGTTGAAGCAGGATGTGATTCGATTGTATTGTGATAATCAAAGTGTTGTCCATCTAGCGTCGAATCGGATATATCATGCGAGAACCAAGCACATTAATGTGAGGTTTTCACAAGATACAAGAACTCATTACTTCAGAAGAGATTCAGTTTCAGAAGATTCACATAGATGAAAATGCCATAGACATGTTGACAAAGCCGGTGACCCCAGATAAGTTAAAGCATTAATGCTTAGGCTTGATCAATCTCAATAGCCGTTAATGAGATTGGGCACCCTTGCACAGGGGCATGCATGGAGTTGTGTTCCAGGTGAAGGATGTAGGAAGCGATCTATGCTCAAGGTGGAGTCGAGTACAAAAGATCTTCAATGTGACTTACTAGAATCAGAGTCAAGGTAGAGATTATTGTGCAGATGCCTTGGATTCTGCATAGTGTAGGATACATAGTAGGGCCCTGTCGGTCGGACCGACAACATGCCGGATTTCTCAATCTGGGAGCAGAGTTAGGATTTGTCGGTAAATGGACACAATTACTTATGTGGTTTTGCAAAAATCGGGGTATTTGAGCCTATTTGCGATCAAGGCTTGATAATATGAGCGTTTTCTCTCTAAGGGCAAGGATTTTGCAAGGTGAGAGGGTTATTTACACTTGTAAGGGCTTGGGAAGGATTTTCTCGATGACCTAAGGTTTTCCTAAGTGGGCATTGTAAGGGAAGATTGGATGATTTTGTAATCAGATAAGGTGAGTGATGTAAACTCCAAAGGCTTTTGATTATAGGGGAGATCTATATTATATATAACACATGCCTCGTGGAGAGCTCTTTCTAAGGCTTGAGCAGGAAAATAAGCCAGATCCAAAGATCAAGTGGACTACTCTGCAAAAAGTAGTAGGGGATTGAAAGTCTACAATTGAAACCATTTTGGGGTCATAGAAGTTTTGGATCAATATGATATATTTTATTCTCTTCGTCCATGCTTGTGTAAAATTATGAACAGATTAGATGGAAAATAAACATTATAGTGGGCCCTACGAATGTTTTAACAGTGAGAATTATTTCCCACTGCTATTTGTGGTGTGGTCCACTTGAGCTTTGGATATGACTAATTTATGGGCTTACGCTCTAAAATGATCTCGCCAAATGAATGAACAGTTTGGATATAACAAATACATCATTGTGTGGTCCATGTAACTTTGATCTCCTTTGAACCGTTCTTACGACTCGGAGCTCGAGTAGCATCAGCGTTCATCTTCGCACGACACGTGCACACCAGCCAGGTTGGTGGTGTGTGGTACACCAGCCAATCCGCTTCCATTCTAAGGTGCCATCCTTTCTCTCGGTGGGCCCATTTTTACTGGCCCAGTCGGGGCCATGGAATAAAAGCCCCAGCAATTGGAACGCGGTCCAGAAGCTGTGGACGTTGACAGATTCTCGTCACGACGGGACAAAAAACGTTCAAAGAGGGAGACAGGAGAAAGAGCGCATTTCTTTCGTCGATCGTGTTTTAACATACGTGATATCCCACGCATTCCAGGCATTTCATTCTTCGATCGTGTTTGAAGGGTTTCAAAACATCTTCCTCTTTTTTATTTGTTATTTTTCTCTTTCCCGCGGGAAATCACCGAAATACGCGACCAAGTAAAAACAGTTTGAAATCTTGAAATTCAAGTCGTAATACACGACTCTCTTTCTCTCGAAATTCAAGGCACAAACACGCGCACCTTTCTCTCTCTGCCTCTAAATACATAGATGTAAATACCAAAGCTACATCTTGCCACCCTCCATACTAAAAAGAAAACTACAAAGCAATCTCCTCCTCACAAAGAAGTACAAGAAAACAAGGAAAAACGCCAAGTAATACGAAATAATGTCCATGCAAAGGTTTCTGTCTAGACAAGGCCCGCAGTCTATTCGGCAAATGGCCAGAGGGATGTTGGCTCGACCCTGCGACGTCTTTATAAACCACCATGGCGTAGACACCGAGCGTACTGTTGCAGGGTTGCTCTACCACCGTCTCTCCCAGCTCAACCTCAACCCTTTCTTGCATAGTAAAAGCATGCAACCCAGCAATAAGCCATTCGAGAGCATCAGCTCAGCCATCAGGAAATGTAAGATTGGGGTCGTCGTATTCTCCCCTCGTTACTGCAATTCGTACCTATGCCTACAAGAGTTGGCGCTTTTGGTCGATATGAAAAAGAAGCTCATTCCAATCTTCTGCGACATCAAACCGTCGGAGCTTCGTGTCATGAGCTATGATAATTCCACACCCAAAGAATTGTTGAGGTTTAGGAACGCACTGACAGAAGCTAGATACACGGTGGGGTTTGTGTTCGACTCACAGAGCGGGTAACGACCAAGTTCCTTTCACTTCTTCTTACAAATCATAGGAATCATCTTTACATATAAAACATTCTGAAAATAAAAATACTGAAAATCTTTATTCTGGTGGGTCCTAAAGCGCAAGTTGAAGTTAGGCATTGTCATTTGCTGGATTTCTTCTTACAAAGTGATAGTGTAAGAATAAAAAATGAGTTGATCGCAAAGACCCACTAAAATCAAAATTTTAAAACTTTAAGAGCGTTTGAGAGTTTTTTTTTTCCCAAAATGATTCCGCATCCACTACGAATATATGCATTGTCTAACATTCGGATGTTTCTCTTTGTTTTTTTGTGGGTGTTTAGAAATTGGTCGGATCTGGTTACAAGCGCCTCAGACATCATCGTGAAGATACTGAGCGAAGAGGAAGGCTGCTAATGAGAAGAGAGATGCAAATTAATTTATTTAAAAAAAAAAAAACCATTTTTTTATCCAATTCATCTGATCATCGAGTGAATGCAAATAAAACATTTATGATTCTTTAAAACAACAATTTTATTTTTTTTCAATCTTTAGGATTTGTAAAATGTTCATGACACCATATGTACATGTAACAATGGAATCGCATGTTACACACACACGTTTTAGTGTAAGTGTGTGGTAGTGAAACATGGTAGGTGATTGCTTATAAAGTCCTGTGAATAGAAAAGGAAAACCATTCTTTTGTATTTGATTGTTAATAAAAAAGCATATATCAAGATGCTGACGTTTATTGATTCTTCTAATCTATGCCATTGTACCATGACTCTAAATGTATGTTTTTCACAAAGAGAGAAATGATTTGTGTGTTTGGTATGTCCTAGTGCACTGCTACTTTGTGGTGCAAATGAATTTAAATCCAACACTTCATTGTGAGACATTCCAATGAAAAATTCAAAGTTCTTGGGAACATGGTGTTTGCAATTTCAACAGTACTAGATTTTAATTTTACATTGAAGGATGTGGAATGGGAAATAACTCAAACATGGTATTTGGCATGGTGGATCGAAATGGTCCATCTAGTTGATTGTTTCCATGAACAGCCTCTACGTGAAAATGAATCCAATACATACAATTTCATGTCCACCAAACAGGATTTTGCTTAATCTAGTGTTTTTCCCATAGCAAGAATTTTATCCCAAACATAAGGACTAGATGGCCAAAATACCATGGTATTTCCAAACATGCAATTATTGTATAATAATGGTGTTAATCACATCTAATGCAATTCCATACCATTTAATCCCATTGACTAAACAGGCCCTTAGGGATAACCCAAGGTAGAGGACGGTGTTGTTAATCTTTTAGGGATAACTCAAGACATAACACCTATGATCTTTAAGGAACAATTCAAGGTAGACCCACCTACAATCTTTTAGGAACAATTCAATGCAGAGCATTTATGATCTTTTAAGAACAATCTAAGGTAGGGCACCTATGTTGTTATGGATAACCCAAGGCAGAGTACCTTTGACAACAAGTACATGACATGCATGCAATCTCATAACCAGTGTTCCAACTCCGTATATATACAACAAATTCATCATAACAACACATACATAATCCCATATCGAATTCAATCCTTAAATCAGGATGTAACATGCTATTTCATTTAAAACTTAAAGTAAAATCATAGTTCACTCTTAGTTTAAGTTCAAGTTCAAGTTTTTAACAATGTTTGGATGTAAGGTCTGAAAATTTAGAATTGACAAAACTGGAAGGATCACCCAACTGATTTGGCATGAAATGGACTCAAACTCGCCTCAACTCAATGCCTACTTAGTGGACATGACTCTGTGCGAATTTAGTGCACAACCTCACCCGCTGAACTCCCAACTTTTTTTTTTTTTGAAAAAGAGATTGCATTAACTGGGAAGAGGGGAAATTACAGCCTAGAAACTTCGGGCGGGAGACAGAGAAAAAGGATCTGTCCCTCCTATCCTTTGCTATACAAAACAGAAAACCTAACAACCCAACAAAACCAGCAAACCGAGAGCCAAAAAACCAACAAAGATCAACAGGGACCCGAAACCAGAAGGGAGGGAAAGGCTAGCACTGAGGCTTAGGAGCTTCAGCTCTGATCGAGCCAAGCCCCGCCTTGTCAAGAAGAGAAAGGCCTCTAGTGATACGGGGCAAGGAGGACATGGAATCATAGATGATGTTGGACTGCGAGTTGCTGCCGAGCTTCGCCAAACTATCAGCCGGACCATTAGCTTCCCGAAGAACTTGGGATAGACGAAAAGAACCTTTGGCCAAGAGGGAAAAAATTCTGGACAACCAATATGTCCACTTCCAGGAGGGGGTGCATTGCATTCGAAGACCCGCTGAACTCCCAACTTCTCCCCTTGGGTTGTTGGACCGAACTCAACTAGACTTCAGCCCAACTCATCTTGAAATTAGTGAGTTGACTTGACGAGTCAACTCAACCTCCCCTTTCTCCTCTTTCTCTTCTTCTCTTTCACTTCTTTCCTTTCCTTCCTCCTTCCAGCCATTACATTCAGCAAGGGAAGCTAGATGAACTTGACTTGAACAAAACTCTATGTGACTCAATGAGTTGGAAGTTTAATTCTCTCTCTCTCACTCTCATGATTTTTGCCTTTTCTCTCTCGATTTCTCCCTGGATTTCGCTGTTACCCCTCTCATGAGGGTTTTTATAACCTTTAAACCTCTTGATAGTTCCAGAAGTTTGTGTCCAAGGACTCAACAAAAGTTTTGAGTCGGGCAATTTATGCACTAAGCCTTCTCGAAGTGTTCTCGGGCTCGAATTGTTGTCACTCTTGTTGGAGAGAAACCTAATCATTGAACAGTGATCAGACCGTTGTCTGGTAGGCCTCACGACCATCATCTTGGATTTCAAAATCAATGGTTATAATGGGTGCTGCGATGGTGGTTCATTCAATGAAGAACGAGGATCCAAAACTCAAGTGGACCACACGAGAGGGAAAATTCGACGAGGAAATGCCTACAGTTGAAACCTTCTTGGGCTCCACATTGATGTTTATTTGCCATCCAAATTGTTTATAAGGTGATTACCACTGGGAGAGGATGTGAAAACACAAAAAACTTTTCCCAATACAAACTTTTGTGCCCATACGAATGCTTCAACAATTGTCATTGAATCCCCAATGTTTCCTCTTGTGTGGCCCACTTGAGACTTGGATCTCCCTCATTTTTGGTTACATTGCTAAAATGAGCTCGCAAATTGTATGGACGGAATGGATTTCTCAGCACAAAGGCAGGTGATTATATGGAAAAAAAATTAAAAAATTCTCCAGTTTTTTAATTTTTCTTTTGCTTTTTTTTTTTAAAAAATAATAATAATAATAAGGCTAACCTCAGCACAAATGAAGTTGCCTAATAAAATTTCTCTAATTAATATGAATATAAATTAAAACCAAAAAAAAAAAAAAAAAGAGTTGCCTAATAAAATTCCAGGGACGGGGAATCCCTATTACCTAGAAACAGAGGATCAGCATTTATTCATAATAGCTTAGGAGGCCAGTCACTCCGTGTCGAGTCCACCGAGTCATTAAGTTGACTCGACTCGATGAGTCACCCCGAGTCTGTCCCAGTACCAAGTTTCCCAGCAGCTCGACATGCCAAGCCGAGTCGACTCCACCGAATTTATGGTGTGTTCCAGCTGATAATGCTCAGACCTGAATCTGCAAAGTGAGGGCCCACCTTGATGGATGGCTTG
Organism: Magnolia officinalis; assembly: GCA_021015155.1. Taxonomy (NCBI): domain Eukaryota; kingdom Viridiplantae; phylum Streptophyta; class Magnoliopsida; order Magnoliales; family Magnoliaceae; genus Magnolia; species Magnolia officinalis. Next base: position 66,537,066 of record JAJHSJ010000010.1, read on the forward strand.
GATAAATGTGACACGTCCGCCTGCGGGTAGATTAGCATACCTCATATCTAATAAAAATGTGAAACGACTTGAATTTTTATTCGTTGGTTGTCTAACCTTTATTTCATTAACAAGCCCAACTGGGCTGAAGAAATTTTACAAGGTGTATCCGGTACTGCTACAACACATGAACATAGTAGTGTCCAGATGAACCCAATCTGTGCCACTGGGAATTATGATTCATCGATCCAGACCGTTGATGTGGTCAGCCACATCATGGATGGGTGTGGACCAAACAACTTAAAAAATGTAAGATCCCTGCTGCAACATTTTGTCCTCTTTAATTTTTCTTTTTAAATTCTGGACCATTGATATAATTTTCGCAATCACCTATTGAGGTACACTGATCTGAAGGTTAGAACATTCCAACATATGAGATTTTGGGCGTGTCCCCCATCTATGTTGGGACACGTCAGATCAATGATCTCGATTGCAGAACCTCAGGCCCCACCTGATGAATTAGGGCCCTCACCAGGCAAAGGAAAACAAGGGATGGGAACCAAATGCAGGTTGTATTTTCTAGCTATTGTGATCCCAAAGGATTCAGCCATGTCCAGATCCTCACCTTTCATTCCATTTGGGAGTTTCCAGTCAAAGTAGTAGAGGAGATGGGCCAGGGGGAGTACCACATTGGCTATTCCAAAGTTCATCCCAACACACATCCTCCTACCAGCCCCAAAAGGCAAAAACCCAAAGTGGGTCCCCTTGTAATCAAGTGAGCTACCATCAAATCTCTCAGGCTTAAAGCTCTCAGGATCATCCCATTGTTGTGGGTCCCTTCCCAGGGCCCACACGTTGACAATGACTCTTGTCTTGGCAGGTATATCATAGCCGTCAATCTGGCATCTATCCCTACATTCTCTTGGGATTAGTGAGAGAGGAGGGTGTAATCTTAGAGTCTCCTTGATGACCAATTTCAAGTAGTAGAGTTTGCTTGTCTCTCTCTCATCTACCTTTGTTTTACCTCTGAATAACTGCCTCACCTCAGCCTGAGCCTTCTCCATTACCTTAAGGTTTTTCATCATTTCAGCCATGGCCCACACCAAGGTGGTAGAGGAGGTTTCGGTTCCCGCCGCGAACATATCCTGAAAAAGCAAATAGATCATCTTGGCTTAAGAGCATTGAGCAAATAGATCTCGAAAGCTGAGACTACTTACATAAAAAGAATAGAACAGTACCTGCAACTAGTTGTATGTGTTGGAATATTTGGTTAAATTAAATAGAATTTTGAAATCGAGAACCAAAAAAGGAAAATAAAATTTTGAGAAAGAAGAACTTATTGAATTGAGTCGAGGCATGACTGAGTCACTCAGCTTGAAATCGAATTTGCTTCCCTTGGACAGCATCCCAAGCGCAACAGGTTTCCAGAGCAATCGACCTTCAGGATACAACGACTATGACTAGGTCCCAGCGGTGCACTCACTGTACGCGGGCTCGAACCACTTGCAGTTTAATTCGAAAGTGTTGAGTTGACTCAGCGATGAACTCAGTAAAATTCTTAAACCAGATCAGAGAGAGTTTTATAAGAGTGATAATAATTTTCATATTTTTAAACTGGAATCGGTAGTCTTTTTATAGACTCCAAAGTGGTGCATAAGCACCCTTTACAAAAGGTTAGGTCCGTTGGGTTTAAACCCAGCAGGTGCGACCAACCAGAAAGGATGCATCTCTCTGGTTTAAAACGAAAAGGTGCAAGTGCGAGTACACTCTTACAAATAAAGTCTCGCAAGTACCCATACACACACACCCACACGAGTACACTCACACCGCACCCGCACCCACGCCCAGCCTAGCCTGTCGCGTCGCGCACACGCACACGCACACGGACTCGGGCTCAGCTCGGCTCGGCACGGCGTGCGCGCGCGTGTGGTCAAGGGCATAGATTAGAGCTATTGGCATAACCCCCCCCCCCCCCCCCCCCCCGCAGGACTAAATTCACATGCCCCCTGAATGGGGCTCAAGCCTAAGGCAAAAAGCCTATCTTATAAACAAGAGAATTTTCTTTGTCAAATCTGATGTGGGACAAAACCCACACCTCAAAAATACCAAAATTTAAATGTGGAGGGAAAACACGAAAATTTGAAAATTCAAATTTAATACTATTTTAAAACAAAATACAACAATCCCCCACATGTTTTAAAATAAAACTCCTTCGGATTAAAGCGTAATAGTTATGCAATGGTGTCGGTGTCACTATAAACTTGAACCGACATTAGAGTAAGTAAGACAGGTCTACAGGAATCAGGTGACACCATAGTCTTGAACCTGAATCATTTTAATGTAAATCGCAAGTACATGTCACTCACACAACTCTTCCTCTGCAAGTGATTCTACGGTTCGGTGCATTTCGGCCATACACCATTACCTAGATTTCATGAGTGCTCTAGAGAATTCGCCTAGATTCTCATAGGAAGCGGCCTCCACCTCCACACCCGTATAGGTGAATTCTATCAAGTGTATGCAGCAACTGTATACACCACCAAATATATGACTATGGATCCATTAAGAGTTCTAAAAACTCATCCTTCTGCGTTGCTGCTCGCACTGTACACTATACAATAGGCTCAAATAACTCAATGCGATCGTCTACCTCGTGTCTTGTTGTTTACTCATTGAACCTATCTCATGGGATCTCCACTTGTATAGGTTGGGTTGCCGACACTAGCAGCTCATATATTAGGCTCAGCCCCATTCCCTTCGATATATCATTGACTAACCTTTTAGATAATCCTTTGGTCAGAGGATCTACTAGATTCTTTTCTGACCTGACAAAGTCAATAGATATGACTTCATTACGCAACATGTGTTTTACTATGTTGTGTCTGAGTCTAATACGCTTGCTCTTTCCATTATATATTTTACTTTTTACTTTCGCTATAGCTGCTTGACAGTCACAATGAATAGACATGGCCGATACAGGCTTTGGCCATAATGGTATATCAGCTAAGAGATTTCTAAGCTACTAGGCTTCTGATCCAGCCTTTTCTAAGGCAATAAACTCGAATTCCATAGTCGATCGAGCGATACAAGTTTGTTTGGTAGACTTCCAAGAGACTGCTCCTCCACTCAAAGTGAAGACATATCCACTAGTGGATTTTGTCTCATCTGAATCACTGATCCAGTTAGCATCACTATATCCTTCTAATACAGAAGGATAACCATTATAATGTAAACCATAGGCCATACTGTCTTTTAGGTATCTCAAAATCTTAGACAAGGCATTCCAATGCTCTTTTCAAGGGTTATGTATATATCTACTTAGTCTTCCTACTATAAATGTTATATCTAGTCTAGTGCAGTTTGTTAGATACATGAGGCTACCAATTATTCTGAAATACTCCAATTGAGACACACTATTTTTTGTATTCTTCATGAGGTCACACTATAATTATAAGGAGTACTGACAGGTAAACAGTTAAAATAGTTAAACATTCTCAATATCTTCTCAATGTAATGAGATTGTGATAATATAATAACACCATTTTTCTTGGTTACTTCGATTCCCAATATTACACTAGCCTCTCTTAAGCCTTTCATGTCAAACTTAGATAACAAGAATTTCTTAGTTGCATTAACTAATTTTATATTAGTTCCAAAAATAAGCATATCATTAACATAAAGGCATATAATAACATCATCATTTTCAGAAATTTTATTATATACACATCTATCTACATCATTTATATGATAACCATTTGATTTTAAAACACCATCAAATTTTTCATGCCATTGTTTAGGAGCCTATTTTAAACCATATAGTGATTTAATTAGTCTACATACTTTATTTTATTTACCTGATATCTTATAACTCTCAGGTTACTCCATATATATTTCTTCTTCTAAGTCTCCATTTAGGAAAGTTGTCTTAAAGTCCATCTGGTGTACCACCAGTTTATATATGGAGGTTATCGTTATTAAGACACTGATTGTTGTAATTCTAGTTATAGGGGAATATGTTTCAAAGTAATTTATTCATTCCTTTTGTTTAAAATCTTTCACTACCAACCTAGCCTTAAACATATCAATAGTTCCAGCTGGTTTTAGTTTCTTTTTAAACACCCATTTACAGCCTATTGGTTTGTTTCCAGGTGGTAGATCTACAAGTTTCCAAGTATTATTAGATATTATAGATTTCAACTCATCATTTATTGCTTCCTTCCAAAAGGTTGCATCTGGAGAGTCAATAGCTTCTGTATAGGTTATAGGATCATCTTCTACTAAGAAGGTGAAAAAAACATCTCCTAGGTTAGTTTCTCTTCTAACCTTAGTTTTTTTTCTTGGTTGTATCTCTTCTACTACTTTCTTGTAAGCATTTTTACTAGTAGTCGTAATATCTGATTCATTGACTTCCTCTATTTCTATAGATTTAGATTTCATAGGGAATACGTTTTCAAAGAATTCTGCATCCCTAGCTTCTATAATTATATTAGGATCTAAAATATTATCTTTAGTTTTTAAAACCATAAACCTGTAGGCTGCACTGTTTTGTGCGTAACTTATAAATACACAGTCGGTCATTTTAGGGCCTAATTTTCTTTTCTTAGTTTCAAGCAATCCTACTTTAGTAAGATACCTCCACACTTTAATATATTTATAACTAGGAATATGATTCTTCCAAAATTTATAAGGTCTTTGTTCAGAAGATTTAGACGGAATTTTATGTAGGATATAACAAGCAGACAGAATTGCTTCTCCCCACATATTTGAGGGTAAGCCTGAACTATTTAACATAGCATTCATCATTTCCTTTAGAGTTCTATTCTTACGTTCTATTATTCCATTCTGTTCTGGTGTATAAGGAGCTGTAGTTTCGTGAACTATTCCATTCTTTTCACATAATTCTTTAAATTGAGAAGATTCATATTCTCCTCATCTATTTGTTCTAAGCCTTTTAATTTTTATATTTAACTGATTTTCAACTTCAATTTTGTATTTAGAAAAAGCATCTAAAACTTTATCTTTGTTTCTTAATAGATAGACTCTAGTGAACCTAGAGTAATCATCTACAAAAGTTATGTAATATCTTTTTCCACCTCTAGACATGTGATTTCTAAAATCACCTAAGTCACTGTATATTAACTCTAATAGAACAGATGATCTTTCTATTCGTTTAAAGGGTTTTCTAATGAATTTTGATTCTACACATGTTTCACATTTTTCGAATTCTTCATTAAATATATTAGGTAATAAACCTAATCTTTTAATTTTTTTTAAAGATACTATATTCACATGACCTAATCTACTATATCATAGATAAAAAGGTTCAACGATATAAACAGAACTAGATGTCTTCTTATTATTATCATTGGATACATTTATAATGAATAAACTATCACTACAGTATCCCTTATCAACAAAAGTTCTATTCTTAGTCATTACAAGCTTATCTGAATCAAATACTAACTTGACACCAGCCTTATTGAGGAGCGAACCAGAGACCAAGTTTCTTCTTATGTCAGACACATGTAGGACATCATTCAACATTAAAGTCTTTCCAAAAGTGAGTTTCAGAAGTACTTTCCCATTCCCTACAACTGGAGATGTTCTAGCATTATCCATGAACACCGTTCATCATCTCCTGATACTTGGTAGGATGTAAACATGCTACGATCCTTGCACACGTGCCTAGTTACACCAGTGTCTAGTACTCACTCCAAGTTGTTTACAAGGAAGACTTCTGACACCACAGCTACTACCATGTTAGACTCATTGCCTGTTTCTGTAAGATTAGCCTGTGGCTTATCTTTATTTTTCTTAAGCCGACAGGTTTTAATGTGATGCCCTGGCTTTCCACAGTTGTAGCAATTTTCCTTTTTCTTAAATTGATTGTTTGCATTCTTCTTTTTGAGCCTGCATTCATTTGCGTAATGTCCATGTTTGTCACAGTTATGACAGTTGCCATTTTTTATTATTATTTGTCCGACTTGATTCCACAAGATTTACCTTTGAATCTATCTCATTTCCATTTTCTCTCTGGTCCCGGATTCTATTGGCCTCCTCTATTCGTATGTGTATGATAGTGGTTTCCAAAAAAATACCACTCTTTTTATGTTTCATTCTATTCTTATATTCTTTCCAGGAGGGCGGTAACTTTTCTATTAGCGCTCCTGACAAAAACACTTCATCCAACTTAATTCCTTCTGTCGATAGTTCGTGAACTAGACTTTGAAAATCATAAATTTATTTGTGACAGGTTTATCGTCTGTCATTTCATAATAAAGGAAATTAGCAATTGCATGTTTCTTAGCGTCTGTATCTTCCAATATGTATTTCTTTTCTAAAGCAGTCCATATGTCTTTAGCAGACACGTAAGAAGCATACACATCATATAGTTCACTAGATAAAGAGTTTAGAATATAGTTTTCACAATTATTTTCATCTATTACTTCAGTTTGATTTGTTGGATCTATAGTAAATGATTCAGATAAAATGTATGAAACTTTCAAGGTGGTCAGAGAGAACATCAGTTTCTGTTTCCACCGTTTAAAGCATTGTCCAGCGAATGGTTCGATTTTGGCTAACTCAGCATAAGCATTTACTGTTACTATAGCCATAGTCTATATAATTCAACAAACTCGATTTCAAGATTATTGGAATATTTAGTTGAATTAAATAGACTATTAAAATCGAGAACCAAAAAAGAAAAATAAAATTTTGAGAAAGAAGAACTTATTGAATTGAGTCGAGGCATGACTGAGTCACTCGGCTTGAAATCGAATTTGCTCCCCTTGGACAACGTCCCAAGTGCAATAGGTTTCCAGAGCAATCGACCTCCAGGATACAACGACTATGACCCAGTCCCAGCGGTGTACTCACTATACATGGGCTCGAACCACTTACAGTTTAATCCGAAAGTGATGAGTTGACTCAGCGATGAACTCAGTAAAATTCTTAAACTAGATCGGAGAGAGTTTTATAAGAGGGATAATAATTTTCGTATTTTGAAACTGGAATCGGTAGTCTTTATATAGACTCCGAAGTGGTGCATAAGCACCCTCTACAAAAGGTTAGGTCTGTTGGGTTTAAACTCAACAGGTGCGACCAACCGGAAGGGATGCATCTCTCTGGTTTAAAACGAAAAGATGCAAGTGCGAGTACACTCTAGTAAATAAAGTCCCGCAAGTACCCATACACACACACCCACGCAAGTACACTCACACCGCACCCACATCCGCATCCGCGCCCACGCCCAGCCCGTCTCGTCGCGTCGCGTACACGGACATAGACATGGACTTGACATGGCTCGGCTCGGCGCGCGCGCGCATGGTCAATGACATAGATTAGAGCTATTGGCATAGCCCCCTACAGGAGCAAATTCACATGCCCCCTGAATGGGGCTCAAGCCCAAGGCAAAAAGTCTATCTTATAAACAAGAGAATTTTCTTTGTCAAATCCGATGTGGGTTCAAAAACACCAAAATTTAAATGTGGAGAGAAAACACCGAAAATTTGAAAATTCAAATTTAATACTATTTTAAAACAAAATACAACAGTATGTTATGACCTATTAACATCATTTAATCCTTATTCCGATTAATTAGGGTCGGCTACATGAATTCTTACAAAGATAATTAATATACATGCCTAAATTTAGAATAAGTTAAATCTAAAATTAGGTGTATACATATTACAAAATCTATGTACTTACCAAACTAGGATCTAATTACAAATCATGAATCTTACTTAAATTAAGATTGTACAATCTAATAATTCTCTTCCTCAATTCTACTCTATCAAGTGCCATACCCCATTTAAACCATAGATCATATCCATGCTTTTCTTATTACTTCCATCGTCCAATTCTATTATGCCGTACCTTGCCCTTCCAGGGCCTTCAACTTGTACTAACTCCTGAACAGATGTATGGTATGAACTTTTATATATGATACAATTTTCTCGCGTTAATTTTGTCCCTACAAGCAGTGGCCCATTTATAAGTAGATGGACAAATCGACTGCCGCAAATCTAGGCTGCATATTGTAAGTTGACACATGGAAGGAGCTGATGAGGTTGATCTCCTTCTTACTCAAATGGTAATTACTCAAAATCCATGGAGCTTCTCTAGACTCCTCACATAGATTTCTGGAACCCACGAGGGAAAAGAAATAAATTCTAATAAAATAAAAAATAAATGATAAAAACGAATTTACAATCTTTTAAATAGTGATATCAAACGAAGAAGTTTCAGAATTAAACTTCAAATCAAACTCCCTAAAAAATGTGACTTACTATAAATAATAAACTTAATATTTATAGATGATCATGATTTCTACTAGACTTATGATTTTTGGCCAAAAATAATAAGTGTCCAATTTGGTCTAACCAAATTCTTTTCCTAATTTTTTTAAGACATTTTCATGTTGGGCACAACTTCTAAAACTCAACTGATCAAAAGTTATGATATAACTAAATTAAACTTACTGTAAATAGTAAAAATGGAAATAAAATAGAGTTTCGACCTCGATCCGATGGAATCTCACAAATCGGGCATGGACAACTCAGTAGAGGGGTTGGTTGGCTAAGTAACTTCTCCTACCCAAAATCATATATGGTACGACCCACTCTACGTGATAAGTAAAATAAGCTTCGCTTCAAAGTAATAAAAGGGTTTTTGAGCATAGATACTAACCAAGAGGACAGCTTTTATGTTGTCAGTAGTTAGCGGAAATTCAAGGTTCCCATGCTGTTGAAGTCTTAGTAAAACATCAACCAAATCCTCATCATCCAATCTGTCTCCACTCATCATGGCTGTCGTGCGTTTTTGCTTATGTTCTTCAATGATGCTACCAAAGATCTGATCATACTTGCGGCGAATCCTATTTAAACGGAATCTCAATCCGGTGATCACCGAAATAAATCTCAAGGAAGGGTAGAAATCAGACACGTCCAAACCCGCAGCCGTTTTAACACCTTCCTTCATCATGGCAATGAAACTCTCTCTGTTCTTGCATCTCTTACCGATGGTAGCCCTCACAATGACATTGTTCGCAGCATTTACAAGCATCTCAGAGAGATTTACCATAGAATTCGAAGAGGCGTAAATGGACTGAACAAGACTCAATGCTTCTTCTTCTCTGATGGATTGGAAAGATTCAACACGCTTTGCACTTAAGAGCTCGAGCATGCAAATCTTACGTAGCTGTCTCCAGTAATCACCGTAGGGAGAGAAGCTGACGTTGCTGCATTCATAGGCTGTGATCTCCACCGTTAGAATGGCGGGCCGCTCCGCGAAGTTGGGATCTTGTGTCACCATCACCTCTTTTGCAAGTCTTGAGGAAGTGATCACAATGGTGGAGATGTGGCCCAGTCTTAGGTGCATGAGGGGCCCGTATTTTAGGGCTAAGTCCCTGAGGGTACGGTGGGGTAGTGGTTTTAATAGGTTATGGATGTTGCCTATGATGGGAAGCTTCGGTGGGCCAGGGGGAAGTTTGGGAATTTGGGTGGTGGGCCACTTTCCTTTCTTGATCATGATCAAGAAGAGGAGGAAAGTGAAGAGGAGTGGAATGGAAAGGGATTGGAATTCCATGGAAGCTGTTTCAGGAGGTTGTAGCAAATGTTATGTGCACTTCTATCCATTGTATATATGCATCCACGGACGCGGATTGCGTCCTACCCCCGCCCGGACGGTAATCCGTCCGGGCAGGGCTCTGTGGAGCCCACCGTGCTGTAACTGTTTTATCCCTCCGTCCAACCATTTTTTCAAAAAATTTTACTATGTGATCCAAAAAATGAGGCAGGTCCAAGGCTTGAGTGGACCACAAAATGGGGATTGAACGTCCACCATTAAAAGCTTCTTGGGAGCCAGAGAAGTTTCAGATCAAGCTGATATTTTTGTTTTCACTTCATCCACGTCTACGTGACCTTATGAATAGGTTTTGTGGTAAAAAAACATCACGTGGGCCCTTAGAAAGGTTTCAACGGTGGGTGTCATATCAGTGCAAGTTCCTTTGGTGTGGTCCACTCAAGCCTTGGACCTGCCTTATTTTTTGGATCACATAGTAAAATTTTTTGAAAAAATGGTTGGACGGAGGGATAAAACAGTTACATCACGGTGGGCTCCACAGAGCCCTGCCCGGACGGATTACCGTCCGGGCGGGGGTAGGACGCAATCCGCGTCCATGCATCCACATGTTCTGAGACGTTGACTTCTTCGGGACGCGGGCTTACGCAGGAACTTCCTGCACTGGAAACTTAGATGGGTCCATCGTGATGTTTGTGAGAAATCCACCCCGTCCATCAGTTTTTTAAGATAATTTAATTACTTGATACCAAAAGTTAGTAAGATCCAATAATCAAGTGAGCCGCACTAAAGATAAATGTGGGTATGGAAATTCCCACCGTTGAAAGCTCCCTAGGATCGACAGTGATGTTTAAATGCCATCCATACCGTTCATAACGTCATTACTACTGGGATGAACTGAAAAAGCAAATATTAGACTGATTCATAACTTCTGTGGCTCCACGAATATTTCAATTGTGGAAGTTCAGATCCGATTAATTTTTGGTCTTATGTCCTAAAATGATCTCAAAAAACTTATGGACGGAGTGGATTTCACACGACATCATGGTGGACCCCACCTACGTTCACAACGGAAGAACTTCCTGCGGAACAAGAAATCCGCGTCCGGTGACTCTCACCCGTCCATCTGCATCTTATGGGGGCAGTTGATCCAGATGACTGATCTAGTGGGTCTTGCCTATAGTTGGCCCATGATCACCGACTGAAAGAGAGGACCGGAATGGGTGTGACCGGCCTCACCGGACGCCGATTTCCAGTGCAAGGATGATAAGTGATGCCCTGCGATGTTTGTGAGAAATCCACCCCGTCCATCCGTTTTTCGAGCTCAATTTAGGACGTGCGACCAACAATGGAGCATTCCAACACTCAATTGGACCACACAAGAGGAAACAGTGGGCATTCAGTGAGCACCGTTGTAGCATTCTTACGGCCATAAAATTTTTATTTCAGACTATCTTTTTAGTTTTTCACTTCATCCAATGACCTTATAAACGGTTTGGATAGCATATAAACATCAACGTGGATCTGAGGAAGGTTTCAACGGTAGAAATTTCTTTTCCCAATTTTCCCTCTCCTGTGACCCACTTGAGTATTTTATCCACCTCATTTTTCGTAGAACGCACTAAAATGATCTCGAAAAACTGATTTATGGAATGGATTTCCCACATACATTGCAGTGGGCCCCACCGAACATCCTGGCGGAGGAACTTACTGCGAAAGGCTTTAGCAGGAAATCCGCGTCCGTGATCATGGATAAGATTCTCGTGTATATTTAATACGGAAGCCGATTGCGTCCTACCCCGCCCGGACAGTAATCCGTCCGGGTAGAGATCTGTGGGGGCCACCATGATGTAAACGTCTTATCCACGCTGTCCATACCTATTAACAGATCATTTTATGGCATGGTCCAAAAAACGAAGCAGGTCCAGATCTCCAGTGGACCACACCAAAGGAAGCAGTGGTGATAATGACACCCACCATTGAAACCTCTTTAACGGCCACTGTGATGTGATTTTACCATCCAACCTATTCATAAGGTCATATAGACCTGGATGAAGTGAAAACACAAATATCAGATTGATCCGAAACTTCTGCAGCCCCCAAGAAGTTTTTAATGGTGGACCTTCAATCCCCACTTTGTGGCCCATTTAAGCCTTGGTTATGAATCATTTTTGGGTTTATACCTTATAATGATCTTTAAATAGGGATGGACGGCGTGGATAAGAATTCTGCATCACGTTGGCCCCACAGAGCGCTGCCCGGACGGATAACCGTCTGGGCTGGGGTAGGACGCAGTCCACTTCCATTTAATACATACAAAGAGATGATAAGGTAGAGCCCGAAGAACCGGAAGCACATGACAAGCTGAATAATTAATCTGGGGCCTATATTTAATAAATCAAACCTTTTAAGCAATCCTATCCATTGCTTTCCTTCACTCTGCTGCAGCGGATATATTACTTTTAACCAATTACGTTTATTGACCGTTTATTTGAAGACCACTGTTTACAAGTCTACCATCATCCGATCCATGATTATTGTGGCCATTTTTTATACACGGTTGCATAAACAAGATGGATGGTCCCACGTTGACAGATGGGGCCTACATGGAATTAGCAGAACTCCATGGCCCACCTCATGGCTGGACCACTATCCAAGCTGGCGGCGTGGTGCATGTGCACTTATCAAAATGACAAAATTCTTAGATAATCCACCGGCAACGGCTCATCTCAAAGCTCACATATTCTCTAGAAAATGACATGGCACCTCACATTTCATCTAAAATATGATAAACTAAGGTGATCTGGGGCAGGGAGATGAGGAAGACATTTGTTGAGATGAAAACGAAAAAAAATGTTATTCACATTCCGCAAGTAATAAGATATCATCTTTATCACAGTTATGGAGTTTAAGGCAATCTTAGATGGAATAAGCATAGGCGGCAGTTTAGAATTTAGAGTTATTGTAGAATCAGAATCAACAACAGCTGTGTACTATTTAAATGATCTCGATCCTAACGTAGAAGCTATGGTACATCACTGAAGATATCAAAAGAGAATGTTATCTCGCCAGCTACGGATTTACACATATTTTCAGGGGAAGGAACTCAGGGGCGAACAACCTGGCCTGCCTTGGTGCTTAGTTCTAGGGCTGAAACCCGGGCGGGTTGGTGCTCAACACTAGCCCAACCCAAGGTTCCTATATACCTTAATCAAATGTGACGCAGGAATGAATGTGATGAGGTCGATCACCGTCTTACTCAAGGATAACTACTCTGAATTCACGGAGCTTCTCTGGACTCCTCATAGAGATTTCTCGAATCCACGAGAAAAGAGAACATGAAAATAAAAATAAATTCTAACAAATTCAAAATTGATTAATTAATTGAAATAAATGAGTTCACAACCCTTTAAATAGAGATATCAAGCAATATGAGAGAAATCATAAACAAACTATAATTAAAACTTCCTAAAATTCGCAACTTACTATAAATGGTAAATTTACTTTTATAGTAAGTGTCCTATGTGGCTTAACCACGTTATTCTCCTAATTATTCTAAGCACTTTTCATGTTGGGCATAACTCCTAAAGCCCAATGGATGAAGAGTTATAATCAAACTAAAACTTACTATTTATAGTAAAAAATGGAACTAAACATGGAATATGGCCGTCAATAGGATGGAATTTCGCAAATTCGGCGTGGGCAACCTGGCAAAGACGGGTTGGTTGGCTAAAGTAGCTCGTCTTACCCCCAAAATCATATATGGTACGTCGAGTAACTCATCCCGGTTTGCGAGATATGTTTGTTTTAAGGTTCTGACAGTCTTGATGACTTCTACCTCTGATTGGGCCTTCTCTGATCCATCTTGGACATGAAAGTGTCTGCGACCCGCTCTACATCAATCCCCTCCGCTTCAAAAGAACTCGTCCTCGAGTTCTCGTGCTATTTTGGTTCATGATACTCGGTTTGGTGCGCCGTAACGATACCCGGATCAAAAGTTATGATCAATTTATGATCCACCTTCTTTTGGTCCAACTATACTAGGAATGTATCTGTGACACGTTCTACATCAGACCCCTCCGGCTTGGAAAAAACTCGTTCTCGAGTTACTCAAAGGACTTAGTTCATGATTCTGAGATAACTTTTGATGCTGATGTTTATTAGCCATTTTCTTGTACTTGACATTAGACTCTTGAGTCGACACAATACATGCACTCATGCTCTCCTTGACTTGGCTATTATGAATTAGTTCCTTCACTTCTGCCTTTAAGATCTCACATTCCTTCCGACAATGTGGGCAATTAGGCAGACTTATGCCTATGACAAGATCAATGTGGTTTTGTATATTTCGTATGGGAGGCAATTTATAATGGAGTTCATGGAGCACACTCGCTTTGAACTCATGCAACACTAGTTTCAAATCCCTTGGAGTGATCACAGGCTCCATATATTCTTTCTTTTCAACTAATGCATATATATCTCTTATTTCCTCAGATTGTTTAACAAAAGCCTGTTCAGTTGTGAGAGACTGTTCCTCAACTTTAGAAGTCCGGGGTTGGTTCTCCGCTCTCATAGGGAGGAGGTCAATCTTTCTACCATCTTTAGTAAATTTAAATACATTATCCTGACCTTTATGTGTAGCATTAACATCAATATTATTTTGTCATGGTCGACCAAGTAACATATGACAAACTTCCATATCGACTACGTCACAAAGTACTTGATCCTTATAATTTTTACCAATTGAAAATGAGACAGTACATTGTTCGGTTACCTCTGTTTTGTTGACCTCTTTGATCCATCCAATCATGTACGGAGATGGTTGTTTTTCTATTTTCAGTGGCAACTTTTCCACCATTATTTTCGATATGAGATTCTATTGCTTTTGATATCGATGATTACATTACAGACTTTTTAGCTTACAGTTCACCACATTCGAAAGATGTTATCTCACTGTAATTCTATTTTTACCTCTAGCATGTATAACGGCTTCCTCATGATCGAAGTGGTAGCCTGCGATTTACCATCATCTGATGGTGGTTTGTAGAAATCGGGGTTGTGTCGTACAGCGACCACGGGCGGTTAAGCATTGCTTCGAACTCGGGGAAGAATTAGCGCATCCGCAATACAGTTGAGGGTTACCTGCAGCCCTTGCATGGTCAACTGACTCTCCCGGTGGAAAACTTTCATTCTTTCCGAAAGATAACAAATCCTTGTATCACCGTCCATAGGATTTTAGTTCATACCTTTGTTGTTTGTCATCGGCCCAAGGGGAGTCCTCGCTCTGATACCAATTGACGCAGGGATGAATGTGATGAGGTCGATCACCATCTTCCTCAAGGTTAACTACTCCGAATCCACAAAGCTTCTCTGGACTTCTCACAGAGACTTCTCGAATCCACGAGGAAAGAGAACAAGAAAATAGAAATAAATTCTAATAAATTCAAAATTGATTAATTAATTGAAATAAATGAGCTCACAACCCTTTAAATAGGGATACCAAACAATGAGAGAGAAATCAGAAGCAAAATATAACTAAAACTCCTAGAAATTCATAACTTACTATAAATAGTAAATTTACTTTTTATAGTAAGTGTCCTATGTGGCTTAACCACATTATTCTCCTAATTATTCTAAGCACTTTTCATGTTGGACACAACTCCTAAAGCCCAACGGATGAAGAGTTATAATCAAACTAAAACTTAATAAAAATAGTAAAAATGAAAATAAACATAGAATTTAACTGTTGATATGATGGAATCTCGCAAATTTGGCGTGGGCAACCCGTTTTACGGGTTGGTTAGCTAAAGTAGCTCGTCCTACCCCAAAATCACATATGGTACGTCGAGTAACTCATTCCGGTTTACGAGATATGCTTGTTTTATGGTTCTGACGGTCTTGATGGCTTCTGCCTCTCATCGGGCCTTCTCTGGTCCATCTTGGACATGAAAGTGTGAGTACCTGTACAGGAAGAAGACAAAGCAAACCCTGGCTAGAGCAGGGGACCCTCCGATGCCAAAGTCAGGCTAGGATTTTGGGTCTGGTAGTATCAATGGGTCTTGGGTGAGAGATTCTACGTACCTTTCACCATTAGAGATGCTTCTATTTATAGTTGAGGAGAGGCGATGACGTAGAAGAGATCTCCTTATTTAGTAGGGACGTGTTGTAAAGGGATTCAGATCCTGAACGCGTGAGGGAATCTCCTGAGATCCTTGGCGAAGATCTCGGGATCCCGAGCGTGTCGAGAATATCCTCCAAGATCTTTGAATAAGATCTCGGGATCCCGAGCGTGTCGCGGATATCCTCCGAGATCTTTGGAGAAGATCTCGGGCGGATCTTTTTTAAATAAGATCTGATTATTTGGAATCAGTGGAGATGTATAGTAAGAGGCCGAGGTGGTCTCGGTCGACCTGACCTTGGGGTAGTATGTTGACCTGACCTAGGGTAGTTTGCCGACCTGGATTCTCTAGAGAGCCCTGACTCTTCTCTCAGTGTTATATAGATTATCAACCTGCCGACCTACCCTTATACTTCATGTTTAGGGTAGTGAGGCCGAGCTCCTTTCCTCAGTAGAATTTAGATGACGTATATATGTTCTGGGAGGTCGAGCTCAAGAGTCTTAGGTGGTCTTGGCTGACCTGGATACTCGGATAGCTTCGAGCCTCCCCTTATCATTGGGTAGATGGCCAACCTACCGACCTCATGTCCCACAGAGATATTCGAGCTGACTTCTTCTCTTTTGCCAGTCCATGTTTACCCATAACAGTAAGTCTCCTACTTTTGAGCACGTGCGACGGGCTTGGGAAGTAAGTTGGTTTTGGTGAGGTCGAACATTTTAGCCAAGTAGGAGCGTTAGGGTGAGCTCTTCCTTTTATTATGGAAAATTTTCTTCTGTCAAAAATGGGTTAGCTGCAATGACCCCTTCATAAGGGGCCGAGCAGTTTACTTAGGAGAATTATTTCTTCTTGCACTAAGAGATCATCATTGTAATTCGTGTGATACGAGTGGTGTTACCAATTAGTGGTCCGACCTCTTCTTTAAGGGTCGGACAACTGGTTGAGGACTGTTTTTTAATTCATTTTAGGGTTTCAAGGGTATAGCTTGGGGAGATTCGAGGCTTGTTCGAATAAGTTAATCTCTAACTCTTGTAATTTCTTTGCTTTCATAGTACATTACTGTCGCTTTGTGACGTGATTATTTCCCACAAGGGTTTTTCTACAATAAATCCAGTTTGTTAGTGTTTGAAACTTGGTTGTGCGATTGGAGTACTTTGTTTGATTCAACTTTGTGTGCTTCTGCGGTTCCCTAACAAGTGGTATCAGAGCAAACATTATAAAGAAGTTTGAATTTCAAAGCATATTATCAATGGCTTTTAATCCAAAGGTTGATGTCGAGAAATATTCTAGGAAAAATAATTTTGAACTATGGAAGGTTAAGATGACCGGTCTCCTAGTTCAGCAAGTATTGGATGATGCTCTCCTTAAGAAGCTGTCAAAATCTATGATGGATGATGAATGGAACAAGATGGATTAGAAAGCGCGATAACCTCTATTCAATTGTGTCTAACAGATAAGATGCTCTACAATGTCATGAGAGAAAAAACTACAACAAGTACATGGGTAAAATTAGAGGACATCTATGTGTTGAGAAGTGGAGCCACATCTGGGGCCGCCTACGACCAGTCGAGGTTGCGCGGATTTCGTGTCGCAAGTCCTTTCGCAACTGAGATGCGAAAGGAGTTTCGCGGAATTCATGTCGCAAGTCCTTTCGCAACTGGGATGCGAAAGGGAAGTTGCCAAAACTATAATTTGGGGTCCCTAGGGTTATTCTAGGGTTAAGGCGAATATTGAGAAATATTTCTAAGGTGTGGGCAAGGGATTTTCTCTGTACTTCCAAGGGAGAGGTTAGTATATTACCTTGTAATCTTCGTTTCTCTTCATAGTGGAATTTTGCATCTGTGGTTTTTTACCCTAGTTTGGGATTTTTCCACGTATATCTTGTCTTGTGGTTTGTTTGAATGCTTTTATTCCTTTATAGTTTATATTTCTTCCTGTTTATCGTTTGTGGGTGAGGCCTGAGATTAGATCTAGGCTCACTGCGTCATTGGCGTGCTGCGCAACAACTGGTATCAGAGATATTGGTTTAGTTCTATCGGGAGCGATGGCGGAAGATGGGAAAACTAGAATTGAGAAGTTTGATGGTTCAAACTTTGCCTTCTGGAAGATGCAGATGGAGGATTATCTGTATCAGAAGGACCTCTATATTCCTCTAGGAGGAAAAGAGAAGAAACCAGAAAAGATGACAGATGATGAATGGTTTTTACTAGATAGGAAGGCTTTAGGAACGATCCGACTCTCTTGGTCTAAAAGCGTCGCCTTCAATATATCCAAGGTAAAAACGATAAAAGAATTAATGGAAGCCCTAGTCACCATGTATGAAAAGCCCTCAGCATCCAACAAGGTTCATCTTATGAAATAGTTATTCAACATGAAAATGTCAGATGGTGGGAGCGTGGCTGAACATCTAAACGAGCTCAATACAGTCACGAGTCAGTTGGAATCCGTTGGCATTGCTTTTGAGGATGAGGTCAGGGCATTATTGATCTTATCTAGTTTGCTAGACAGTTGGGATGGTTTGGTGATTGCTGTGAGCAATTCTTCAAGATTGACAAAGCTGAAATTTGATGATGTGGCCGGTCTAATTCTCAGCGAAAAATCTAGAAGGAAGGCATCAGGAGTTTCATGGGATTCAGGGAATGCTCTAAACATTAAAGGAAGAGGAAGATTGCTGAACAAATGAGGCAATAAACACGGACGTTCTAAGTCGAGGAAGAAGTCTAATGGACCGAAAGACAAAGACGGGTGTTGGCATTGCGGCAAGAAGGGGCACATGAAAAGTGATTACAGGGTGCTCAAGAAGCAAGAAGGAAGCTCTCAAGGCGGGAAGGATTCAGTGAATCTGTCTGAGGAGAGCGACACAGAGGCGTTGATCTTGTCTCTTGATGCAAGAAATGAGTCTTGGGTTATAGACTCGGGTGCTTTGTTTCATGCTACTTCGTGTAAGGAAGTTCTGCGTGATTATATGTCAGGTGACTTTGGGAGAGTCTACCTGGGTGATGATGAGCCGTGCAATATTGTTGGAAAGGGGGATGTTCATGTAAATCAGAAAGACGGAACGGTTTTGAAATTGAAGGATGTCAGACATGTACCGAGTTTGAAACGCAATCTGATCTCAGTGGGACAGTTGGCCGATACTGGTTATGTGATGACATTCACCAGTGACTCCTGGAAGATCACAAAAGGTGCCTTGGTAATATCTCGAGGCAAAAAGGAAGGTACTTTGTACATGACTTCAGGATCGTATAGTTCACTCGCAGTCGCATCAACTGGAGTGAATGGGCAGTTATGGCATCAGAGGCTGGGACATATGAGTGAGAAAGGGATAAAAGTGTTATTTTCAAATGGGAAGCTACTAGGGCTGAAGTCTATTGACTTGAAATTCTGCGATGACTGCGTGTATGTGAAAAGGCCTATCTATATGTCCTAGAGGGGGGTGAATATAGGACAATGCCAAATAAAAACTTATAACAGCGGAATTAAAAAGAATATGATAGCCAAATTAAATTACAATGCAAGAAAGTAAAACAACCTCAAAAATTAGATCTTTAGAGGTTGATACAAATGTTGTTCTAAGGACAACCTTTCACCAAAAACCAAGGTTTTATGGTAGGACAACCTTATTTCTAGAAAGATCTTTGTATCAAATCTTAAACCAAAGAGGAATAAGGAAATAAATACAAAGTGAATTGAAATAAATTGTAATTACAAATGTATTGTTCTAGGGACAGCCATACACCATAAAAATGGCAGGGCACCCTTGCTGGAACAACTTTAAAGGAAATTTAAATTCAAGTAGATAAAGGAATAGCAGAAAGTAAATTCTAAACTATTAAAAAATTCTCACAAAGCTTGCATTAAATGATTACAACATTCACCACATTCATACATCCCACAAAAGAATAATTAAAGATTAGAAATGTAAATCATTCAACCATAACACTAGGGATTATAGTGGTTCGCCTGTGTGTTCACCAACTGTTAAACAACAGCCACACAAAATGCTACTCCACTCCTAATATCCTCACACAGGGGATATTAGCGTTCACTAACAAAATAGGTTTTCCAGGTTCACCAAAAACCTTTACAATTGTGTCTTTGTCTGTGGGCTTACACAATTACAAAAAAAACCCCACTTCTGAGTTTTCCTGGCTCTCCTCAGATAACCAATACAACAAGATTTTTCTGGCAAATCTTGAAAGAAACCAAAACAGAAAGGAATTTACAATTAAATGTAAAATACCTGAATATCTCCTTCGATGTAGCAGCCCGGTAGAACCAAATCAGAGTAGATGATTGAATGTCCAAGTTCAATGTCCAGTACTCAATTACAATGGTTCTAATTCTAATAGATTTTAAATTTAATCAAGTAGGGCTTGCCTTAATTGATTTTGATTCCAAAGAAAGGGAATAGCGATTCCTCTTATCAAATTAGATTGGAATATCAGAAACAAAATCAATTAAATAAAGCTAAGGAAAGAGAATATTAAATAAGCACACTTAGCTTAGATGGAGCACAGAAATATCTCTCAGAAGTTCGACGAAGATTGGCTTGAATGGATTAATTAATTCGATGATTTCTTCTGAGTTTCGTGCTCTATTTATAGGTGAGCAGATCGCACCTTCGACTGGTCTAAGGAACCCTTCGACTAGTCGAAGAAATAACAAATTTGAAAAAAATCGGGCGCGATAAGCTTTGACCGTTCTACGATTGGTCGAACACATCCCTCGACTGGTCGTAGGTCACCTTCGACTAGTCGAAAGTCTCCTTCGACTGGTCGAAGACCTTGTGAATTTATCGTTGGACTTTGTGTCGAAGATTTACGACTGGTCGAACAACTAGTCGACACTGTTCCTACGACCGGTCGAAGAAATCCTTGGACTAGTCGAAGCCTAACAGAAAATATCCGATTTTTGTAACAAACTACGACTTGTCGAGGAATTTCTTAGACTGGTCGAAGCAACTCTAGGACTAGTCGAAGAAGGCCTAGGACTAGTCGAAGAACTGACCAAACTTATGTAAAATAAACATTTGATTTATGTATCCAAAGTGACCTACTTATAAGGTCAACCTAAGGTCAGTCAAACCTCAACCATGAAGTAAGGACATTGAAATATTAGGAACTAGCAACCTTGAAGTATGAGCCTTGAAGTCTTGTTATAGCTCAATCTTGAAATCTTGATGTAGCTCAATCTTGAAAGTGTCTTGAGTTCTTTATGAACTGACTTATACTCTTCTTGAAGTCTTGAACCTTGAGTCATGTCTTGTGAGTAGTTCTTGCATTTAAATTTGATCTTTATACTTGTGAGCTTAGCTTGTTCATGAATGTTGACCTTTGAGAGAGCTTCACTTATGCAAGATATAAAACAGAGATTTTGGCACCACAAATTTGACAACAAACAGGGATATAAAATATAGCACTTACAGTATGGCAAGCAGAAGAGGGTAAGCTTCAAGAAGACGGGACGCACTCCAAAGACACATCTGTTGGAGCTTGTACACACTGATGTGTGGGGACCGACACAGGTATTATTATCTCTTGGTGGCTCACGTTATTTTGTTACCTTTATTGATGATGCTAGTAGAAAACTATGGATCTACTTCTTAAAACATAAATCTGATGTATTTGATGTATTTAAGAAGTGGAAAGTTATGGTAGAAAATGAGACAGGTAAAACAGTAAAGTGTCTCAGATCTGACAATGGGGGAGAGTATTGTGATAAGAGGTCTGAGGAGTATTGTGCAGCAAATGAAATCAAACATTAGAAAACGATTCCAGGGACACCACAGCAGAATGGTGTGGCTAAGCGCATTAACAGGACCATCCTTGAGCGCGCCAGGAGCATGAGGTTACATGTAGGGTTGTCCGAGACCTTTTGGGCAGATGTTGTGAATATTGCCGCATATCTCATCAATAGAAGTCCCTCAGCACCATTGGATGGTGGGCTACTAGAAGAAGCGTGGACTGGGAAGGAAGTGAACCTTGCACATCTCAGAGTGTTCAGTTGCACTTCATATGTTCACATTGATGCAGAGCACAAAAACAAGCTGGATGTGAAGTCCAGGAGGTGCACGTTTATAGGCTGTGGGCAACATGATTTTGGCTACAGGTTCCGGGATGCAGAAAACAGGAAAATCATCAGAAGCAAGAACGTATTCTTCAATGAAAAAGTGATGCATAAGGATAGTGTACAGGAAAATAAGGCCGAGAAAAAGGAATTCGTAGAGTTGGAAGAGTTACCGGACATGGGTGTTACAACGCCACAGGATTAGGCAGAGACGCATACACTGGTTGTGAGGGGGTCTACTCGGGAGAGGAGACCCACGGTCCGATACTCACCCTCCTTACATTATCTACTACTGATGGATAATGGTGAGCTAGAGTGTTTTGAAGAGGCGTTACAGTCAGATATACAGGTTAAGTGAGAGCAGGCCATGAATGATGAGATGGACTCTCTTGAGTCTAATCGTACATGGGAGCTAGTCACTCTAACCAAGGGTAAGAAAGTTCTTCATAACAAGTGGGTTTACAGACTGAAGGAGGAGCACGATGGTTCGAAACGGTACAAGGCGAGATTGGTTGTGAAAGGGTTTCAACAAAAGACAGGTATCGATTTCACTGAAATATTTTTACCGGTAGTGAAAATGTGTACAATTCGCATGGTCTTAAGTATAGTGGCTTCAGAGGACTTACATTTAGAACAGCTAGATGTTAAGACAGCCTTTCTTCATGGGGACCTTGAAGAAGAGATATATATGCATCAGCCGACAGGATACGTGGCACCAGGTAATGAGAACAAGGTGTGCAGACTGAAGAAGAGTCTATATGGCTTGAAGCAGGCCCCGAGGCAGTGGTAAAAGAAGTTCGACAGTTTCATGTCGGGAAACGGTTTTAGGAGATGTCATACAGACCACTGTTGTTACTTGAAGAAGTTTGATACGTCTTACATCATCCTTCTTCTGTATGTTAATGATATGCTTGTGGCCGGTTCAAGCATGAAGGACATCTCAAATCTCAAAAGACAATTGTCTAGAGAATTTTCCATGAAGGATTTAGGAGCTGCAAAACAAATCCTAGGCATGAGGATAAAGCGTGACAGGGAAAACAAAAAACTATTTTTGTCACAGGCAGAGTACATAGCCAAGGCACTTGATCGATTCAATATGGGAGGTGCTAAGCCGATTAGCACTCCATTAGCTAACCACTTCAAGCTATCCAAGGAGCAAGGTGCAAAGACGCAGGAGGAACAGGACTACATGGTTAAAGTCCCATACGCGTTAGCTATTGGGAGTCTCATGTATGTTATGGTGAGCACGAGGCCAGACATTGCTCAAGCAGTGGGAGTTGTTAGTGCAGGTTCATGAACAACCCCGGGAAGGAACATTGGGAAGCTGTGAAGTGGATCCTTAGGTACTTGATAGATACTAAGGACATAGGGTTGTGTTATGGTGGATCGGAAATCAAGTTATAAGGATACGTGGATTCAGATTTGGCAGGAGATATCGACAGCAGAAGAAGCACTACAGGTTATGTTTTTACTCTGGGTAGTGCTGCAGTCAGTTGGGTCTCTCAGTTATAAAAGATAGTATCTATCAGTACGATAGAAGCAGAATATGTTGCGGCTACAGAAGCATGCAAGGAGATGGTGTGGATGCAAGGTTTTATGGAAGAGTTGGGTAAGAAGCAAGCAGATTGCAAGCTTTACAGTGACAGTCAGAGTGCAATACACTTGGCTAAGAATTCAGCCTTTCATTCAACGACCAAGCATATTGCCATCAGATATCACTTCATACGTTCCTTACTGGAAGATGGATTGATTGCTCTGGAGAAGATTCATACAAGTGAAAATCATGCGGATATGCTGACCAAGGCAGTCACAAGGGAGAAGCTGAAGCTCTGTTCAGCTTTGATTGGTCTTCAGGCTTGAAGACGGAGAGGCGGTGCACTCCGGATGAAGAAGACAAAGGTTTATGGCGATGTGTCTCCAAGCGGGAGATTGTTGAGAAGTGGAGCCACATCTGGGGCCGCCCACGACCAGTCGAGGTTGCGCAGGTTTCGTGTCGCAAGTCCTTTCGCAGCTGGGATGTAAAAGGAGTTTTGCGGATTTCATGTCGTAAGTCCTTTCGCAACTGGGATGCGAAAGGGAAGTTGTCAAAACTATAAATTGGGGTCCCTAGGGTTATTCTAGGGTTAAGGTGAATATTGAGAAATATTTCTAAGGTGTGGGCAAGGAATTTTCTCTGTACTTCCAAGGGAGAGGTTAGTATATTGCCTTGTAATCTTCGTTTATCTTCATAGTGGAATTTTGCATCCGTGGTTTTTTACCCTAGTTTGGGGTTTTTCCACGTATATCTTGTCTTGTGGTTTGATTGAATGCTTTTATTCCTTTCTAGTTTATATTTCTTCCTGTTTATCGTTTGTGGGTGAGGCCTGAGATTGGATATAGGCTCACTACATCGTTGGCGTGCTGCGCAACACTATGTGAGGAAATTTATTGAAAATCGCCTGTACTAATGTGGGTCAATATTGAGACCCACATTAGTAATTTTAATAAGTTAATTTGTAAATTGTTGAATGTCGAGGAAACGATGAAAGATTAGGATCAGGCATGCATCATGTTGAACTCTCTCCCAGTTTCATATGAGTTATTTAAGGACTCATTGTGCACCGGTAGATCAGCCATTAGCGTCGATATTGTTATCTCAGTCCTTCAAGGAAAGGTGATGAGAAAGAAAAACAGTGACATGGGCGCCTCTACTAATGCATTGGTTATAAGGGGATAGAATTCTGAGCGAGATAGTGGATCTTCTCAATCGAGGTCCAAATTTAAAGGCGAAAGCAAAGGAAAGCTGAAGTGCTAGAATTGTGGGATGTATGGGCACATGAAGAAGGATTTCACAAATCCTAAGATTAAGAAAGAGAGTTTAGAGACTTCTTCCAGGGAGGCCAACATTGTAGAGTTTGATGTAGGTATGAGTGGTTATGATATCTTGTTAGTGTTCATGATCGGACACTTGTACGATGATTGTAAGGATGAGTGGATTTTGGATAGTAAAGCATCATATCACATGACTCCTCATTAGAGTTGGTTCATCAATTACAGAGAGTGCGATGATGGCTAGGTATTTATATGATATGTTAATTCTTGTAATGTTGTGGGTGTTAAATCGGTGCGTATAAAGATATTTGATAGCGTGGAGCGTACCTTAACCAACGTGAGACACGTTCCTGATACGAGGAAAAGCTTGATATATCTTGGAGCCCTCGAGGAGCTTGGGTGTAAATTCACCGGCTTTGATCGTGTCCTTAAAGTTTTAAAGGGAACACTCATTGTCATAAAGGCACAGAAGAGCAGGAACCTTTACAGGTTGATCATGAGCACCTCATCAGGTGGAGATGCAACATCTGTAGGGAATTTCACATCTGCACATGTGGTATGCACGCTTGGGCCACATGAGTGAGAGGTGTATGAAGGTACTTTCTAATTGTTGTCTAATTTCATCTTTTAAAAGTTTTAATTTAAGTATATGTGAGCATTGTATAAATGGTAAACATTCAATGTTATCTTTTAAATTTGGAAAACACGTATGTAAGAGTGTTCTTGATTATGTGCATTCTGATGTATGGGGGCTGTCACCCGTAGTTTCTGGTGGAGGGTTGTCATGGTTTGTCACGTTCATTAACGACTATTCTGGGAATGTATGAATTTATTTTTCATGAAATAAATCTGATGCTTCCACTATTTCAAGCAGTGGAATGCAATGGTGGAAAAACAGTCATGAAGGTATTAAGGACAGATAACAATGGAGAATTCACTTCAAGAGAATTCAATCAATATTGTAAGGATGAATGTATCATGAGGCCGCACACCACAGTGCGCCACACACCAGAGCAGAACGGTGTGACTGAACGGATGACTTAGACTCTCTTAGAGAGGGCCCAGTGCATAATCAGTAATGTTGGGTTGGGCAAGGACTTGTGGACTAAGGCCGTTAACATGACTAGTTACTTAGTGAATCAATCCCCTTCCACGGCCATTGAATATAAAATTTCAAAGGAAGTGTGGAGTGGTCAACAAGTAGACTACTCAAGACTGCATGTATTTGGTTACGATGCCTACTCTCATGGATCATCAGTTGAGAAAGATATGCTAGACCAAAGAGTTTAGAAATACATATTTGTCGGCTATAACAGTGGTGTGAAGGGGTACAAACTGTATGACCGGGTCACACGAAAAATCATCATTAGTCGTGACATTAAATTCAATGAAGGATCCTTGGTCCGTAAGGATAAGCGCAAGGAACCGAAAAAGTTGGTGGTGGATGTTCAGTTAGATAAAGATGACACACAAGTTTAGATAGAGATGGAAACATAGACAAAGGTACAGAAGCAGGTGGGCAACCACGTATGAGAAGGACTCTGCCGCGAGATATCAGGTTACCGACGAAATACATGGATAAATTTAATGTCGCATATGTATGCCCTCATTACAGATGAGGGGGATCCATGTATTCTTCAGGAGCCCCTTGATGAGTCGAATGCCAAAAAATGAAAAGTTGCAATGGATGATGAGATGGACTCCTTGTACAAGAACGAGATATGGAAGATGGTGAAGCTTTCCATGGGCCGTAAAGCGATCAGGTGCAAGTAGATATTAAAAAAGAAACATGATAGGTACAAGAGAAGGTTGGTAGCAAAGGGATACGTTCAAAGAGAAGGCGTCGACTTCACTGAGATCTCTGCACCTGTAGTGAAGTAAGTATCTATCATACTTATGTTGGTGTTGGTTGCCCAATACATCTCGAACTGGAACATATAGATGTGAAGACTGCCTTCCTATATGGGGAATTGAAAGAGCAGATCTACAAGAAGCAATCAGAAGGCTTCGAAATAAAAGGGGTAGAGAACAAGGTTTGCAGGTTGAAGAAGTCATTGTATGGCCTGAAACAGTTGCCTAAGCAGTTGTATAAAAGTTTGATTCTTTCCCAGTGAGTCAGACGTTACTAAGAGTGAAAATGATCATTGTCTCTATTACAAAACACTAAGTGATGGAAAATTCATTATCCTGGTATTGTATGTCAATGACATGCTTAACGCTAGTCACAACATCATTGAGATAAACTTACAAAAGACTCAATTATCAGGGACATTCGAGATGAAAGATCTGGGAGCTGCAAATAAGGTTCTCAGCATTGATATACATAGAGACAAAAAAAAGAGCAGGCTTTGGTTATCTTAGAAAGAATACCTTGAGAAGATATTGATGAAGTAGAATGTCGACTTCCAGTTACTCATTTGTGCTAACGGGTGGAGCGATTAGTTGGATGTTGAAGCTTCAATATATAATGCCTCTTTTCACAACCGAAGCTGAGTATATGGTAGTAACGGAGGCATTCACGGAAGATGTTTGGTTGAGAGAGATGATAAATTAGTTGGGGCTTCAACACGAGGCCATGTCGGTTAATTATGACAGCAAAAGTGATCAATTTGGTTAAAAACTCAGTTTATTAATCATGTACTAGACATATTGATGTTCGTCACCATTTTATTCAAAAGGTACTTAAGGAATGAGGCGTGACTCTAAAGAAGATTCACACCAATATGAATCCGACGAATATAATAATTAAAGTGGTTCTCACAGAGAAGTTCAAGTTCGGTGTAACTTCTCTAGGCTGGCGAAGGCGTAAATGGAAGATGGAGTGTGCATAAGAAGCGATGATAGAGCTATGATGCAAAGCGGAATTAGATATGAGGATAAGAAGCTATGAATAATGAAGATTGAAGACATGGTGGAGATTTTTGTTGATGTCTTAAATCTGAAAATCAATAGGTATGTCGATGGCAGATCAATGCCATTGAAGGCTACTCGATACCATCGGAAAAATTCAGAAAATCCCATGTTTTATCGCTGAAACATTTTAGTGTTTAGTTCGATAACATCAAAGATGTTTGATGCCATTGAAAGTCTATCAATGTCATCGAAGTGTTATCAAACGATTGCGTAGAGTTGTACAGAGTTGCGTAAGTGCGAGATTTGTTTCCTATTTCGATTATGATTCTCATAGAGGCTATATATATGAGTGCAATCGGGAATAGGAGATATCTCGGGGCTTTCTAATTCATTCCAAAGGTTTTTAAGGGCTTGTAAGGGAGATTCGAGGCTTATTTGAATAGCGTAATTTAATCTCTTATAATTTTCTACTTTCATAGTGCATTACTATCGCTTTGTGCTATGGTTTTTTTTCCCGTAAGGGTTTTCCACGTTAAATTTATAGTGTTTGTGATTGGACTTGATTGTGCGATTGGAATACTTTGCTTGATTCATCTCTGTGTGTTTCCGCGGTCTGTTAACACTGAATGTAAATTGTTATTGTCATGGAATGAAATTATAAAGTGTTCTTGATTTTTTTTAAAAATGTGCAATGTGGACACCATTGAAAATTCTACCACATTTAACACTAGCAATCAGGTGCAAATTTTTCCCAAGATTATTTTTTGGAGAGTACTTAATTTTCAAAGGAAATGGAAGGGATTGATAATGTGGGGCTCGGGAATGTAAGGCATTCTATCATGGAATTTTTCCCACAATCAGAAGAGCAGACCTTTCAAATTTGGTTAGAGGACGTATGGCTCTTGATAATGTTGGGCTCAAGAATGTCAGGCGTTCTATGCAGAACCCGGGCCAATCTTTTTGAGGCGACTGAAAGAGATTGCAGTGGCTATGTCTGTTGGTTGATCCTGCTGCTGGGAGATCCTGTGATGACCTTTGAAGCAGAGTTTATATGAAAGTTTCCTCTCCTGTTATCCCCCTACTAGGGTCCGCTGGTAAAGTCGTTGATGCTGCAGGCAAGTTTTCGGCATTGCCTTTTGTTTGGAGTCCGGCTGCCATGCTCCTTTGCTGTCGGGGTGTCTTTTTTTCTGTTTTGAAGCTAGCTAGTCTCAGTTTTTTTTTTTTTTTTTTTTTTTTCGTGGGTTATTTTGTTCAAGTAAATGTTGTGGATGTGGATTGTGGATATATATGATAGGTGTAGCCTGAAATTTTCTATGGAGCCCACCTGGATATTTATACATTCTGTTTGCACATCGACATAGTGATAGGTGGTGAGCTCCCATCTTTCCTTTTATAAAAAGGACATGAAAGGGATTTGATGTAAAAGGTAAGAATATTTAAGGGTAGTTTCCAAACTTGTAATGCTTTTAGTTATAAACTCATTACAACTTAAAAGAGTTTAAGGTGTAATGCTATTCCATTTGGCTTTTAAGTGGTAATCTGTTTAAAGGTAAACAGATTGTGTATTCGGCTAGCCAGTAAAGTGTTTACATTGAATAAAGTAGGTATTCATACTATAGAGCTGGTGGTGAACCTTTTAAAATTTGCAAATCACATAAGAAATGTTGTTTTTTTTAGAATAAAAATAAAAGTTATTTTTAGAAAGTAAATAAATATATTAATTATTTAAACTTTCCATATATAGTGTGTATAGTCAATTAGTAAGAGAATGGGTTTTTTGCTTATGCAACTAGGGTTCAAACTCCTCGAGGACGGTGCGAAGCACCGTTCGCGCGCGGCGTGGGCTATAGGGATTTTTGGCGCTTTATTAGGTGCACTTAGCACAGTTTTTTTGGTACACGATTCAAACTTTTTGGGTCATGGTACAACTGGAATTGAACTAGGATCTACCTTGATATTTTATTACCTTTTTGTTGATTGAGAGTAATTGTGACATGGTTGTATATGTGGCACCAATGCCACGTGTCGCTCATGTGGATACAATTTTTACAGTTGGATAATTGTTTCAGTTGGATAATTGTTTCTGTCTGAATGGGTATAGAAATAACCACCATAGGACAAAGAGTCATGTCCTTTCATGAAAGGCTATTGTTTGTTGTGAATGGATATGGATTTCTTGAAGAGGCACATTAACATCTCTTCAGGAAGAAATCAATAACCTTTCAATTGATATAAATCTTGGATACTATATTCCAGAAGTTAATACTTATAATTCTTAAGATTATATCATCTTTTATGCAATTACTCTCGATCTGACCTCTTGCTAAGTTTTTTTGAACGTCTTAAAGGCATATGGGTGTCAGAACTAGAGATCTGTTCAACACTTAAATGTGCAAATTTTCGTGTTGAAATTTGGATTGAAAGTTCATTGTATCCTGAAAACAAAAATTTCATTCGTTTGCACTTGCTGGAACTTCCAGAAAAAGGGCAGCAAATCTGTCTTGAGAAATTAACTATATTCAAGTTGAGCCTTAAACTCGATAGATCTGATCGTCTCGTTATCTTTTTCTTCTATCCTCCGTTGTGTACAAGAAACACTTAATTTTCTAACAAGAAGGACTTGATTTTTTTTTTAGGGCCCTAAGAGAGCATTAAAGCATGGACACACTAAACGGATTGGATGACTTCCAACCATCAAAGTGGCCCCAAATGCATTCTAGAATTTTTTTTTTTTTTTATGGCGGATGTCCCATCCTTCCCTGGTGTGGTCCATATGATAATGGATGAGTAGTTTTTTAAGGCCACAGGAGAGCATCAAGGGAAGTACATGATGGATAGATTAGATGTACCATATACATTACAGTGGGTCCCACATATCATGAGTGTATTTCAACCATTGTGTTTTAACATGTTTAATACCTTTTTAGCCATAAAGAATTTACATGTAATTTGAAACATGGCTTTTAAGTATATTTCATATTACAACTAAAAGCTAAATACATGTATCCAAACACTCCGCCCAAATAATCATATTACATTTAATCCCTTTACAATTTAAGGACTTTAGAGGCATCCAATTGACCCCTTAGGTAATTTGAAGGTGTGTGGTTTTTTTTTTTTTTTTTTAAGTGGACCGGAGCCACTAACGATTTATTGAAACAAAATGAACCTGTACAGCCCTTCGGACAACCTCCAACAAAAAGATAGGGAGGCTGCCTATCATATACCTGCATACAGACTGGACAAGAGAAAACAAAAGGCACAAGGACTGCCAAGAGAGGGATAGATGGAGATGACTCTCGAGCAAGGCTAGCCAACACCCACAGAACAACCAACCCAGACCCAACTCTTCAGACTCTCAGGTTCCCCAGTCCGGCCATATCTAGAACCAAACAACCCCTAATACGCCTAGGCAACTCCAATGGAGAGAGAAAGAAAGAGTTAGTGCATCCTTCACTAGCCGCTCTAGCTAACGCATCTATTAAATGGTTCAGACATTTCCTGCTCAACCATCAACCATCTAGAGTTTATCGGCTCCATCGGGAAAGGACATTTTTTTTTTGTTATTTTAAAACAAGTAGCCTGCATATAGTGTTGACTGAGTTTAGCCTAAGTAAATGGGATTTGGTAGAAGACATCTGGATTTATGCCCACGGGATACTTAGGGACTTAACCTTTTGATGTAGTGTCAAACTTCTAATGATCCAAACCCTTTATCACATGGGCCTCACCCAATTAAAAAAAAAAAAAAAAAAAAGATGGGCGTCACCTTAAATGAGGTTTATAAATAATAAAATATCTTAAGTTGATTCTTTATACCTTTGATCTTTCTTACTCTCTTTTTCTTTTCTTCTTCCTCTATTTATTATTTTTTATTTATTTATTTATTTATTTATTTATTATTTTTTGAATTTATATGCTCTTGAGAACATTTAAATAATCAATCATGTACTGTGTTTTTCATTGAAAATGGCCCATTTCCAACTCCTCATCTCTTGATGTACCGGAGTGCCATACTGTTGTAAATTATACAGATTAATGTAATTTCTGTATAATATGGAAATCGAAAAATCATGATAATCGAAAATAAGGATAGGCTGAAGCACGTCTGAAAACGTTGTCCTTAAAGCGTTATTTGCCCTTACTCAAGTGAATTGAGTAAGCTGATAGGTTACAGGCAAATTGCTTTTAGGATACGACGAGCCTGGTGTGGGTATGCGTTCAGCAAACACGAAAGCCCACCTATTGGAACTCAATTACACAATTTCTGGCAATATTATAATATAGAGAAAAATTCTAAAAGAAAGAAAAGAAAAAAGAAGAAGTTTCTTTGAATTAAGACCATTGCACTGGTCAGTACTTCAGCCACTGGTTCAATTGAACCGTTCTAGACCACACCGTTGGTCTGTTCTTCTAGTAAAGGTTTTAACACTTACTGTCTTGCTGAAACTACTAGAGTATAGGAGAGGAGTAGTGGGTTGTCTCAGTTCGTATGTGTTTGCTGGAGTGGGTTTTGAGATGGTTTAGAAATCTATCCAGTCCCTCCTTTTATAAGCTATGGTGGCTGGGGGTTATGGTCCAAGGAAATTAATCCCGTGACCGTTTTCTAGCAGTTGGAGAAAACTAGCCGTTTTATGGCCGTTTTCTGACTATTGTAATTGGGCCATTAAGCTGCTGCATGCTGACTGTTGTGAGACAGCAGCTACCCGTTTTCTAGCTGTTGGGATAGCCATCCAGCAGTTACAGCTGGACCCTGTACTAATGGCACAACTGTTACAGATCTGTTGCAACAGCTCTATTTTCCAGCCTCTATATAATGAGAGGGACTCTCATTCAGTCCTCTAGATTTTCATTCAGCCAACCATCTGCCCTAGCCACTAGTCGCACACGTCTCGCTCCAGTTTGCGAAGGGAGCGACCCTGATGCGCACGCGCGAAGTGCGCCACTAGCGCCTCTACAGCCACACTACCTCACATGCCCACGCCCTCGCACCGAATCCGAAACCGAACCCGAGCCCGTGCCCGAGCCCGAGCGCGCGGTCCATAGTCCACGGACTAGGTAGGTAAATATTATAATACTCCACCATTATCATTTAACCCTCAGATTTTTCTCTTCCCTTTCCTATGTGGGACTATTCCCAAAAAACCCACAAAACGATGTTTTTTTTCAAACAAAATAATATATTATATATTATTATTATTATTAAAATATATTTAAAATCAATATTTTTCAACACATACTCCGGTAGAACATCAAATAACAATATTCATTTTATGATTGTTCCTCCACTCTTTCTCCCATGCTTCTCGCAGGCTTTGCCTATCAGGTGCGTTACACATGCATATAAACGTGCTGCTTTAAAATAACAACTCCAGGTAATAATAGACGAGAGATCCACTTTTCTTACATTAATCGCAATGAAGAAGTTGCCAATGCATTCCATGTGTGGAACCAAGCTAATCATCAAGTGGGCTCAATCATGTCCACACACGTTCAATTAATTGGATGTATGAC
This sequence comes from Magnolia officinalis, assembly GCA_021015155.1. Classification (NCBI taxonomy): domain Eukaryota; kingdom Viridiplantae; phylum Streptophyta; class Magnoliopsida; order Magnoliales; family Magnoliaceae; genus Magnolia; species Magnolia officinalis. Next base: position 66,569,987 of record JAJHSJ010000010.1, read on the forward strand.
GTTTTTAGCCGTCCATTCTCTTCATGTGTCATGTTATTCCCAATTGATGAGTTAGTCGATCTATTTTTTCAAGGGAATCGCACCAGTTGGGTCCCAGGTAAGGAACAGCTGGGATCATCCTGGCATGTGTACCTACGGATAGATTAGCTTACCTCTGATACAGAACCATCCAACATCAACGTCAAACCACTTAAAATTTTGTTACGTGAATGTCTTCCATTTCACCGGCATACCGCACTACACAAGGAAAATTACATGGTAGAGCTGATGCAACATTTGGAGAGGAAAAAAAAAAAAAAAAAGTGTCCTTATAGACCAAGTCTGTGCATGTGGGGCCCAGTGTTCATTGATCATCCAGACCATTGATCTGAAGAACCAGACGTTGAATGGTTGATAGCTAAAAATATCTTTGTTATTGGGAGATCCAGGCCATCCAATTCTTGGCCTGATCACTTTTTTCTCTCTACTTTTTTCCTCTGAAACCTTGGTGTACTTTTCTCAATCATCTACTTGTGACAAAGAGCAGTGGGCTAGAAACCCCAACAAGGGAGATTTCCAATACATCTTCCACCTACGCTAGCTGCTACCCATCAGATCAATGATATGGGTCACAGAACCTCAGGCCCCACTTGCATAGACTGCCACGTGTATTAGGACACTAATCACCACCTGATGCATCATGGCCTTATATTTCCTTTAACTCAGTAGGCAATGGAATACAAGGGATGGGAACCAAACATAGGTTGTATTTTCTGTGAATTGTGGCAGAAAAGGCCTCAGTCATGTCCAGATCCTCACCTTTCATTCCATTGGGGAGTTTCCAGTCGAAGTAATAGAGGAGGTTTGCAAGGGGAAGTACCACATTAGCCATTCCAATAGTCATGCCAGGGCATATCCTCCTACCAGCCCCAAATGGGACATACTCAAAGTGGGTCCCCTTGTAATCAATAGAAGTACCATCAAATCTCTCAGGCTTGAAGCTATCTGGGTCATCCCAGTGTTCTGGGTCCCTCCCTATAGCCCATACATTGAGAATGACCCTTGTCGTGACAGGTATCTCGTAGCCGTCAATCTCACATTTCTCTCTGCATTCTCTAGGGACCAGTGGAGCAGGAGGGTGCAATCTTAGAGTCTCCTTGATAACCAATTTCAAGTAGTTGAGTTTACTTGTGTCTCTCTCATCTACCTTTCCCTTACCTTTGAATACTTGTCTCACCTCAGCTTGGGCCTTCTCCATCACCCTAGGATTTTTCACCATCTCTGCCATGGCCCACTCTAGGAAGGTTGAGGAGGTGTCGGTCCCTGCACCCATCATGTCCTGGAAAAAAAAAAAAAAAAAGAATAAAACCAACTTGGTTCAAGCACACTAATTGGATTTCTACAATGTTTCCTAGCAGACTAGTTTTTTAATCCCGAGAGTTGCATAGAATGATGCTAAATATCCAATCAATGGACTTTTCGTGGTTCTTCTGTTGGACGGTAGGTATTTTTTTAAAAGAATGGATGAAGGGTATCAATGGGTGGACTCACTGGAAACGGTCTCTAAAATAAAACCGAGGAAAAATGCTTGTAAAAGTGAGTCATAAGTTAAGTAAGCCTACAAACAATTGTAGGTTACCACTTCTACTGAATAATCATTTCCCTCATCATCCACACACACATGTAGATATACATACGCATAGAGAGAGAGAGTAGGGCTATAAATGGTGGGGTTTGAAGTCGGTTAACAAACCATTTACTCAATGGGCCTGGTCCAAATTTTAGACCCAGACCCTTTTACTAAATGGGCGGGTCTGGTTCAGGTCTGAGTTTACCCATAGACTTACTTATAAATGGGTCTGGGTTTGCTAGAGGGAGATCCACTCATACACATTTATTAATGAGTTGGGTCTAACGTGTCTAGTCAAGGGATATATATCCAGACCCTGGACCAGACCTACTTATAAACGGATCTAATGGGTCTGGTCAGGTCTAATCCCACCATATTTGGGGCGTGGATTTGGATTCCATGATGCCCTGTATTTTCAGTCAAATATGAGGTGGGTTTATCATTTTCCCATATTACTTGTAAGTTATGCAAGCATTTTTATCAGCTTTAAACGGGTCCGATTCTAGATGGGTCTCTTGTAACATAAACTAGACCCACCCATTTACTAAATGGTTTCGGGTCAGGGCCTAATGTAAAGGAAACCAAATCCAGATCTGTTTAGCAGATGGGTTTGTTCTTGGACCCAGACCCGCACCATTTAACAAACGGGTTGGGTTTGAGTCGGGTCTAGATGGGATGGATCTAGATAACCTCCAATAGATCCGCTTACGTCCATTTACAGCCCCAAGAGAGAGATACTTTGGAACTGGTTCTCGCAGGAACTTCATAAGAACTTTTGACAAGTGATGGTCCACTAAATGAGTCACCTTATGAAGATGCATGGTCCAATCACCTCCCCGACTATATGCAATTTTCTACCTTCTGTCCATACATGCAATGGCCCATCGATCGGACGGACAGATTGCTGCGGCATGCATAAAAATTGCTGCTAGAAATAATTAATATAGAGTTTTGAGCACAGATACTAACCAAGATGATGGCTTTTACGTTGTTGGTTGTGAGTGGAAATTCAAGGTTCCCATGACGTTGAAGCCTAAGAAGAACATCAACAAAATCCTCGTCGTTAGATTCATTACAATTCATCCCCGCCGTTGCATGTTTTTGTTTGTGTTCTTTGATGATATCACTTAAGATTCGATCAAACTTTCGGTGAATCCTCTCCAACCGGAATCTCAATCCAGTAATCAATGAAAGAAATCCCAACGAAGGATAGAAATCAGATATGTCCATACCCGCAACCGCTTTCACACCTTCCTTCACCGCATCAATGAAAACTTCTCTTTCTTTACACGTCTTGCCGACGGTGGCCCTCGAGATCATATTGTTAATGATTGTGAGAAACATATCTGAGAGATTGACCGGAGAACCAGCCGAGTTGTAGACCGTCCAAATAAGATTCGACACTTCTTCTTCTCTGATAGATCGGAATGATTCGACGCGGCTTGCGCTCAAGAGCTCAAGTGTACAAATCTTCCTTAGCTGTCGCCAGTAATCACCATAGGGCGAGAAGGTGATATTGGTGCTTCCGTAGGCTGTGATCTCCAGCGCTAGAAGTTTGGGTCTCATGGCGAAGTTGAGATCATGGGTCCTCATGATCTCTTTGGCCATTCTTGAGGAAGAGATTACAATCGTGGAAAGGTGGCCCAGCTTTAGGTGCATGAGGGGCCCATATTTTCGGGCTAAGTCCCTAAGGATGTGATGCGGCAGTGCTCCAAGTAACTGGTGTATGTTACCTATGATGGGTAGCTTTGGTGGGCCAGGGGGTAGTTTGGGAATTGGGTTTTGGGTAGTGGACCACCTTCCTTTCTTCATGATCATGATGAACAAGAAGAGAAGGAAAGTGAAGAAGAGGAGGGTGGAAAAGGATTGGGATTCCATGGATGATGTTAGAGAAGGTTGTGGCTATGTAGGAAATGTGTGTACGTCCATCAAAAATCTTTCTCTGCAAATGTCTACACACAGATATATCTATTTATAGTAGTCTAGAGCTGTACACGAGTCGAGTTAGCTCGGTCAGCTCGACTCGACTCGGAAAAGCTTGACTCGCCTCAGCTCGAAATTGGATTCAGATAAAGTCGAGCTGGTTTTTGGAGCTCAAAATTATTTGAGCCAAGTTTGAACTTGCCCAAGCTCAACTCGACTTAACTCAGATCATACCTCAACTCGAATCCACTCGCATCGAATCGGATCGGTGACTCGGTTATTTTGATATTAATGCTGCTCACCGAGTGTTTGATGAAATAACTCAACGAAGCATTGTTTCGGGTGCATACATTCTCCTCAGAATCGGCTAGTAGTGAGGAAGGAATGGATATGAAACAAATCACTACAAACAAAAAATTTACATTATAAAATTGTTTTCATATCTTGGTTTTAAAGCTGCCCGGCTAGTGTTTGATGAAGTATATATAAATTGTTATTGCTGTTTTGCATTATATTAGAAATTGAAGATGCACTGTGTGTATTTGAGAAAATGTCATGGAGGCTCGAACTTGGCTTGCACTGGCCTGAGCTGCTGACCAAACGGAGCTGAGCTTGCTAGTCAAGCTCAAGGACCAAGTTGAGCCAAGTTCGAGCTGTGATTAGCTATTAGCCGAGTTGAGTGCCAAGCTCGAGTCGTATACAGCTCTTTCATACGAAGAAAAATGCGCTAATATTCTAAGAGCACAATAAGTTATAGTCCTCGGGGAGAAGGTTCACATGTATAGATAGTTCCATCGATGGATCTGAACTGTCAATTAAGTCCGTAGCATATTCACGCACTGATCAGATGATCCAATCCATCCCTTATTTGGCCATATTTTTCATAGCCATCTCTTTCCCATGTGATGGCTGGATGGTTAAGATTGCCTAACAAAAGTGGTTCTTTAGAATCACAAGCAATCAATGATGAAACCTAGCTAACAAATAGATGGATCAAATTGTTAATTGGACCTTTATGGTTAAAAATCTTAACCGTCCATATTCAAGGCCATTGATAATACGGTTAACGTGAATCCGATTGTTGCAATGCTTGCATGGTCGCCCATGAAAGGTGCGTTGGACTTAGTGAACAATCTGGATCACTGTATGGGACTAAGTGTTCCAATGCAACCAGGAGCACCATAACGTACATCTATGAATCTGCATATCAAGAACTTGAGTATGGACAAATGCTCCCAATTCGTAGCAATCCAGCACGTTGATACGATTGATCCAGTGATGGATAGATAATATCCCAAAAATAGCTTACATCAAATCACCATGCAACATTAGGAAATTCTCATTAAATGTTGGTCGTTGCAATCATGTTTTTCTTAACCGTCTATTAGATGTCCCCTGATAGAGATTTTATGACTGTTCGATCGAGAGGATATTGGGGAATCCCGCTTCCGTGATGGGTTCCATCAAACCAACGGTCTGGATCACTTAGCGATGGGGCCCACCTGTATGAACTAAAGATTGAAGGATACGGTGCATGTCTTTTGTCTGACGTTCATACGATTGCTCGCCCCTCTCTCGACCGGGAGAGGATTAGGTGTTACCCTTACTGTGGGGCCCACCTTGATGACGTGTTGTATACCCAATGGGAGCGGATTAGCTGTTACCCGGGAAACAGCTTAGCGGGTGTTACCCTTACCGTGTGGGGCCCACCTTGATTAATTTGTTTTATATCCACGCCTTCCATCCGTTTTTGCATCTCATTTAAGGATGTTATCCCAAAAATTAGACAGATCCAAATCTCTGTTGGACCACACTAGTGGAAAAAGTGGTGAGTAACCATTAAAAGCTTTTTGAAGGTCAAAAAAGTTTTGGAGCAAGCTAATTTTTATATTTTTCCCTCATCTAGTTCTGTTGAAACTTATCAACGGGTTGGATGGCAAATAAACATTATGTATATGCTTAAAGTGGTCCATGGGAAGTTTTTAATGGTGATCATTCATTCACCACTGTTTCTTGTGGTGTGGTCCACCCGAGAATTGGATGTGCTTAATGTTTGGAACCATCTGCTAAAATGGGCTGGAAAAACGGATAGACGGAGTGGATATAAAACATATCATCAGGGTGGGCCCTAAAGTAAGGGTAACACCCACCAAGCTGTTACCCGGTAACACCTAAACGGCGCCCATATCCGATCAATAATGCCGAATCTGGAAAATTCCCTCTCTAATTACTAATTAATTATCCTAATCAACCCCAATTAAACAAAGATATTGTATTGATCAGAAAGTGTTTGATACTCTGGCAGTGTGTCACGGTTCATGTGCATTCACTATTTGTACGTGGTATGAACTTAATCAAACCGTCCAAGTTGTGGGTACGGCTTTAGATCGACCTAAAACCTAACACGGATCGATATCTGAACTGGCTGATAGCTTGATATTTGATTGATGCTTCAATGAAAACCTTTGAATAATAGAGATCAACAGACAAATATCTACCAATCAAACGGCTAGGATCTTCTAACCAATCTGATTTTAAGGCTATGAGTGACCTATCCAAAGTAGGTCTCGCTATTGGGACGGTTTAAATTGAGTTACAAATGCCACGTGTACAATCTCTGAGTGCATGTCTATGGAGCTTAATACTCTTCCAGAGTATCGAAGAAGTCCAGCACACCAATTTGGGCGCAGTCTCCAACTCACCATCTTGTATGTTCATCCGCTCATCGCCATCTCTACCGTCGAAACAACAACAGCTACCCTTCGGACAATCCAAAATTCTCTTTGCACCAGCGATCTTATCTAGGCCGCCCAAGATTCCCAGAGTAGGAGAAACGTCGGTCGAAAGACGGCTATTCTTTCTACGAAGACTCGCGCTTGAAAGCGTTGAGGTAATGTAAAGGGAAGTCCAGTGGTAGGGTCCACTATTTGCACGTGTACAAAACTGTGTGCATGGTTATGGAAGATTCTACTCTGCCAAAGTACCATACTTTTTTATACACGTCTAACACGTATGCAATGATGTTTGTTATGTGACACGTGTGTGGGATCTCGTACTCTCATCAAGCGAGTTCTTAGTTGAATATTTCCTGGATTAAAAATCAGGAAAGTCCGTTCAGGGGCCTATCACATATGTAACTGAATGTGGAAAGTCCATTCAGGGACCTGCCATAGATGTAACTGAATATGGACCGTTGGTGACTGCCTATTGCAGTTCTAATTATAATCGTTTTTTTATTATTATTATTAAATACATGTGGGCTATCTAACGATGTTTACTGTGCGGCCCAAGTGATGAACATTCCGGATCTCATACATGTGTTGGGCTATTCAGGCAAGTAGGGGTGGCAATGGGCCGGCCCCAACCCAGCACTGGCAGCCCAGTCCTATCAGGGCTTTTTCTTTTCTCATTCTCGTACTCACTCGCACGCCCCATACACGTCCACGCACTCACACCACAATGGGTGCTGAACCCATGACCTCATGTTGAAACTCTTGTAAGTCTTACCACTGAGCCATAGGGCCGCATGTGTCCTATCAGGGCTTGGGCCCTAAACTTGGCCTAAGATCTGGGCACGACCTTCAAATCTAGCCTAGGATGGGGAACTGACCATGGTTGAGGTTGCCTCGAGTCGGCTGTGATGGACGGTTAGGATTGAGGGGGGTCCTGCAGATAGACAGACCCCATCTCATGGGCCATCCCAACCCAGTGTGGAGATGCACGTACATCAATGAGAGGTTCAAAGTCACGGACAATCGGGTATAAATTAATAGCTCATATTAGATGTTTGTCATTTTTATGATAATGTGATGGTTTAAATTAAAATCAAACAATTGGATAGCTTAATGGGTCCACGAAGAGTATTTTAATAATTTAGATCAATGGTAGATTAAGTATAAAATAACACGAAGGCTCGGAAGTGTAAATGGAAATTAGATGTGTATATCTACCTGAGAATAGGGCCATTAGATAGCAATCTCGACGGTTAGATAAGCTTATATGTACATGGGTGGTAGGTAAAATGAATTATCAAAATTATGAATAAATGCGTACATGTACGGATACGAAGGTCCCAAGCTTGGTTAACTACAATTGGCGAGTCCAAAAGTGAAGTGTGCAATCGGATGTCTTTCGCTAGTGTATAAGTACTCTAATGGTTGCTTTGATTACAAATCAACTGTACAAAGGTATATTCTGAAGATCGTTAAGAGTTGTATGAGGGTCTAAGTGTGTGTAAATGCGTCAAGTTTGATTGTCATTCCTGTAACGACCCTAAATTTTTGTACACTTAGAATTGCAATTAGTATTTTTAAATTAAGAACAAAAATAAGTTAATATTTGTCTTGGTAGACATACATTTAGTTGAGAGAGAGATAGAGGGATTAACTCTTGCCACCGTGACTCTTAGTTGTCAGTGAGGTCAACGGATTGATTCATGTGGTATTAATAATAACTTTTTCCCAAATTCCAAAAATAAAATTTAAAAAAATTTATTCCCTTTAAAATGACACGGGAGAGGAGAGAAAATCCTAGAGAGAGAGAGAGAGAGAGTTCTAAGAGAACTTGGTTAGGTAAGTCCCAGCCCTTAAATTTCTTTTACTTTTATGTATTTAGCTTCTTTTCTCTGGATCTATGCAATGAACGGTGTGTATTGACCACGTTCATTACATGGGTGCGTAGAGAAATCTCAAGTAGAGATGACTTAAAAATACAATCGGGGCAATAATATTTTAAGGAATGGATTAAATTGCTTGGATCTGACCGTATTTGGATGGATATCAGTTTTGTTCATTGACTAAAACAGAATTTCCTATTTTTGTTTGACCGATCCATAGGACTATTCGATCGATCAAAAACTGTACAAATTGTCTAGCAATCAAAGTCCATAATTCGAAACTAATCAACAAATGGTTCAACTGATCGAAGGTATAGTTCGACCAATCAAACAAGTAGTTTCTATCAACTGAAAGGAGCAAAAAGTGTCCTAAGAGTTATAATAGAAATTCAGATTTATTCGACCGATTGAAGTAAATTTTGATCGAGCCTCGACCAATCAAAGGCAGTATCGATTGATCAGTTCGATCGTTCGAAAAATACATGAGAATGTTCTATTTGATTTAAAACTTTGATGCCTTATTTACATGAAGTAAATTAGTAATAATTCTTGATTTTTTTAGAATGTTGGGATGATCAGAACACCTTGGCTAATTGAGTGGCCCCACATTGAAAGGAAATCATTCCGAAATTTTGTGGAGGAAAAAGAAAGATAGAAAAAGAAATAAATAACAATGATTTGATTGTTATAATAATATTAAATTTGGGGAAAATAGAAAATTAATTTAAATTATGAATATTTAGGTGATCGCACTAACGTACACTAACAGAAAATTAATTTAAATTACGAATATTTAGGTGATTGCAAACTAATTGATCTTGGGATAACATACTAGATTTTAAGTAAGTGATCCCAACATGTTTCCTCTTCATTGTGATTAAAGTAAATGTTTGATCATTTTGTTGATTGTGATTCTTTGTATTGAGTGCATTATTGAATTTGCTTATAATTGAAATACCACATTGATCGAACAAACTCCAAGTGTAGGGCTGCGATTTAGTAATAATTTGGTGAGACCGAGGTCATACCCACATGAACATATGATTGTGTAATTCTTTGAACACTTCAGCACTAGAACTAGAACTAGGCTAACTTATAGAATCTGAACTTAAGGATTAATGATGCAATTGAACAAGGAATTAATGAGGATAAAATACTAGAGTGCTACGGATTCACTTTTAAATATATCTTAATGTTTAATTCACTTGATTTAATTTGATTGCTTCAACTGGAATCAAAGTCATATCCTATTCAACCGGATAATGGTCCAGTTAAATCATCATTCATATATCAAAACAAATTTGAACTTCAATTGAATTGGTTCCCACATAATGTACCAAAGTATTGATAGTAGGGAATTTAAAATATCTATCGTGACCATAGTCTACAATAAATTAATGGATTTTACAGATCAATCCCTTGCAAAATAGATAGGAAATTACTCTTGACTTTCCTGAGCATCCAATGTGCACGGAGTCGACAATTGATCAAAATAAACTTGAAATAAATCTTTATTCAAACCAAATATCAATGAATTGTTCAACATACAAACTGATGTAGAGCGGGTCACTGACAATTTCATGGCCAAGATGGATCAGAAAAGGCCCGATCAACGACAGAAGTGATCTGGATTGTTGGACCTTAGATCAAGCGTATCTCACAATCCAGAATCAGTTATCGGGCGTAAAATATATGATTTGGGGGTAGAACGAGCTACTTTAGCCAACTAACCCTATTATGCTAGGTTACGCAAGCCGGATTTGCAAAATACCCTCGGATCGAAGGTCGTTTCCCTATTTTAATTTCATTTTTACAATAAATAGTAAGTTTTAGTTTGATTATAACTCTTCATCCGTTGGGCTTTAGGAGTTGCGCCAACGTCAAAAGAGCTTAGAATAATTAGGAGAACGGTTTGGTGAAGCCAAATAGGACACTTACTATTTTTTACCGAAAACCTTGCGCACTAGTAGGCATCACGACCATCTATAAATAGTAAGTTTACTATTTATTGTAAGTTACAAATTCTATTAGTAATTTTAATTGTAGTTTACTTTTGATTTCTCTCTCATTGCTTGGCATCCATATTTAAAGGGTCATGAACTCGTTTATTTGATTCATTAATCAACTTCGAATTTTATAGAATTTATTTTCTATTTTGCTTACTTTCTTTCTCGTGGATTCGAGAAGCCTCTGTGAGGAGTCCAGAGAAGTTCCGTGGATTTGGAATAGTTATCGTCTTGAGGAAGATGGTGCTCTACCTCACAACATTCATCCCTGCGTCACAAACTAATTAATTGAGTCGAAGTAAACTAAAATATTGAGAATAACTATAAACTCTACCTCTTAGCCCTAGCTAAGAGATTAGCCAATCAAAGGCATGATTGAACTAAAACTCCAAAGAAAAAAAATATATAAAAATTTAATAGAACCTAAGGATTAGAGAATAACTCCGTAGAAGCTCCGCAAATCCTAACTCTATCCCTTCTACCCTAATCCGTATCTAAGAAAGCTAAAATCACCACTTTAAATAGGAAAAATTCGAACCGACTTCAAATTTATGCACTTTATTATACTTCGATCATGCCTAATGTACACTTCTGTTGCTCCAAATTTTACGTCGACGACACCGAATTAGCATCTTAGTTACAGTTGAATTTCTTTCATTTGCATTTGAAGTGTCTGTCTCCCTTAGGTTGCACTGAACCTCCCTTCGGTGATACTAAATATAGTTTCGGTCGCACCTAAAGTCGAGCCGAATTGTCTCTGAAAATCATAATTTATTAGTGGATTGTTCTGTGCACTTTCAGTCGGACCGAAGCAACCTTAAGTGGGACCGAATAGTCTGTTATTTCTGTTATTACACTTGTAAATTAGCCAGTATTTTATTTCTCCTTTGCACTTAGTTTTCTTAGGCACTTGAAATCTTTATTAATCACCTACAAATCTTCACTTGGTCATTCTTTGAGCATTAAATAGAAAGATAATGATTGCAGATAGTGAAAGGATTTGGATGGTTGAGTATATGCATTAGGAATGGACATTCTTCACAATATGATACACAGATATCAGTATGGCAGGCAAAGCACTATAAATAATGCATTCCCCAAATCTCTATATTCTTCTCATATAGAATCATATTTGAGAGAGAGAGAGAGAGAGATGTTGGGGGCCTTGCACAAAACCTTAATTTCTAGCCCTCCAGAACAAACCAGAATTATGGATAATAAAGCAAGGAAAACAATCAATGCATCAATCACACACCACACAAGAGATTTTTACGTGAAAAACCCTCAAAGAGGTAAAAACCACGGGACCTCGTCCAGATCAACAATCCACTATGAAGTAGAACGTTACAACCTTCTTCACTCACGCATAAGTGGATAAACCATAAGAGAAATAGAGAAAACGGAGAGATCTAACCGATTACGAGGACATAGAAGCGTTGAGATATAGATTGTACAGTAGATAACCTCCACGAGCAGAACCTCCCTTCTATAAGCTTCCTCTCTCTCTTTCTCTCTCTCTCTCACCTTTGATAGCCCTAAACCCTTTAGCAAATCTCTTGTGAAGCTTTAGGAAACCCTCTTATTGTACTTAGAAAGCCGTAGGTACCTCCTATTTAAAGTTTTAGGAAACTCCTTTCCGCATTCCAGTTGCGAAAGGACTTGTGACATGAAATCCGCGCAAAATCGCGGAACGAATCTGTGTAACTACGACTGGTCATGATGAACCTTCGACTGGTTGAGATCCACCTACGATCGGTTGAGCACCTCCCATGACCGGTCGAGCACCCCGGAGAAAAATAGCCCAGAGTCGTTGGACTTTGAGTCGTTCCACGACTCGACTCCTACGACTAGTCAAGACCAGCATTCGACCGGTCGAGCAGGGCTCACGACCGGTAGACGACGGGTCAAAAAACTCATCAAATCTCTCCCTTTTTGACCTAGGAGGGATTCACCTTCTTCAAACCAGCCAGGTTTCTACAAACCTCAACTTGTCCTTGAGCAAAGCATTGGTCATCATGTCTGACCCATTATCGTCCGTGTGGACCTTCTCAAGCTGTAACACCTTCTGTTCCAAAGTATCCCTGATCCATAGTAATCTCGATTCTCTATGTGCTTTGACTTGCAATGCTGACTTGGATCTGCTGTTAGACTAATTGACTCTGTGCTCATGCATATGCACTATCGCAATAGACCACGTGCTCCTCCTTCAGCTAAGTTCCTGTAGGAACCTCTTCATCCAAAGCATCTCTTTACATGCCTCTGTGACTGCAATATATTCGGCCTCTGTCGTCGACAGTGCTACGACCTTCTATAGCTTGCTCTGCCAAGAAACCGCTCCCCCTGCAAACGTGAACATGAACCCCGATGTAGACTTCCTTGATTCTATGTCACCTGCCATATCTGCATCTGTGTAACCCTCTAACACAGATTTTTCGTCACCATAGCATAGGCTCAACCTGGATGAGCCTCTTAGATACCGCAGTATCCATTTCACTGCTGCCCAATGTTCTTTACCAGGATTGACAAGATACCGACTGACAACATCAACCACATATGCTATGTCTGGGCGTGTACACACCATAGCAACATCAAACTTCCTACGCTAACGCGTAAGGTATCTTCTGCATCTCTTCCACCTCCGCCTTCATCTTAAGACACTAATCTATCGCTCAATCTGAAGTGACCATCTAGTGGAGTACTGACCGACTTCGCTGCATTTATATTGAACCGCTCTAGGACTTTCTTAATATACCGCTCTTGTGACAGCCAAAGCTTCCTGCTGTTTCTGTCACGGGTTATCTCCATTCCTAGGATCTGTCTAGTCAGGCCCAAGTCTTTCATCTCAAAAGACTTGCCCAACTCCTGTTTCAGCCCATCGATCTTCTTGATGTCTTTTCCCATGATGAGCATGTCATCAACGTATAATAGCAGAACTAAAAAATCACCATCTGAAAACTTGTGCGTGAACACACAGTGGTCCAACTCCGTTCTGTCATACCCATGTTTTAACATAAACGAGTCGAACTTCTTGTACCATTATTGGGGAGCTTGTTTCAGCCCATACAAGCTCTTCCTCAGCCTACACACCATATGCTCTTTGCCCTTGACTTCGAACCCCTCTGGTTGGTGCATGTAGATCTCTTCTTCCAGGTCACCATGGAAGAAGAGATGTCATCTTCACCACTGGTGAGAATATCTCCTCGAAGTCTATGCCTTTCCTCTGACCAAACCCTTTCACCATAAGTCTGGCCTTGAATCTTGTCTGTGAATTCTTCTGCTCAATCTTCTTTCTGAACACCCACTTGTTGTTGAAAGCTTTCTTGCCCTTAGGCAATTTCACCATATCATAGGTGTGGTTCTTATGTAAGAATTTCATCTCCTCTTGCATAGCTTTCAACCACTCCCTCTTATGCTCGTCGGCTAGGGCCTCAGAATAATCTTCTGGCTCTCCCCATCAGTCAGCATAATGTACTCATGTGGCGAGTACCTCTTGGACGGCTGTCTGTTCCTAGATGACCTCCTCACCTGTGGCTCAATAGGTGAATGAAGTGGGGGCTGCTCCCCTGGTTCATCTTCTGAAGGAACTCCCTCGTCCTCTACACCTTGCTGTACTCCCCCGTCATCAGGCACCACGGGAGGAGTAACCGGATCCATGTCCTCTAGCTCCCCTGAACTAGCTGGTTCTTCTCTGGCTTACCAATGTCTTCTATACACTGATCTTCAAGAAACCACATCTCTGCTCCTGACGAGCTTCCTCTCGGTCGGATCCCACAATCTGTAACCGAACTTTTCATCACCGTACCCTAAGAACACACACTATCTGATCTTCATATTGAGCTTGGACCTCTCGTCCTTTGGTACATGAACGGATGCCCTGCATCCAAATACCCTAAGATGACTATACGATAGATCATGTCCAGTCCACACCTTCTCAGGCACCTCTCCATTCAACGGGGCTGATGGAAACCTATTTATCAAATACACTGCCGTGTGCATTGCTTCTCCCCAGAACGTCTTGGGCAATTTCGCATGGGATAACATGCATCTGATTCTCTCTATAATGGTGCGATTCATTCGCTCAGCTACACCATTATGCTGGGGGGTCTTGGGAACCATCTGTTCATATCGTATACACAGGGACTTGCAGTACTCATGAAAGTCGCCAATGTATTCACCTTCATTGTCAGTGCGGATGCACTTCAATGATCTACCTGTCTCTCTCTTGACCATAGCATGAAACAATTTAAACACACCAAAGACCTCATCCTTGGATTTCAAAGCATAAACTCAAACCCTCCTAGATGCATCATCTATAAAAGTGACTAAATACAATGCCCCACCCAAGGTTTTTGTCCTCATAGGACCACAAACATCAGAACAAACCAAATCTAATGCATGCACTTTATTAACATGAGAAGCAGTTTTAACGAATGAAACTCTGTGTTGTTTCCCTGATAAACAATCAAGACAGGTTTTGAGAGGTGTACCTGTCACGTCTGGAAGGAGCTGCTTCCTCACCAGTAGCTAAAGCCCTTTTTTCACTCATGTGGCCTAAACGCCTGTGCCACATGTCAATAGTTGAATTTTCCGCTGCGTTCAACCCACCCTTGCACATACGGACACTTGCCTTGTAAAGGGTGCAACACTTCTTTCCCCTGGCCACGATCAACGAACCCTTGATGAGCTTCTAGCGCCCACCAGTAAACCGGCTTTCATAGCCATCATCATCCAACCTTCTCGTCGACATCAAGTTGAGGCAAAGGTCTGGGATATGTCTCACATCCCTGAGAACCAATGTGCATCCCACATCAGTTTTCACACAAATATCACCGACTCCCACGATTTTTGATACGCCAGAATTTCTCATCTTCACGATCCCATAGTCACCTGACTTGTACCTTGTGAAGAAGTCCCTGCATGAAGTCGCATGAAACGAAGCTCCCGAGTCTATCACCTAGTCGGTGTCCTGACCCGTAGCCGTGAGACATACATCGTGATCTGCTGAAAGAATAATTACAACGTCGCCATCTGAAGCGACCGCAGTGGAATGTGATTTATCTTCCTTCCCTTTTCCTTTCTTGCCATTTTTCTTACCACGACATTCATGCTTGTAGTGGCGCTTCTTGCCACAATTCCAACTATCAACATCTTTTCTGTTACTCGACTTGCCTCTTGATTTATCTCGGGCCTTCCCACCCTTCCTGTTCTTTCCTCTTCCCCGTTCTTGTGTTACAAGGGCCTCTTGTTGAGTAGACCCCTGAGACTTCCTCCTTATCTCCTCATTGAAGAGACAACTGGTTACCTGTTCCATGGATATCTTTCCGTTTGGCGTGGAGTTACTTAGAGACACCACCAATGTCTCCCAACTGTCAGGCAATGAACTTAGCAATAGTAAAGCCTGCAATTCATCATCCAGAACCATCTTCATAGAGGAGAGTTAGTTCACTATATTACTGACCTCATTCATGTGCTCGGCCACAGAACCACCATCTTCGAACTTGAGATTCACAAGTCGCCTTATCAGAAAAATCTTATTTTCGGTTGTCTTCTTCTCATACAGCCCTTGTAATTTCAGTCATAGGCTAGCGGTTGAGGTTTCTGTAGACACATGGTGGAACACAGAATCATCCAACCATTGTCTAATAAACCCCACCGCCTTTCGGTCCATCTTCTTCCAGTCATCATCAAACATATCCTTGAATTTTGCTGATATGCCTAAAATTGGAGAATATAGGTCATTGCAGTAAAGCGAGTCCTCCATCTTAGCCTTTCATATGGTCCAGTTAGAACCATTGAGGCTGATCATCCTTGATGAGCCACCTTCCATAATTCAAAAACCGATCCTACCCGTTCAATGAACTTAGCTCTGAAACCACTTTGTTGGGGGCCTTGCACAAAACCTTAGGATCTAGCCCTCCGGAACAAACCAGAATTATGGATAATAAAGCAATGAAAACAATCAATGCATCAATCACACACCACACAAGAGATTTTTACGTGGAAAACCCTCAAAGAGGAAAAAACTACGGGACCTCATCCAGATCAACAAATCACTATAAAGTAGAATGTTACAACCTTCTTCACTCACGCAGGAGTGGATAAACAATAAGAGAAATAGAGAAAATGGAGAGATCTAACCGATTACGAGCACATAGAAGTGCTGAGATATAGATTGCACAGTAGATAACCTCTACGAGCAGAACCTCCCTTTTATAAGCTTCCTCTCTCTCTTTCTCTTTCTCTCTCTCTCTTTCACCTTTGATAGCCCTAAACCCTTTAGCAAATCCCTTGTAAAGTTTTAGGAAACCCTTTTGTTGCACTTAGAAAGCCCTAGGTATCTCCTATTTAAGGTTTTAGGAAACTCCTTTCCACATCCCAGTTACAAAAGGACTTGCGACACGAAATCCGCGCAAAATCGCAGAACAAATCTGTGTAACTACGACTGGTCGTGACGAACCTTCGACCGGTCGAGAGCCACCTACGACCGGTCGAGCACCTCGAAGAAAAATAGTCCAGAGTTGCTGGACTTTGAGTCGTATCACGGCTCGACTCCTACGACTGGTCGAGACCAGCATTCGACCGGTCGAGCAAGGCTCACGAACGGTCGACGACGGGTCAAAATACCCATCAAGAGAGAGTGTGCATTTCAGTCCAGAGAGAGCTCCAACGCCACACCCTCTTGGCGTCTCCAGTTGAGTTAGGGGGGGGGGGGGGGGGGGGGGGGGGGCCTCTCACGTCCACAAGCCCCAACATGTGGGATCTGCTTCTCATCTTTTCTTATGGAAAGTAAATCTAAGAGACTCTCTGTACATTAAGGAGATCTAAGGTGGTAACGAATCAACACCAATTTGCTTCAATAATATCATAGAGATATATTTCTTTTCTTTTTTTTTGGGCTGATCTAGACTGCGATCCTGTCAAAATATGAATTAAGCTTTTTAAATCTTTTGATTAGTGCTGCATTTTATCATTAAAACCCATCAATGTTTTCAAAATTTGCAAATAAATAAATAAATAAATAATAAATAAAAACAAGTGTCCTTAAATGGCAAATAATGTGCACATTGGCATTCAGTGGCTGGAAAGCTCATTGAAGTTCTTCCTGGCATTGAATGCTACTTAGGATAACTAGGGGCTCATAACATGCCTAGAAGATAACAATACAAAAGTGCTCCAATTTACTAAGCAGGCCTGTCAAACACTTGCCAACCAATTCCATGATTGCAAGCTAAGATAGTCATCCCACTTAATCAGGTGGACCACTCGTGAAGGTTCACTTTCCACGTACCTTTTTAGCCCCCGTTCTCGACGGTGTCCCAACTGATTACGCCATTCTGAGTTTTGGCCCAGAGAATCTGCACCAGTGGGGGCCCACCTGATGTACGATTGGATCAGCATTGAATGTGTCTGCTAGGGCTGAAAGTCAGGCGGGTTGGGTTGGGTTGGTGCTCAACCCTAGACCAACTCTAGGTTCCTATACGTCAACCCTAATCCAACCCAACCTCGGGTTGGGAATTCCGAACCCAAGCCCAACCCTCGGGTTAGGAATTCCGAACCCAAGCCCAACCCAAGCAAAGCTCGGTCAGGTTGGTGGATACTTGCTAATATTTTCATCATTATATTAGTTTATTATATTTCAATATATGTCTTATTTGTTGTACCTATGATTTTATTAATTATATATATATATATATATATATATATATATATATATATATATATATATATAATAGTTATTTATTGTTAAAATAAAAAAAAAAAAAAAAAAAACCCTTCATTTTTTTCTAAACAAACCAGCTAAAATATAGGACAAGTACTACTCCTTTAAAAGTCATGTTGTTTAGCACACAATCTATTTGGGAGAGAGAAATCTGGTATATCTTATTAGCTTGAGTCATCCGAAATGACGTGGACCAATGAGACCCGACGGCGCCTGTGCCTTCAACACAGACAATCCACACTCAATTATAATTTATAACTTATATATTGATCGGGTTCAGATTGGGTTTGGCAACCCGATACCTCAACCCATGCCCGACCCAAATTTTTTCAGATTGGTGTTCGTATAGCCCAAGCCCAAGACCAAACCCGGCACATCATGCCCGAGCCCAACCCAATATCGGGTTGGTCGGGTTGAACCCGCCCAACTTTCAGCCCTAGTGTCTGCGGGATGTTCAGCTTACCTCTAATACAAAACCATCCAACAATAAAGTCATCCCACATAATCTTTTATCCGTGAACGTCTCACATTTATTTCGTTAACACACACAATTATACATAAGAAAAAAAAAAAAAAAATCGTAAGATAGAGCATGCAACAACACGTGAATGGCATCTATATGGGACTAGACTGTGCAAGTAGGGCCCACAGTCAATCGATCCAGACCATTGATATGATCCTCCACCATGGACAGGTAATTACACAAAATCATTAAAAAATATATAAGATTTCAGCCATCTAGTCTTAGCCACTTTCTTGCTCGTGTGAACCTTGCTGTATTTTTCTTACCCATCTATTTGTAGAACACTAATCAAAGAGAGTATCCCAAAATGGGAGATAATTTGGACATCCTAGATCCATTTTGAGGCCATCAGATCAATGATCTAGATCACAGAATCTGATACAACATGGCCATATATTGTTTTTATTCACTAGGCAAAGGAATACGAGGGACCGGAACCAGAAATAGTGGGGTTTTTCTAGCTACTGCAACCCCAAGGGACTCAGTCATGTCTAGATCCTCACCCTTCATTCCGTTGGGAAGTTTCCAATCAAAGTAGTAGAGAAGTTGAGCAAGAGGAAGTACTACATTGACTGTTCCAGATAGCATTCCAACACACATCCTCCTCCCAGCACCAAAAGGTAGAAACTCAAAGTCGGCTCTCTTGTAATCAATCAAACTGCCATCAAATCTCTCAGACTTGAAGTTCTCTGGGTCATCCCAATGTTGTGGGTCCCTCCCAATGGCCCATACATTGACAATGATGCTTGTGTTGATGGGTAAATCGTAGCCGTCAATTTCGCATCTCTCCCTACATTCTCTTCGAAGTAGTGGGATAGGTGGGTGCAATCTTAGAGTCTCCTTCATAACCAATTTCAAATAGTTGAGTTTGCTTGTGTCTCTCTCATCCACCTTTGCCTTACCTTTGAATACATGTCTCACCTCGGCCTGGGCTTTCTCCATCACCATAGGGTTTTTCATCATCTCTGTCATGGCCCACTCTAGAGTGCTAGATGAAGTTGCAGTCCCGACTGAGAACATGTCCTGAAAAATAAAATCTTGGTTTAAGCACATTAACCAGAGATTTGAACAAATTTTTATTTTATTTTTTCCATAGATCTAAGTTGCAGTGCGCCGAGAGTGAACTAGTGTTTAAAATTATGAAAAATCATATTGATCTAATGATCCTAACTATCCATATATGCTATGTTAGCTAGAGAGGAAAACTGATAATCTTCTAGAAGGCCATGTGAATGGCTATACATCATGATGACCAAGTGTCCTACGTGGACATGCTAAGACTATATTAATATGTGGTGTTACGTTAAATATACATGAATATATGTTAGATGGTAGAACGTTTCCATTGGTTGTCCTTGGGAACTTGAGTTTGGACAAAAATTCTAGTTGCATTTGGAAACTAATACAGTCCAATCCATTGATCTGGACTGTCCATTATTAGGTCCAACACAAATTTAATTAGGTGTTACCATGCAAATATCACACTAATATGATGATCTTAACCATCTAATCATTGACCTCTTATATGGAATTGATGTAGAGCTCCCTTTGATAATCAAATTCAAAGAATTCAAAGAGCCATGCTTCAAGAATTCAGATCAAATCATGATCAACTTGTAGCAAGATGGTGGGGACTTGGAAATTTTTAGGGAGCAAGATCCGTATTGTATTATCAATTGGGATGGAAAAGGTCAAATTAAATTAATCAAATGGGTTTAAACAAAGATAATCTCAAACATTGAAAATTGAAAAGGATTTGGCTCCAATCACCTAAGGAACATGAGTAAGTTCACGCAATGAGTCGGTTAAACTAGTACTTAATGCAATTTTAGGGTAAATGGAGGAAAACAATTGTAAAAAACAATTATCGACCCTCGTATACATTGGATCGAAGTGATCTTGGTAATGTTGAATAGCTTGTTTAAAGTGTTAGGTAATAAAATAAAAAAAAGTGTTGGCTAATCGCTGAAGCAAACTCCAAATTTGAATCACATAATAAAAGACAAGTGCAAACAAAGCATGCACAGGAACACACGATTTTACGTGAAAAATCTTTATAGTAAAAAACCACAGCACAAAGCAACAAGCTAATCCACTATCAAAACAAATTATAAGAGATTAGATGAACTTACAGATGTGAAAACCATTGTTTTCTCCCTTCCAAACCCTAAAATCGATTTAGCCATCATTGTTCTATCATAATCCCGCATTACACCCATAAATATGGTGTTACACCCGGAATAGGAAACAAATCACGCAATTATGTAAAACCGCACGCACCATCGATCTAAGCATCAATTATTCGACATCGATCGAGCAACCCTCGATCGATTGAGCCCCCACATGTTCGAAGAATCGAACATGCTCAAAGGTGTCTAGAGAGTTTACATGAATTTTGTCGATCGCTCGATCCTCCCAAGTTGATCGATTGAACTTATCCAAAACTATTCAAAGAACAATCTGTCTAATCTGGAGTTCACTTGATTGATCAGACTCTGTAACGCCCTGAAAATCGGGGGTCAAGCAGAAGCTCAGCTCCCGAGTTCCAACGCATCACTTATGCAACATAGATAATGATGATTGAATGTTGTTCGTATTAGTGCATTAAATATGAGTGAGATTATACCAAATCAGCATATCATACTCCAGAGACAGTTAAATTACGCAAGCAGAAGACTGTGATAGATATATAAAATATATAAACTGTTGTAAGTCACCAGACTGTGAACATGTTACCAGGTTAAATATATATATGTATACTCCAAAAATGAACAAAATGAATATACATGAGTATTCCAAAAGTGCAAAATAACAAGTATAATGTCATCTAATCAACAACCCTGTAACCCCGTCGATTAGAACATGGTCTACATAGACCCACCTGATAGCCGCATATAGGAGAAACTCTCTTCATCATCGTAAAAGTCCGACTCCGCTTCGTAAGCATCGTCATCATCTGAAACTAAAACAGGGTCTGGTTGGTGTTTAACACACCGTCCCATAATGTGGGAGTGAGTGATCAACTCAGTGAAACTATAAGGCAAAGGTTAACATGTTATCAATTCAATCAAGTAGTAATAATAAAGTAATACAATCAAGCATCCCTAAGTACTCTGATTAATGCAAACATAATATGTATTAATGATGCATGCCCTCGCCTACACTCCCTCAGCGTCTTCATCTCACGGCGCGCATAGCAACTTCCCGAAAGTGTTTTTCCTCGCCAAAGCACATGCAGTGCGGTGCATGCTCATGTTAGCTAATACTTAATTAGATTAATTCATAAACCGTGTTGGGAAGCTAAGGTACCTCCCTTATATCAATTCCCAAACAATGATCCATTCTAAGGTCGTCAGTCCTAGCAAATCTCATACGATGTTGCGGTTCTAGGTCACTACAAAGGGCTCGTCACCTGATCAAGGTAGGCCTAGTTTATACTCTAGTTGCTACGGAAAGGCTCGTCACCTCAACGTTGTCTCAGAGTATGTTTGAGGTCACTACAAAGGGCTCGTCACCTGATCAGTGTAGGCAGACAGCTCGAATACAGTGTCTCATACCACCGTATTCGGCTCACGAGACGGTGTTGCTCACTGGTCACTACAGGGAGGCTCGTCGCCCCAGCGTAGGTTGACACTCGACCATGGTGTCCCATACCACCATGCCGGCTCATGAGTCTTAGCGGATCGAGGTATCAAGGTTTAAACGGGATTTTCATTGGTGAGTTTAGTACCTTAGGTTCAAGCAATGGCGTCCATACATGGTGAACATACATCAGGTCAATCGGGTTACTTGACAAGTTCGATTGGTACGAGTGTACACTAAATTAATCAACATGGAGCGCTAACTACTATCGACAATCATCGTACGACTCGTATTCACCGAACGCATCAACTGTGGTGAGACTAGCTCGGCCACTCAAATAGGAATTTTTACCGATTGTCTGGACTACGTCGTAGTCCCAAACACATTACGATGTAAGAAATATGTACATATGGTAATCATACAACACTTAACAACCATTTCAACCATGGATAGCATTTGAAAATACAATGAAACACACCATATAGATTTACAGCTACTTGAAGGAATTTATGTACATAGCTAAGGTGGTTGAGAATCCTATCTCAACTACCTTATTAACTACAGTTCATCTAGCAACAACTCATTCAAGCATTTTGTCAAACACTTAAAAAAAAAAAAAAAAAAAAAAAAAAAAAAAAAAAAAAAAAAAAAAAACTGCTCGTATATTCCATCATGGCAAAAATTTACAATGCTTCGGGTCTTCCTCCGAAAAAAAGGCCAAGGAAGACCTATCGTAAAGGCCCTACAAAAGAGAGAAAAGAAACAAAGGGGAGGAAACGGGGAGGGCACGCCTTAAGACTTCCTTTCTCTAATCGTGTCGAGCCCAACCTTGTCAAGGAAAAGGCTGCCCCGCACATGCCGAGGGAGATCAGCAGAGCGGGGAAAAACTGCCCCGCACATTCTGTCAAACACTTAGACTACACGTAACCGACATAAATGACGTATGTTGATTTCAACATATAATAGGGCAAATCCTTTCACCGAGGAGTTGTCTAATACACATCAATCATGTTCTTACATTCCATACACATGGCAGGACAAATCAAGAATCCATATTCATTCAGTCATTTCAACAAACACATAGACTACACACTATAAAATACATGACGTATGTTGGCCATAACATGGATTAGGGAAAGTTCTTTCGCCAAGGAGTTGTCACGAATACAACAGGCATATCTCCACGACGGATAATCATGGTAAGCAGGGATTCAAATTCCATACTCATTCAATTATTTCCACAAACACTTAGACTACACATTTCAACCTACACGAAACAACTCAGTTATAAGCTATATTAGGGCAAATCCTTTCATAAGGAGTTGTCACGTATTCAACAATCACATGTTCACGATGAATAATCATGGCAAGCACAAAACCAAATTTCTGACATATCCAGTCATTTCAACCTACACATGGAATAGCCTATATTCAACATAGTTCATATATAACCGTAAAGTGAGGGAAACAACGTATCTAACATGTGACACGGCAACTTAGTCGGTTATAAATCATTAACCGATATTGAAAGCCTTGAAAACCATAACCTATACGTTTATAGTCTGCACCTTTCGCCGGTAAACTCGTAATAGATTTAGTTTGAACACTCCGCCTTCGTCTACGGCACAACGGCAACCTATAGTATGAAATAGGTTAGCTATTTCATCACATACACTATCTGAATCTCTAAAACAGATTAGGATTAGGATTTCTTACCCAAAAGTGGAATCAGAATCGCCAGAATAGCGATACGGTAGTAATAGCTAAGCACATGGATGTTGAGGGTCAAATATTGCATATCAGACCCTAGTTACTGCTTAGATTTATGAACATGATGTCGTTTAATGGCCCGCTTTAATCGTGTTTGTGATGCAGAGTGTATTCGCAAGCATGAACTGAGAAAGGGAGTTTAAATCATGGATTTAATGTTCTAAAGTCACCAAAGCAAGGGACGGACTCCAGGGGACCAAGATCGAGAAATTTACACACCAGAGATCCGCAAAAATCAAGAAACTGAAGCTCAAGTGCCTAAAATTGGTCCAGAATACAAGATCACAGGGTTTCCACCATCCGTTCAGCTCGAAACTTCATACATGGCCTGAAGACCATAAATTAACCGTACACGTTGAATTTCAGCCGTTGGAACTCTGTGGAAGTGGCCCAATGGACAGATCAGCCCATAAAATCTGGATTTGGGGCCTGCCTGGTATTGGTAAATGCTTAGGTTTGGTCTCAACCCATTAAAGGGGGTGACACAACTGATGAATGGAATGGATCTCCTATATATAACTCAAGTAGGCTCCACTGGTCGAGCCGGTGCACAGGACACAGGTGCACTCACAATGCATTGAACCTCATAAAACGGTCAAACTGCGTTTGACCGTGCAGTTTCAAACAGAGCAGGAGACTCTGTTTTTCTCCAGCGCGAGGCCGTCCGTGGGATGATTGGTGGGCCATCAAAACGACCCAAGATGCAAAATCCGACCCGACCATTAGGTAGAGGGAGAAAAACCAGTCGAATATGTGGTGATTTTTGGCGGCCATGCACATACACATGATCGATATAGCAACAGAAAAATGACCGTTCAACCGCCATTGCTACCTGATTGTCTCAGTGGGCCGCATCAACGGATGAGAAGAACCGTCCACTCCAGGTCGAAATTTCGAGGAGAGAATGATAGATGGCGTGGATTTCTCCACAGACTTCAAACATGGGCCCCACCGGCAGCCAACGCAAGCAGCGCCAGCCCTGTTACGCAGTCCCAAAAAAAACTGGATTTTCTGGATTGTTTTGGCCCACCACCTGTGATCAGATGGCAGATCTGATCCATCCATCATGTTGATCGTCCAAAAACGCCCCAGAGGATGTTGTTCTTGCTGACAGAAGCAAGGGAAAAATCCATCTTCGTGGCCTGCTTTCTTGACTACGTAACAAGGCTTATGCAGGGAGTGCGTAAAGGCTCTTACGGATTTGTCTCAGTGTAGGCAAAGTCGGTTCCTTGGAACCGACCCAGCCACCCTCCTATTCATTATAAAAAGCCACCGTCTGATGGTGAGAAGGGTGTTCAATTTCGGTTGGGGGCATCAGTCTGCTTGGAGCGTGGGAAGAGAGGGAGACAGGGAGTAGTCTTTGAGTTTTACTATATGTTTTATTTTTATTTGAGAGATGTTTAGCCTTCCCATGTCAGGCTAAACCTCTTAGCTAGGGCTAAGAGGTGAAGCTTGTAGTGAGATGGGAGATTCTATTTTATGCTTTTAATTTAAATTATGAGTTGAAGTTGATTTTAGTTGATTATTGAGGGAATACTTTCAGTTTTTAATGGTTCGTTGTGACTAAAATTACAATAGATCTGCGATGGCTTTGAGTATTTCTTTCTCCTTTTTATGACGTCAGGAAGCCCTGTTGTTCACCATCGTCTCCTGGGCATGGTCGGATGACGGTACCCTTCCTAACCTCTATGGCATGTTGATTGGTTGGTAATTAGTTTAATTCTATTGTTTGATTTGTCTCCTGGGCATGGTTTAGTGATGGAATCCATTCTAATTCATATACCTTTCATCTCTTGAAAACTATATCAACATCAGTTCAGTTAATTTCTATGACTCTTTAATCCAGGCATAAGATCTCCCTGACCTCTACAAGTGGATCCTCTGAATCCCTAGTGTTCCTTCTCTGAATTTCTCTTCAGTTTTAGATTGTTATTTCACCATTATTCCTCAAATCACACTCGATTTAGATATCATCTCATCCTAGTTCTAGTTCTAGTTAGTTTCAGATTACGTATAGGTTTCAGTCCCTGTGGATTCGACCTCGGTCTTACCGAGTTTATTACTACATCACAACCCTATACTTGGGGAGTGAACAATGGAACGGTGGGATTGAATCCCGAGAACAAATCCTAACTCTACCTCTCACTTTTTCTCTCTTTCCTTCTCTTTCTTCTCTCTTCTCTCTCTAGGGTTTAGAAATTCGTATCTGAAGGGAGAGAGAGGGTTTAAGATCCTTATATAGGCCCAAAATCGACCTCAATGGCCTTAGGGCCATGGTATACTTAGGTTATAGCCAAAACCTAACTATTTCCACTCAACGGAGCTATTCTGGAGGCCCCTTTTCTACATGCAGTCGGACTTAAGCTCCTTGATATTAGATCTAGGTCGAGTTAGGTTTTCGGTTCGATCGGGTTTGGGGATCGACCGCGGCGGACCCGTTTCAGTTCAACGGTCACTGGTACTCGATCAGGGTCACAAGTACTTTGACACGTGTTGAAAATTTTTCCTGATCTGAGGGTGTAATTGGGTCAGATTCTGACGGTCTGAAAGCTTAGATTTGGCCTGCAAGCGAACGGCTTAAATCACTTAAATCTGAGTTCAATTTCTAAAGATATTCGCGTTTCTCACATACTTCTCTCTGGGCTCAAGTTGTGCGTTTCTGGGTACTATCTGGATTTAATTTCTGAAATGGTTGTCAAGCCCAGTAAGGTGGTCCTAACCATTTAGTTTCGCAGTAATCGGACTTTCGACGTGCGGTCCAGGTCCGATACGGAGTTTCAGCGTGCTCCCGAGAGCAACCGGGTTTTGAGATGGATCCTAAGTTTTTAGGTAATGTAGTATTAACGGTTCTACTCATTTTGGGTCTTACAGATCGTATTTAAAGTGGTTCAAGCTAATTATACTGATTATTCAGTTTAGTACTTAACTAAATTATGCCCTAATTATGACAGAATAAGATCCTAGGGCAGTTCTACGCCCCCTTCTGGCACTTTCAGTTAGTATATTATTTTAATTATTTTTTTACTAGTTCTTCATCAAGTCTACTTCATCTCTACCTAATTTTATTATATTTTGTGTTGTAGAAAAATTCTAAAAATTCTAGAAGCAGCAGCTGTCCAAACTAATGATTTTCGGGCAGTTGTCACAACGACCTATATTTAACTATATTCAAATATTTATTATATTTTTCACTTATTCTTTGTTATAAAACTAGGCTTATCAAGCTTCAATCTGGCTTTTGAATCACCTAAATCGGAGTTATAACGAAAGAGATATGACTTTTCGAAGTCGGACGAAAAATTTGCAGAATAAAGTAGTGAAAGGTGAGATTTTAAAGGAAATGGGTTGAAAGGGGATTTGAGGCTTTAAGATTGAGGTCAGAGAAGTCAATTAAGGTGTTATGATCGACTCATCGCCCAAGGACGTCTAACCCCACGTTGGCAAAAATTCGGGGCGTTACAGACTCCTTTATTTCTGTACAAATTAAAGACATTCATATAACAATCTCCATCATGACTTCAATCATCATAAAGCACAACTCCAAGCTCTATCTCTAATCGTCTCTATCATAATCGTCGCTTCTCATGCACACTCCGCCTTCATCAAAACCTTTTCCAAACCCAGAGAATTCTAACAAAATTTGAACTTCTCTATGGGAACCACCTTTATAAGCATATCCATCAAATTTACGCTCATGTGGATATTCTCAAGAGTAACACCGCCTTCCTCAATTGTTTGTCGGATAAAATGACGACAAACATTGATATGCTTAGTATGAGAATAATATACTGAATTCTTTACTAAATTGATCAAGCTTTTACTGTCACGATAAACCAGGACGGCCTCCTAGTAAAGCCTAAGCTTGCTCATCATTCCTCCCAACCAAACACCTTCTTTGAATGTCTCTGTCACTTCCATATATTCAACTTTGGTTGTAAAGAGAAAACACAGACTGAAGCTTTGACATCCAACTGATGACTCCACCTAGTAGCAAAACGAGTAAACCCAGAAGTCAACCTTTTGTTGTCCACATTCCCTACATAGTTCGAATTAACATAACCTACAAGTTTTTCCTCTTATTTCTTAAATGTCAAGACATAATCCGCTGTACCTTATAGATAATGAAGTGGTCATTTAATTGTCTCCCAATGTTGCTTGTCAGGGTTTGATGTGTATCTACTCACAACACCGACTACATGTGAAACATCTAGCCTCATAGAGACCATGACATACATGAAATAGCCAACTACGCTCGAATAAGGCATAAGACATAAACCACTTTTCTTCATCTGTAATGGGACATTGCTCTAAAGAAAGCCAAAAGTGAGTAGCATGGGATGTGCTAACCGATTTAACATTGTCCATCCCAAACTTCACCAATACCTTCTCAAGATATTCTGCCTATGACAATTATAACATACACCTCTCCCTAGAGGCAGACATCGAGTCGAGTCGGACCAAGTTAGGTCCAACTCGACTCGATCCAGTATTGTCAAAACTCTGACCCGAACTCGATTCGACTTGGAACCGAGTCCAGTAGGCCTGACTTGATCCAAACCGGATCTTCGCTAGGCTAACGTTGTACACAAGTGCCGCGTGTGCACAGTAGAATTCCTCAAACGAAAATGGTGAAATCCAGCCCCTTTACAAAAAGAAAAAAAAAAAAAAAAAAAAAACCCTTAAATTTACAAGGAATTGAAGAAGATAAACGAAGGTCAAATTTCAGTGAGGAAACTCACTGTGTGAAGCTCGGTGTGACCAGCGTCACATTAAACAACTGTCGTTTTTCTAATCTTAACTCGATCTAGGGCTAGTCGAGCCCTTCAATGGGAGGATTTTATAGCGAGGAAGCATCTTATGCATACTTTAGGCTCTGGCAGGTTCCTGAACAGAGTCCACATCAGGTCAGGCCTCACTGCACGCACGCCAAGCCAGGCGCACCAACCCGATCTGAGCAAGGCAGGACACACCTCGGTGGACCAAGCCAATCCCAACTCAGCATGGATGCAACACAGCGGGCCAGGCCGATCAGAGTCATCCATTTAAAGTTTAAAAAACAAAAACCTGAAAAATCGAGCTCAAGAATGGGCTGGGTGGCCGGACCGGTGCTGCTGTGCAGATGGGTGGAGGAGAGAGAGAGAGAGAGAGAGAGAGAGAGAGAGAGAGGAGGAGGAGGAGGAGGAGCTCGAAGCCAAACGGGTGCTAGAGTAGGACATGTCGAGATCGGGTTAGGTGCGGTGGCCAGCTGCTAAGGTTAGGGACTTAGGGTAGAGAGGGGAATGGGTATTTTTGTTTTGTATATATAATACCCAATTACCCGTCCGAGTCATTTCGGATCGAATCGAGTCCGATCGAAACGGATTTTGGATCCAGTCGGTTCAGGTTACTATGTAACCCGAACTCAACTCAGTCGAGATTTGGATCCGGGTGGGTCTACTTAATCCAAACCTGACTCTGGCATTTGGTTCAAGTCAAGTCGGATTCGACCGAGTCGGTCGAGTCGGATCCGCCGAGTCGAGTCGAGTCTTGCCCACCTCTACCTGTCCCTATCTCTATGTATATCAATACCGAGAATCCTCTTTGTAGCCACCAGTTTCATTTCAAATATTCCTGATAATTGAGTCTTCAATATATTAAACCCGGGCATGTTATGGCTAGCAATAACCATGTCATCAACATATAATATGAATACAATGAATTCATTGTCACTCAGTGCCTTGAAGTACCCACAATGATTATATTCACTTTTGGTAAATCGCTGACTCACCATGAAAGTTTCAAATTTCTTATACCACTATCTAAGCAATTATTTCAGGCCGTACAACGACCTCCTTAACCTACAAACCTTATTCTCTGACCCCCTGTATCTTGAACCTTTTTTATTGTTTCATGCAGATCTACTTTTCTAATTTTTTTCATATAAGAAAGCAGTCTTTATATTAATTTATTACAGTTCTAAATTGTATCGGTTACCAGCACCAACGCAAATCTAATATATACATACTTGACCACAGGTGTGAAAATCTTGCTAAAGTTGATACCCTCTTTCTGCGCATAACCATTTGCTACTAGTTTAGCCTTATATCTATCATGCTTCTTCCGATAGATCCACTTACAATCAAAAGTTTTACACCGAATGGGAAGCTCCACCAGCTCACACGTCTCATTCTTGTACAAAAAGCGCATCTCGTCTTGCATCGCCACCATCCACTTCTCAACATCTGTGTCATCTAGTGCTTCTTGGAAGGTAGATGGATCCCTCTCATCCATAATGAGAGCAAATGCAACATTCAAGGCATTTTTGTATCTCGTCAGTAATCCGCGATCTCTCGATAGATTTCTCCTCATAGGTGGCTGCTCCACCTACCCTTATACCTCTTCCTGTGACTCAGCTTCTTCCTGTGTCTCACCTTTTTTTATTTCAATGTCAATAGCCATTGATTTCACCGTTTCCTTGTGTTCTTTCTTGCGGAACAAGAAATTCTCATCAAACCTATTATCACGGCATATCATGATCTTCCATATAACCCGGTCATACAACCTATATCCCTTCACACCATTTTCATAACCCACAAAGGTACACTTTTTCGCCCTTTGATTTAGCTTATCTCTCTTACTTGATGATACATGAGAATAAGCGTCACGACCAAATATTCATAACCCTGAGTAGTTTATATCATGACCACTCCACACTTCTTCTAAAATTTTACAGTTTATCAGTATAAATGGATAACAATTCACTAAGTAACAAGCCGTATTGACAGCCTCAATCCATAATTCCTTACCCATTGCAGTATTACTTATCATTCGTCGGGCTATCTCCAAAAGAGTCTGATTCATTCGTTCTGACACATCATTTTATTATACCATATGTTTTACTATATTGTGCCTCACTATCCCCCATCTTTGTAAAACTTATTGAATTCTTTTGAAGTGAATTCACTACTATTATCTATCATCAACACTTTCAACTTCTATCATCTCTACTTCTATACCATCGCCTTCCACATATTGAAAGTGACAAAAACATTGGATTTATGCTTCATCAAGTAAACCTAAACTTTTTTAGAGTAGTCCTCAATGAATGAGACAAAAAACGATGACTTCCCTCCAGAAATAACGAGCAGAAGCCCCTATACATCCGAATGCACATAATCAAGCACCAATTTACTTACATATTTTTCAGACTTAAAAGATAATCAAAGACAATCGTGATTGTTTATCATATATACAATACTCACTGTAGACACCCCACCCAGGCTAATATCTTGATTTTGTTAAGACAATCCGAGAACCATGATCATATCCTAAACCTAACCCTAATCCTAACCTAAGCCATCATGAATCATCATTCAATCCAGACTATGTCCAAAATTGACCTATTTCTCGAATCATTTTCGGGTAACCATCAAGCCAATTTCAAGCCATTCTGAGCCAAATATCCAAAACGAACTTTGTTTCACTCTAAGGACCCAAAAAAGAACTCACCAGATGAATTTCGAGGAAAACCGTACCGAGGTGGTAATCGGATTACCGCCGGCGGTAGTCAAATTACCACTTCTTCCTAGAAAATGCGCACGAAGCCAGTCACACGAGTTCCGGACTCAACCAGGTCCGGGCGGTAGTCTGACTACCGCCGGCGGTTGCCGGATTACCGCCGGCGGTAATTGGAATTCCGCCGCGTGCGGTCTGAGCAGGGACAGCTGTCCCAGCGTCCAAAGTCAACTTTCCTATATATTTACCCTCCCCATCTGTCACGCCCCAAACTCGGAGACCGGGCTCACAAAATTCCCGATCGCCGAATCCGCGCCGACAGCCTCCGTAGAACCCCATTCTCGGCTCCCAGCGCCCATACGCCAGGTTCCGATCCTGGGACGCTATAAGGAGGATTTCTAATAATCAATTTGATTTGTAATGAGCATAACCACAAGCATAACCCACGAACAATAACCACAAGAACACCATCACAAAATCCACTATGAACAAAAACTTTGAGTACAAGGTGTATAAAAGGGAAATACAATATACTGAAAATAACAAAAGCTCCAGAAGACTGCTGCAGCACGCTCCGAGCTAAACGCTGCTGCAACCTAACGCCACCTGCACGCATCTATCGTGCATAAGCTTACAAAAGCTTAGAGGGTGGTGAAAGTGTGTGTAAGCGAGTGCCAAGTGTACAATATCAGAGTAATGCGGAAATATGCGGTAAGTCCATGAATGCTATCAGCTTATACTAAAGCTATGTAATGCAAGGCATGAATGCTGTCGGTCATACCAAGACCATGCGATGCGAGGCCTATGTAGCCAAATGTCATATGCGAGATGCAAAGCAAGCGTGCCAGTACCCATAAGTACACATATCCATGCGATGCATAATGCAGCTCAAGTATGTCAATCCTCATGTCAATACAGTTATCAGTCTGGATAATCACCGGGGTCTAGTACACTCAACCAGCTTGCCGCCCCTATCCGAACGCACAACTGGGAGAGTGAAAGAGACCTCACTATCCGCCTGCCAATATCGGGCCCGGCTCGTCGATAGCGGACCGATTCCTCAAGCTGGTCAAACTCAACCTAGAAATTGCCCCCTCACTCAGGCGGGTAAGGTCACACCCCTTTCCAACCAACCACGACACAGTGGGAGACGCGGCCTCCTGGTATTCGGCCCACATGCGCTCGTACATCCACTCGGTCTCGACGTTGGAGTCATCCTCTGATACCATCGGGTTTAGGGATTTTCACCCAGGGACATCTATGGCGCCCGTATGCTAGAACCAAACATTTCTGGTATCCAATCCAGCCACCCACGATGTGTTTGTGGAGGCTATGGCCCTTGTGTCGCTAGGGCATACAGTAACTACAATCACACAATGCAAGTGCATGAGTCACACTACCAGTCATGCAACAGTCCTGCGTAAACTATACGCTCATGCAGGGTAACTCCGCCTATCAGGGAGCCCGAAACAGTCTGCCCGAAGGCATATGCTATGATCAGTCACCACTCATCTCAAGCATGCATATGATGCGTATGATCATGAATTATGGGGCAGCACTATGCTTATGGTATAATAATGGGCGTTGCTCAAAGTGAAGATGGGCCTAAACGGACTGCAGAGTACAAGTATGGGCCTATCAGTGGCCCTAGGGAGAGTCGTAATGCGGACATTTAACCAACATTATACTTACAATGTGGACGTCAAACCAACATTGCTCCCAAGGCATAGCCCGCCATATAGGTCAACACAAACACGGTGGAATCACCTTCAATGGGCCTTATGTACATCCCATTGGGCCTCGACCCATGGGCCTTTAATACGTCAAATGGGTCTCATAACATGGGCCCTATGCACACCACAGTGGGTCTCAACCCACGGGCCTTTATACATCACAATGGGTCTTGACCCATGGGCCCTAAGATACACCCAAATGGGCCTTATAACATGGGCCTTATATATACCTAATGGGCCGTATTAATGGGCCTTAACCCGTGGGCCTTATACATATCAAATGGGCCACATCAATGGGCCGCACCAATGTAAGTGGCGATAAAGAATTCCACCATTTAAAAATTCCTGGGGCCCACCATAACATTTATTTCTCATACAATCTGTTCATAGGGTCACCAAGAACTTGGTGGCCCAAGGGTCTAATGGTGGACGTTCAATCGTCACTATACAGTGTGGTCCACATGATAACTAGATCTATCTTATTTTTGGCCCCACGCCTTAATACAAGCTTGCCAAATGGTGGACTGTTTGAATGCAACACAAGTATCATGGTGGGGTCCACATGAAAGCCCACCATCCCTTATAATAAATAATATAACATATAATTTATATATAATATATATACACATACATACATACATATATATATATATATATATATATATATGTACACACATACACACACATCACACACACACTCACACACACAACACAGGGGCCCCACCGTCCACTGGACGGTGGGTTACAACACATGCATCACAGTAGGCTCCCACCGTCCGCCTGGACGGTGGGAATAAAGCACATACATCACTATGGGCTCCATGTGGGGCCCCCATAACATATATTTTCCATCTAATCCGTTGATAAGGTCGTACAGACCTGGATGAAGAGGAAATACAAATTTCAGATTGATTCTAAACTCCCATGGGCCCAAAAAATTTCAATGGTAGAGTTCAATCATCGGTGTTTCTTGTGGTGTGGGCCACCTGAGATCCGGATCACGCTGATTTTTGGGTGGGGCCTGCTTAAGGTAGGGGCCCACCATATGGACGGGTTAGATGGAAAATAAACATCAACGAGGGGCCACACGTGGGGCCGTGAGCTCCCTGGCGTCCGCCCGCCAGCGCCTGGGCACTTCTGACAAGGGCAGCAGCAACAGCTGCTGCTGTGTTTTTTTTTTTTAATATATTTTTTTATTTTTTATTTTTTATTTTTTTTTATTGGGGCCCACCGAGATGTGATTCAAAATCTAGCCCATCCATAATGTGTGTCCCGCTTTTCAGGCCGTCCAGACCGGGTTTCAACTGCATCCAATCCTCAGGTGGGTCCCACCAAGTACTTTTATATGTTCTGGCATGTATTCACCTAGTTTTAGAGGTTATGGCCCACCCGATTATCAGATAACCTAAATACTTTGGTTCAACGCCTAAAATAGGCTGGAGAATAGAATGGATGGCATGGATCACCTACATACATCAAGGTGGGGCCCACATGAGCGGCCCACCCCAAAAGCATATAAATATATATCTTTTTTTTTTTTTAAAAGCCTGTCAGTACACGCCCATGCCAATACACATCTCCATGTTAGCCACTAGCCACTCCAGTGGCTTCATGTCCAGCGTCCAGGGACGCTGGACGGCGTGTATACAACACAGTCATCATGGTGGGTCCCTCTTGGTGGGTTCCACATGGACGTGGCCCACCATCCTTACATATATATATACATATATAAATATAATATAAATATAATATTAATACAATATTGATTATAATATACTATATATGCTATATAAATGGCGGATCCCCCCTAAAATGCGGTGGGCCACACCATCTAATGGATGTAGAAGATTTAACATAAATTCGGTGGGGCCCACTACATTCAAGGGAGAGGAAAGAGGAGAGAGAGAGAGAGATAGAGAGAGAGACGGTAATAGAGGGGAGGGACCCCGCCACTATGGGCCCTCCATTGATACAATACATAGATCAAAATGGGTCCCACCTACAAGTGGACCCTTAAATGGAAATCAACGGTGGATCACCCACCTCTTGTACTCCTCCTTGCTCCCTTAGCCTCCTTAGCTCCTAGCCTCCACT
The DNA here is from genome assembly GCA_021015155.1 of Magnolia officinalis. NCBI lineage: Eukaryota > Viridiplantae > Streptophyta > Magnoliopsida > Magnoliales > Magnoliaceae > Magnolia > Magnolia officinalis. Next base: position 66,605,056 of record JAJHSJ010000010.1, read on the forward strand.
TTCAATGGTGGTTGATGACGATCCAACGGTTGAGATGAAAGATGTGAGAGTGTAGGGAAAAGTCGGCCACACTTGTGGCTTGGAAGGAAATGGGGAGGGCTCATACGTATGCGGTTTTTTTTTCTGCTTGGGGAATGGATTTGCAAATGAAGAGAGAGAGAGGGTTGTTGTAAAGGGAGAGGAGTGATGGATGCGGTGTGATGGATGTGGTGTGATGGGGTGTAAGAGCCACTTTTCTTGACTTTTGTGCTTTTGGTGTAAGAAAGGCATGGTGGTGTAAGAACTTTTTGACTTTGGGGTTGCTTGGGGAAGAGTGTGAGTGATGTGTACTTGACCCTTGAGATTGATGGTTGATGGATTGATGGATTGATGGATTGATGGATTGATGTGACACATCGTAGAGATTCTCTTGGGTTTCGTAACGTGCGGCGTTTTCCTCGCACCGAACGCTAGCCCACATCTCCTAGTCAGGGTATCGGATCGGTGCGTGAGTCGCGGCGTTGGAACCGCGGCGATGGTACAGTCGCAATGATACAGGTCTCGGATTAAACCGACTCGAATCTAAAGGATATGATTTACGATCGATCGCAACGTCGATTATCAGTCGCGGATTGTCGGACTTCGACGGAAATGATCGCAGGATTCATCGGAACAGTGCGAACTAGGATACGGGTCTTACACCATCCTCACTATTTACCGTTTTACCAGCCTCTTTAGCCAATGGGAGCATGCCATGTGGCATCTCTCTCCTCTCCACCAATCACCACATGCCACATCAGCATTTGCCCTCCCCTTATCCTCTATTTACCAAACAACCATTGGAAAGGGCTATAAATAGCCCTCTCCCCTTTCATTTTCCACATACATGGGTGAGAGCCACCAAGGGAGAGAGAGAGAGTGAGAGAGAAAGAGTGAGAGAAAAGAGAGAAAGAGAGAGAGAGAAAGAGAGAGAGAGAGAGAGAGAGAGAGAGAGAGAGAGAGTGGGAAGAGAGAGAGTGAAGGAAGGGAAGGAGCTCCCAAGCCTTCAAGCCCAAATTTTCCAAGCCATCTCCCAGCCTTCACCTCAACCCCTCCAAAAAGCCTAGCCCAAAATGATCATGGTTCAGCTCATGTCTTAGCCTACTCAAGAATCAAGCCAAAGATCTATCATCCTACAAGCATTCAACATGACATCTACTCCCTTCTCAACCCCTCTGCTTCTCTAGATCTCTAGTGAACGTATGCTCTGTGACTTGCCGTACATCGGATCCTGTCACATCAGAAATTCCTAGTGATCTAGTCCACTTTTCTTATCTTTCTGCATAAGCATCATCACATCCGTCCTCTAGACACATTGTCGGACGTATGCTCTGTAGCCTGCCGAGATATTCGGATCCTGCTACATCAGAAATCCACGTGTGACTAGTCCCCTCATGACCATAACATCATCATCATCCTTTGAGATTATTTTACCACACTAAGTCGAGACCGTACACTTGTACGGGCAGAGAGGGTGCCTAACACCTTCCCTCTTTGTAACCGAGGTCCCTTACCCAGAATCCCAGATCGTAGACCAGGAGTCAATCTAAGGTCGGAGAATCTTTGGATTTCTCCAACCTTACGTATTCCGTGGTTCTAGCCGACCGCGGGATTCTGAGATCATTCGGCTAGTGGCGACTCCAACAATCACCAAATCAGCTTAATCACCCCCAGCATCACCACACACAACATTTTACAGCAACAACATGGACGCCGATTTTTCAGTGTCTACAGAATGGCGACTCCACTGGGGAAAGTGTAGAATGCACTAGCTGAGACCTGACTCAACAACGTGTGGTATACTAATTTCAAGGAACATTCATCATCTCATTCATAAAAAAAAAAAATCTCTTTGGCTTACACTTGCCTAGGTAAAGATCCGAACCATGACCACTCGATCCCGTGCAGCCATAACTTCTCAAGCGACCCATGAAGAAGAGCCGTCACCCCAACCAGCTCCAGAAATACCCGCACCTACACCTGCACCCGCACCCATGCCTACACCCGTACCACTACCAATAGCTCCGACAGAGTCACCAGCCAATGTCACCACACAAGAGCTATTACTTCGAACAATGCAAGAGCTACTGCTTCGCCTAGTGTCAGGTGCCACATCAAATACACAAATAACCCAGCCTAGTGTGCAGAACAGCTCACTCCCTCAAACTCCTTTTGCCTTCTCTCTCATTCCTCCAGCAAATCCTGTCCTCCCTCTCCCAGAAGAATCAGCACAAGACCAACAACAGCAAGCAATCGGGAGCAACCCTCCCCCACATCTCTACTCAACACATCACAACAATCCGGTCACAGCACATGCAATCACAGACAAGAACTGGCGGATGCCCATGAAGGGGGCCAGTTTCGAGTCCAGCTCACTCCCCCTAACGGGAGTAAACATCCCAGAATTGGCAGATACCCCAGGCGGGAGCCATTTCCGAACATCCCACCCTCCTCCGAAAGGGAGTGGTGTTCAATTCCAGCTACCTCCCACCACCGGGAGTCCACCTTCTTTCCATCAAATCCTCATTCTGGATCCATATGAAGAAGAAGCAGCACAGGCCCTACAGCAAGGGGCAAGATACCCACAACAAAGTAAGTCAGAGATTGAGGAGTTACGAGAGCAGCTACAAATGATGCAAAATCAGCTTCAAAGACAACAAGGAGTGGATCACCCATCCACCAAGTTCAGGGACCTCTGTCCCTTCCCAGACGCCCGGGTACCTCCAAATTTTGAGGTACCAAAGTTCAAAAGGTATGACGGTAGTGGGTGTCCCACAGCACATCTAAAAGCCTTTTGTGGGGAGCTTAATGCGATAGCAGGGAATGATGGAGCATTGATAAGACTTTTCCATAAATCCCTTAAGGGTGACGCTTTGGATTGGTACACCTCATTAGATAGCCACCAGATCAGAACCTGGGAAAAACTTTCCCAAGCATTCATTGACAGGTTCTCATACAACCTGAACATGGCTCCAAGGAGAGCTGACTTGGCTGCCCTGAGACAAAAAAGCGATGAATCTTTATCAGCATACGTAGGACGATGGCGAGCCATGGCAGCTCGAATGAGAAACCCCATCGACGACGAAGAACAGATATCCATGATTGTGCATTCAGCACATCCCAGCATTTCAGGATATCTGATCTCATATCCGTACGTAAACTTCTCCCAACTCATCCGAGCCGGAGAACAAGTAGAAGCTGGGATCAGAGCTGGAACCATCTCCCCATGGCCACATCAGACCCCCTCAATCAAAAGAAACAAAGTCGAGGGGAAACCTGTTGGATACGGGAATGGAAGCAGCACTGCTCCCGTGCAGCGTACTTCTGAAGTTAACAACATCATCGCTAACACTCAAGGCAACCAGTATGCTCCACCACCAGAGCCACGGCAGGACAGGCAATACCAACCACAACAGAATAGGCAGTACCAACCCCAGCAAACCAACAAGGATATCAGGCACAGTCATCTCAACAGCAATCGCAACAGCCTAGGGGAAATGCGCAAGGACCATACAGCAAGGAATGTTAGGGAGGAAGTTCACTCCGTTAGCACAATCATACAGCCAAGTGCTGACAATGCTCATGCAAAAGCAACTGTTGACACCCCTCCAGCCTCGACTTCCACCTAATCCCTTGCCACCTGGTTACAATGAAAATCAATACTGTGCATATCATCAGGCTCCTGGCCATCTGACGGACCGCTGCTTCGCTTTGAAACATGCGGTCCAAGATTTGATCGAAAGCCAAAAGATTGCAATCACCCCACAGGCCAGCAATGCAGTTCAAGCCAACATTCTCCAAAATCCCCTGCCCTCGCATCAGGCAGGACCCAGCACATCCAACACCTCTACCATCAATCACATTGAAGGAGGTCAACCCACACATGCTTATCCACATCATTCCATCCAAGCAATCATGCCCGACACAGCCAATCGGACATGGGGATACCAGCAAGCACCATCGCCTGGGCCACAGGTATCCCTTGAAGCAGCACCAGCTACTCAACCTCTCATATTTCTTGAAGCAGCACCAACATTTCAGTCTCTCGTAACTTTGGAAGCAGCACCCAACAGGTCATACCCTCAGAATCTCGCCCTCCAAGGGACACGCTCAACTCCATCGTCAGCATATCCAAAAAAGTTGAATTCTGAACCTGTCATTCTCCCGATAGGTCTCCCAGACCTAACTCTGCCAACCTTGCAAGGGGCACCCTCAGTTCAAGCCCCGCAATTTCTGATGCCTCACCAACTGGCACACGCCCAAAGGATCCCTCCCCCACATTAAAGGAAAGAAGAAAAATCCATGGCCACAACTAATCAAAACTTGGTGGCACCTCAAGAGATATCACTGAGCCTACCACAAACTGCTCCAGTAATAACCCCTCAGCCTCAAGAACCATTGGTATACTTGGAAGGAAGATCGGTTCCTTCCTATAACCCGAAGGCAGTTCCATGGCACTACCCAGAATGCGATGAGGTGGGTAACAATAGGAGATACCTCAGGAGAGATAGTCAGAACTCAAAAGAAACTCGGAGAGTTTCATCGGGAACCACTAGCAAAACTGACGCTGCTTATGACATAGCAGCCCAACTCAAAACCATTCCCGCACAAATATCCATCTGAGAACTCCTATGCACGTCAAGGTCTCGTCGAGAAATCTTTGCAAAGACCTTGAATGATGCCCATATCTCTCCCGACGTACCCCCCGAAATGGTGTCAAGTATGATTGGTCAACTTCTTGCACCACAAGCCATCACCTTCTCTGACGATGAGCTACCACCCGAGGGCCGTGAGCACAGGCATTCACTAAACATAGTGGCTCACCACAAGAATTTCAAGATCCCAGTTGTGCTCATCGATAATGGATCTAGTCTCAACGTTTGCCCTTTAAGGACTGTTGAACGGTTGGGGATAGAACCATCCTCCTTCAGACCCAGTACCATGAGTGTTAGAGCTTTCGATAATTCCCGAAGGCAAGTGGAGGCGAAAATCGACCTAGAATTACAAGTTGGACCAGACATGACCCTTGTCACATTTCAGGTCATCGATATCCCTGCCTCATTTAACCTTCTCTTGGGACGACCATGGCTCCATGCTGTGGGAGCCATCCCATCTTGTAACGCCCTGAAAATCGGGGGTCGAGCATAAACTCAACTCCCGAGTTCCAGAACATCACTTATGCAACAAAATGAATGATGATTGAATGTTGACTGTATTCGTGCATTGAACATGAGTGAGATTAAGCCAAAACAGCATATCATACTCCAGAGACAGTTAAATTTGCAAGCGGAAGACTGTAATAGATAGATAAAATATATAACTTATGATGAGTCTCCAGAGTGTGATAACTTACCAGGTTAAATAAATACAAGTGCAGTTCTAAAATGTACCAAATGTGAGGAAGTGTAATGCCTTCTATCCCAGACCATAACCATAACCCCGCCAATACAATACCAGGTCTTCATTGGCCTGTCAGAAAGTTACATGTAGGAGAACTCCTCCTCCACATCATAGAAGTCCGGCTCTGCTTCATAAGCATCGCCATCACCTGAAACTCAACAAATCTGGTGGGTGTTCGGAACATCGTCCCGTAACGTGGGAGTGAGTGATCAACTCAGTGGAACAGTAAAGCATAGGTTAACATGTTATCAATTCAATCAAGCAGTAATGATAAAGCAGTACAAATCAAACATTCTAACTACTCTTGTTAAGTGCGAAAATGAAATGACATGATGCTGTATGCCCTTGCCAAACCACCCTCAAGCGACATCATCTTACGTTCGCGAATGCTTACTCCCTCAGTGCGCCACATCTACAAAGCACATGCGGTGCGATGATGCTCATGATTACCAAGTTTTTATTAGTCCATTTCAAACAGCAGTATTGGGAAACTAAGGTACCTCCCTTGTATCATTCCCAAACATGATCCATTCTAGGGTCGTCAATCCTAGTTATTCTCATACGATATTATAGTTTGAGAAGCTTAGTGAAGGCATCGCAAAGGGCTCGTCACCCGTCAGCGCGGATACAGATCTCACCGTATGCGGCTCAATTGCTGGCCGTCAGCTCGAGTACAGGTCTCACCGTACTCGGCTCAATCACTAGCCGTCAGCTCAAGTACAGGTCTCACCGTACTCGGCTCAACTCACACTCTAGTTGCTGTGAAAGACTCGTGGCCAATCACAGACCCTTGGAGTGTACTCGATGATACCACGGAGGACTCGTCGCCCGTCAGCACGAGCACAGATCTCACCGTACTCGCTCTCGCCGAAGTATCGACAGCTCGAATACAGTGTCCCATACCACCATATTCGGCTCACGAGTTGATTGTGCAATGGTCACTACGGGGAGGCACATGGCCCCAGCGTAGGCCGACAGCTCGACCACGGTGTCCCATACCACCATGCCCGGCTCATGCGACTTAGCGGATCTAGGTACCATGGTTAAACGGGGATCGCCACTGGTAAGTTTGGTACCCTAGGTTCAAGCAGTAGCGACCAAACAGGGTGAACACACATAAGGCAGATCGGGTTACTTGACGAGCTCGACTAGCACGATCGCCCGTTGAGCTGCACGACATGAAGTGCATAAACAACTTCGTGTGGCCTAGCCACTGCCGACAGGCAACGCACGACTCGAGTTCGTCGAACACATCCCACGTGGCAAATGAATCTCGGCCACGAGTTCAATCTCGTTACCGATTGCTTGAACTATAATCATAGCCCCAAACACAATCAATTACAGAGATATAAAGCAGTGATGGATCAGGATTCAAATCATACAATCAGTCTGGTATTGTCCGTTTAGGGCTGCCAGGGCTGTTGCACGCACTCGTTGCTCCCCGCTCCCCCATCACCCATGACGGATCATACAACATAAATATAAATTTAAACATATGCATTACATAGTTAAAATCATAAAACAGTTGAGCATGTTATGAATCACAACACAAGCATGAGTTTGTACATGTTCAAATCCTAATCACACAACTATCAAGGAGATTATACACGTAGTGAAAAGAGGTTGAGAATCATATCTCACACCCTTATATATTACAATTTGCTAACTACTCCACATTCAGACATTTCAAGAAACACTTAAACAATCATACATCAACATACATGACATATGTCGATCACATAGGCATTAGGCCAAATCCTTTCGCTAGGGAGTTGCCCCAATCATAACACGCGTACACCCACGACGGATAGTCATGGCAAGCAGGAATCCAAGTTCCATATTCATTCAGCCATTTCCACAAACACTTGGGCCACATATTTTAGCCTATATAGTGTATATTGGCCGTGGCGTGATTTAGGGCAAATCCTTTCGTCAAAGGGATATCGCCATTGCATCAATCATGAATCCATGACAACTAATCATGGCAAGCACGAATGAGAATTCTATACTCATTCAGTCATTTTCACAAACACTTAAATACACTATTACAACATACATGTTATGTTAGCAAATACGTGTTAGGGCTGTCCCTTCGCCACGTGAGTATTTTACCCATGTATCTCACAATCATACAGCAAATAATCATTACAATTGCATTTCCAAAATCCGCACGTATGCGGTATTTCTAGAATACGCAATTTCAACATACATGACATTTACACATGAACATGTATTTTTGGCAATTCCTTTCGCCAAACTAGCATTTTATCCACATATCATATAATCAAACATTAAATAATCATGTCAAACATTTTCACAAGAAAAATACGTATACGGTATTTCTACGTATATCTAGAGTATGTGAAATTCCATATTCTCTACATCGCTAATCGAAACAGGAAACGGAAAGCACTTTGTACATGTGCATTTACACGCAGATCATGAATCTATCATTATCTGACATTGAAAGCGTTGAAAAACGTAACTTATGCATTTAAAGTCCTCACCTTTTGTCGTAGAATCGTAACGGAGTTGATAAGTTCGCTAAGCTTCCGTATACGGGAGTTTGGCAACCTAGAGAACGAAATAGGTTAGCTATCTCATAACCTACAACCACCCAAGCCTCAAATCAGATTAGGGTTAGGGTTTCTTACCTAGAAACGGGGCTGGAATCGCCGGAAAAGCGTCAAGAAAGGGATGGTGCAGCCCGTGTGGTGGCAGGGAACGACGGCAGGGAGATTCTCCCACTTCTCCCTCACTTCCCCTCTCTTTTCCCTCTCTCAAAACCCAAATTCGTATGGCTGCCATGAGAGGGGTTTAAGGTCCTTATATAGTCTCAAAACTCACCGAAATAGACTCCTGTTCAAGGTTACTGCTAATATAGGTATTTCGTCACTTTTTCAGCTCAAAAGAGAGGTTCTGGTGGCCCTCCTTGAGCCAAACGTCAGACTTAAGCTCACCACACATGGATCTATGAGGGATTACGTTTTCGACTCGATCGGATTCCCAGATCGCACGTGGCGGACCACTTTCAGTTCAACGGTCAGTGGGCCACGATCCGAAATTCCAAGCACATGTAAATGTTCCTGAAATTTTTCCTGATCCGAGGGTGTAATTTGGTCTGATTCTGACGGTCTGGTTGCTTAATACTGATGCGCAAGCGAATGGTGCCAGATCACTATTCCAGATATTTATTTTGGAATGGGAATAGTGTTTTTCCACACTCCCTCGCTCCAGATCGAAACGAATGGCCGTGGGACATCGGTTGGATCTGATTTTTGAGATGATTGTCAAGCCCAGTGAGGCGGTCCTAGTTCCTTAGCTTCGTGTTAATCGGACTCCCGATGTGCAGTCTAGACCTAATACGAAGTTTCAAGTCATTCCGAGAGTAGCCGGGTAATGAGTTTGATCCTAAACTTTAGGGTAACCTAGAGTCAATGTTTTTGCAAGTTTTGGGTCTTGCAGATCGTATTTAAAGCGATTGGTGCTAATTTCACAGCACACTAGTTTAACACTAGCTAAATCTCGCCTAATTTCTAAAGGATTTAATCCTGTAAGATTTCTGTCTGAGGTGGTACTTAGTCCTTTGTAGTTTGTATATAAAGTGATCCAAGTTATACTACTTAGCTAGTTTAAGATAGTGTCTAGGGCGAAAGTGCTTTGAAAAATTGAAAGCACAAGGTAGTGAAGGGTGGGATTTGTGAAGGAAATGGTTTGAAAAGGGATTTGAGGCTTTAATTGAGCGTTTGGGAAGTTAAACCTGTGTTAGGATTGACCCATCGCCTAAGGACGTCTAATTCCAGGTTGGCAAAAATCCGGGATGTTACAATCTACCCCCCTTAAAACAAAATTTCGTCCCCGAAATTGGCTAAGGGTAATAAGGGAAAATTTCTATTATTTCATTCGCCTAAGACTTATTGATTCCAAGTTTCCACGCGTGGTAGGGTAATACCAGCTGGTTCATTTTAGTCTACCCCCCTTAAAACTTAATTCTTTATCCATTTCTCATACCCTGATGGTTTGCTACCATTTATTTCTTTACCTATTTGGAGTCTCGACGACAATTCCCAACAATTTAGAGTAAGATAGCTGTTTTCATTGTTTGACCAACACGGAGAGACGGTAATAGTGGGCTCGATCCCGATACATCGATCATCTACCGGGCCAGGTTGGAAGCTCATCGTATCCCTTCCGAATCCTGGTGGATCCTGGTCGTCCGCTCGTCACAGAGAGTCCATCGGTAGTCACCCAGGATTGGGAATTGGGTCAAGCCCGCGAATGTTTCGCAATTGTATATTTCAGTAACTCTGTAGTCCGATCACTCTAGAAACATAGGGAGTGTTCACCACAGGAAGGTCAAATTGTCTATTTCTAAGGTTGCCTTTTAGGTCTTAGTCTAAGAGAGTCATTGTTATTATCTATGTCAAAGGAAATGGTGAATCAAATCCTACTAGATCATCCTAAAACGGTTTCTCATAGTAGGACAGGCTACGGCTTCAAAAATGTTCGCATTCAACGAGCACCGTTTCGATCCTGGGCCAGTGGGGTAGGGTCCACCGCGTTTTCGCTGCGCCACCCAGATCAAAGAGGCGTATTAGGTGACCTAACTAGAGTGGGCTCATCAGTTCTTCTACCCCCCTTAAAATTTTATGGGAAATACATTAGTCTGACTTTCATCGACGATGTGTACTATGGCATTGGTACCTATGGTTACAGAAGGGAGCTAAAGGTGATGGGTATTGTGGTTGATTGCAGGGACAGGTGTGAGTTTGAGGCAAGATGCCTAACTCTACCAAGGGGTTTTATATCGCGGCCCAGACTTATCCTATTTAATCATGTCTAGCTTAATAGGCATGCTATCTTTCTACGTTCATAACACAATATGTATGCTGACATGGCATGCGACTTGGGACCTAATTCCTAACTATTCGTTGCCCATTTGGTAATTCCTTGGGCCTAAAAGACAAAGTGGCTATCGGCTATATACTCTAATACTGGTTCGGCCAACACGAAGAAATGTTGTGTAGTGGGTCTGAGTCGGATACATGGACCTCCTGCCTAGCTAGGACAAAATCGTCGTATCAGTCTTAATCCTAGTTGATCCCGACCTTCTGCTTGATCAGAGCATAGAGTTCATTAGTCACAACCAGGATTGAGAAGTCGATTCAAACCGCGAATACCTCGCTTATAGATAGTTTCCCTACTCCGTGTCCCCGATAGTACTAAGTCCTTGAGGAGGCAATTCTAAGGGTCGTATTGATTTGACCTATCATTAAATCCAAGGGATAAGAAGTTTCCCATGAGCGTGACTAGTTACTAATCAAAAGCCTCCTAACAACAAGAAGCCTATGTGTACTAAGGGGATTAATGAAGGAACGAGGTCTCGATCCAACCTATTCAAGCCAACTAGCTACGTCCATCACTCAATTATCTTAGCATTGTTAGTCGTTTATATTTCTTAGTCTAATCAGCAGCCTAGGCTCAACGTATGCGTAGCGGTAATCCACTAGTTGTGATCCCAAGTCTATGCCTCTACGCTAGATGATTTCACTTCATTTCATTTTTAATACAAGGAAGTTTTGTCACTTAGGGGTCAAAGTTGTCTAATTGGAACTGAGTTGCCTGTAGTTTGCATTTAACTACGCCCGAGCATTTCACATATGCTCATACCAGCTAAGAGGATCCTAAGGTTCACATTATTAATTTGTTGGATTCCTATACGGTCAGGTCTGTCAAAATCTAGGAGCACCGCTCTAAGTCCAAACTCCAAGGGTCTATTTGGCCAGTTGGTCTTACGTTGTATTAAATGGGACTGTATTGATAATCCTACTTCAGGATTGGAATGACATGTTTGGTAGGAGGGTGGGAGGGGATCAAAATTATTGGTATAGGCTTTGGAAAATGAGCCTCAAATGGGGGGTGTAGGAGCTCAATTGAGAGAGAATGAAGAGGGAGGAGGTAGGTATTACTGTAAACATTGTGGAATGATGGATGGTGGTCGAAAAAGGTGGAATGTAGGATTGAGAGGGAGATTGGAGAGAGAAACAACAAGTTGGGGGGCTTGGAAGGGTGATGTGAGAGAGAGGGGAGCTCCAGACCTAAAAATCCCAAACCCAGCCAAAACCGCACGTGCCAGGGGGTAGGGGAGGTCGGGCCGACCAAGACCACAACCCAGCCCGACCCGTACGGCCAAGTTTGGCGGAGGTCCACCTCCAGAGTGGAGGTTCCACCCCCGCCCAAAGTGGCCGGTGGGCTGCCGCCGTGGGTGGGTGTGTTCTCCTTGGTCCCAAGGTGCCAAATGCACCCGGGTTCGACCCTGGATCTTAGTAATTTAAGTGGGGAGGCCCCCGACTCCAGTTGAGGCATTTTCGGGGCCAATTACAAACTAGAATGATTTTATATATCGTGTGACATATGATTTTGGGGTAGGAGGAGCTAATCTATCCAACTAACCTATTTACTTGGTTAGATTCCAAAGTTTGAATGGTCAAAAGTCCAATTTTATATATATTTACTACTTATAGTAAATTTTTGTTTAGGTGTTATTCTTCGTCATTTATACGTTAGAATTTATATCTGGTATGATAGGATTTAGAAAAAATTAAAGAATGAAGTGGTGCAAGAGAGATTTTGAAGAAATTGGGTAAAAGGGGTTTTAGGCTTTGGCGTTATGGTTGACCCACAACCTAAGGACATTCGTCTCTAAGGAATGACTCAAACCCGTCGACTGACGGCCTAGAAGTGGTTCGGGATTGTTTCGCGTGATCATGGGTGTGTACGGCCCAATCTCAACGGTCGATTTCGGTTGGTTTCGCCGTTCGACGAATTTGGAAATCCTAAGTCAGTTTCTACGTTTTGTCGCTCCCTCCTAAGTCAGAGTGCGTCGTGTGACCATAACCCAGGTCCGTTTAATCCAAATCATGCTCTGATACCATCTTGTAACGCCCTGAAAATCGGGGGTCGAGCATAAACTCAACTCCCGATTCCAGAACATCACTTATGCAACAAAATGAATGATGATTGAATGTTGACTGTATTCGTGCATTGAACATGAGTGAGATTAAGCCAAAACAGCATATCATACTCCAGAGACAGTTAAATTTGCAAGCGGAAGACTGTGATAGATAGATAAAATATATAACTTATGATGAGTCTCCAGAGTGTGATAACATTACCAGGTTAAATAAATACAAGTGCAGTTCTAAAATGTACAAATGTGAGGAAGTGTAATGCCTTCTATCCCAGAACCATAACCCCACCCCCGCCAATACAATACCAGGTCTTCATTGGCCTGTCAGAAAGTTACATGTAGGAGAACTCCTCCTCCACATCATAGAAGTCCGGCTCTGCTTCATAAGCATCGCCATCACCTGAAACTCAACAAATCTGGTGGGTGTTCGGAACACCGTCCCGTAACGTGGGAGTGAGTGATCAACTCAGTGGAACAGTAAAGCATAGGTTAACATGTTATCAATTCAATCAAGCAGTAATGATAAAGCAGTACAAATCAAACATTTCTAACTACTCTTGTTAGTGCGAAAATGAAATGACATGATGCTGTATGCCCTTGCCAAACCACCCTCAAGCGACATCATCTTACGTTCGCGAATGCTTACTCCCTCAGTGCGCCACATCTACAAAGCACATGCGGTGCGATGATGCTCATGATTACCAAGTTTTTATTAGTCCATTTCAAACAGCAGTATTGGGAAACTAAGGTACCTCCCTTGTATCATTCCCAAACATAATCCATTCTAGGGTCGTCAATCCTAGTTATTCTCATACGATATTATAGTTTGAGAAGCTTAGTGAAGGCATCGCAAAGGGCTCGTCACCCATCAGTGCGGATACAGATCTCACCGTATGCGGCTCAATTGCTGGCCATCAGCTCGAGTACAGGTCTCACCGTACTCGGCTCAATCACTAGCCGTCAGCTCAAGTACAGGTCTCACCGTACTCGGCTCAACTCACACTCTAGTTGCTGTGAAAGACTCGTGGCCAATCACAGACCCTTGGAGTGTACTCGATGATACCACGGAGGACTCGTCGCCCGTCAGCACGAGCACAGATCTCACCGTACTCGCTCTCGCCGAAGTATCGACAGCTCGAATACAGTGTCCCATACCACCATATTCGGCTCACGAGTTGATTGTGCAATGGTCACTACGGGGAGGCACATGGCCCCAGCGTAGGCCGACAGCTCGACCACGGTGTCCCATACCACCATGCCCGGCTCATGCGACTTAGCGGATATAGGTACCATGGTTAAACGGGGATCGCCACTGGTAAGTTTGGTACCCTAGGTTCAAGCAGTAGCGACCAAACAGGGTGAACACACATAAGGCAGATCGGGTTACTTGACGAGCTCGACTAGCACGATCGCCCGTTGAGCTGCACGACATGAAGTGCATAAACAACTTCGTGTGGCCTAGCCACTGCCGACAGGCAACGCACGACTCGAGTTCGTCGAACACATCCCACGTGGCAAATGAATCTCGGCCACGAGTTCAATCTCGTTACCGATTGCCTGGACTATAATCATAGCCCCAAACACAATCAATTACAGAGATATAAAGCAGTGATGGATCAGGATTCAAATCATACAATCAGTCTGGTATTGTCCGTTTAGGGCTGCCAGGGCTGTTGCACGCACTCGTTGCTCCGCTCCCCCATCACCCATGACGGATCATACAACATAAATATAAATTTAAACATATGCATTACATAGTTAAAATCATAAAACAGTTGAGCATGTTATGAATCACAACACAAGCATGAGTTTGTACATGTTCAAATCCTAATCACACAACTATCAAAGGAGATTATACACGTAGTGAAAAGAGGTTGAGAATCATATCTCAACACCCTTATATATTACAATTTGCTAACTACTCCACATTCAGACATTTCAAGAAACACTTAAACAATCATACATCAACATACATGACATATGTCGATCACATAGGCATTAGGCCAAATCCTTTCGCTAGGGGTTGCCCCAATCATAACACGCGTACACCCACGACGGATAGTCATGGCAAGCAGGAATCCAAGTTCCATATTCATTCAGCCATTTCCACAAACACTTGGGCCACATATTTTAGCCTATATAGTGTATATTGGCCGTGGCGTGATTTAGGGCAAATCCTTTCGTCAAAGGGATATCGCCATTACATCAATCATGAATCCATGACAACTAATCATGGCAAGCACGAATGAGAATTCTATACTCATTCAGTCATTTTCACAAACACTTAAAATACACTATTACAACATACATGACGTATGTTAGCAAAATACGTGTTAGGGCTGTCCCTTCGCCACGTGAGTATTTTACCCATGTATCTCACAATCATACAGCAAATAATCATTACAATTGCATTTCCAAAATCCGCACGTATGCGGTATTTCTAGAATACGCAATTTCAACATACATGACATTTACACATGAACATGTATTTTTGCAATTCCTTTCGCCAAACTAGCATTTTTATCCACATATCATATAATCAAACATTAAATAATCATGTCAAACATTTTCACAAGAAAATACGTATACGGTATTTCTACGTATATCTAGAGTATGTGAAATTCCATATTCTACATCGCTAATCGAAACAGGAAACGGAAAGCACTTTGTACATGTGCATTTACACGCAGATCATGAATCTATCATTATCTGACATTGAAAGCGTTGAAAAACGTAACTATGCATTTAAAGTCCTCACCTTTTGTCGTAGAATCGTAACGGAGTTGATAGGTTCGCTAAGCTTCCGTATACGGGAGTTTGCAACCTAGAGAACGAAATAGGTTAGCTATCTCATAACCTACAACCACCCAAGCCTCAAATCAGATTAGGGTTAGGGTTTCTTACCTAGAAACGGGGCTGGAATCGCCGGAAAAAGCGTCAAGAAAGGGATGGTGCAGCCCGTGTGGTGGCAGGGAACGACGGCAGGGAGATTCTCCCACTTCTCCCTCACTTCCCCTCTCTTTTCCTCTCTCAAAACCCAAATTCGTATGGCTGCCATGAGAGAGGGTTTAAGGTCCTTATATAGTCTCAAAACTCACCGAAATAGACTCCTGTTCAAGGGTTACTGCTAATATAGGTATTTCGTCACTTTTTCAGCTCAAAAGAGAGGGTCTGGTGGCCCTCCTTGAGCCAAACGTCAGACTTAAGCTCACCACACATGGATCTATGAGGGATTACGTTTTTCGACTCGATCGGATTCCCAGATCGCACGTGGCGGACCACTTTCAGTTCAACGGTCAGTGGGCCACGATCCGAAATTCCAAGCACATGTAAATGTTCCTGAAATTTTTCCTGATCCGAGGGTGTAATTTGGTCTGATTCTGACGGTCTGGTTGCTTAATACTGATGCGCAAGCGAATGGTGCCAGATCACTATTCCAGATATTTATTTTGGAATGGGAATAGTGTTTTTCACACTCCCTCGCTCCAGATCGAAACGAATGGCCGTGGGACATCGGTTGGATCTGATTTTTGAGATGATTGTCAAGCCCAGTGAGGCGGTCCTAGTTCCTTAGCTTCGTGTTAATCGGACTCCCGATGTGCAGTCTAGACCTAATACGAAGTTTCAAGTCATTCCCGAGAGTAGCCGGGTAATGAGTTTGATCCTAAACTTTAGGGTAACCTAGAGTCAATGTTTTTGCAAGTTTTGGGTCTTGCAGATCGTATTTAAAGCGATTGGTGCTAATTTCACAGGCACACTAGTTTAACACTAGCTAAATCTCGCCTAATTTCTAAAGGATTTAATCCTGTAAGATTTCTGCTGAGGTGGTACTTAGTCCTTTGTAGTTTGTAATAAAGTGATCCAAGTTATACTATTAGCTAGTTTAAGATAGTGTCTAGGGCGAAAGTGCTTTGAAAAATTGAAAGCACAAGGTAGTGAAGGGGTGGGATTTGTGAAGGAAATGGTTTGAAAGGGATTTGAGGCTTTAATTGAGCGTTGGGAAGTTAAAACCTGTGTTAGGATTGACCCATCGCCTAAGGACGTCTAATCCAGGTGGCAAAAATCCGGGATGTTACACATCTACCCTCCACCAAAGGGTTAAATTCCCCTCGGAAATCGAATCATTTCAGTACTGGCTGAGCCAGAAACCATCCTCCCGGTGACGGTCAGTATCCCAGAAACTGACATTCCAGTGATTGACATTCAGCATACAGAAGGCGATATTCCATATCACAGTTTTGAATTCGAAAAAGTAAACGCGATCGCTAACCCTCGCCCTCTAGCTGCTGAATACGTCATTCCCCCGCTGAGCGATTGGTCTTAAATTACCGTACCAAGTTCCATGAAAAGGGTATGGTAGTGAAGCCAGCACATGCCAATGTACAGAGACAGGGACTGGGATATCAGCCGACATCGGAAGATCAGGCTGAAAGGCCAAAAAGGGGCCAACTGTTTAAATGCACACCCATCGAGTTTGTCAAAGCTGGGTCAGTTGACGAGAGCAAAATGATATCTCTTGAGGACCAATTTCAAGCACTTAGACTCGCAAAACAGACTAGACAAGAGTCTATTTGGCCACCAATAAGGTGGGATCGGATCCTCAGGACATCAGAGGAACACACAAAGCCAGGGGCAGAACCCCCAGATCCACCGCATGAGACTAGGGGCATGGAAACAAGTCCACCCGCAAGTGACCCAAAAGGGAATGCCCTTTGCAGGCAATGTAGGCCAGAACAAGGAGACACCCATTCAGGGGAACACAGGGCAGAAGCAACCCATCCATTGGGTTGACAAAGGTAAGTGGCTTGCTCTGGATTGGACGGATGTCCAAATCCCGTCCCAGGAATCCGAGAAACAAGAGGAATTTCAGCTCCTGGGCACAGAGGTCGAATCAGATTCTGACTCTGAGCCCAGCCGGCAGACATCATGGTCATCGAGACAGGTGACCCACAGGAACAGACAGGGCAGATCAGCAAGATCGAAAGGGGAAAAGAGCCAGGATGGTCAGCCATCCCCCAAACAATCGAATCAGCTAGCAAACCACTCGCTAGCACCAGCCTTAAAAAAAAAACGCCAATGTAAATAGCAATTGGTATCCCGAACCAGGACAAGACCAATCATGGTTTGCGACACCGTCCTGTTCAGGATATCTTGGCAACACAAAAAAATCAAAAAATCTTTCAAACATAAAAAACATCAAAAAATCTTTCAAATACAAAAACATCACATATTCCTCAAAATCACAAAACAGCAAAAAATCTTTCAAATACAAAAACATCATATATTCCTCAAAATCACAAAACATCAAAAAACTTCCAAATAAAAAAA
Source organism: Magnolia officinalis (assembly GCA_021015155.1). Classification (NCBI taxonomy): domain Eukaryota; kingdom Viridiplantae; phylum Streptophyta; class Magnoliopsida; order Magnoliales; family Magnoliaceae; genus Magnolia; species Magnolia officinalis. The sequence goes on from JAJHSJ010000010.1 coordinate 66,622,772, forward strand.
ACAATAGAAAATTTTTCAAAAATCACTGTGCCAAACACTTCTCATGACATGCACGGGTGAAAGTCGACTCATATGATTTCGATCTAGAATTAGACTTCGAACTCATGGGTTTGGATGAAGCCCCGGATGAGGGATGAAATGATGATACCGCTCTCGAATTCGAGGATTCCCTCGAAAAATTCGAAACAAAGGCCAATGTTGTGGCAGACGACTTCGAAATTGTGAACTTAGGGTCAATGGAATCCCCCAGGGAAGTGCGTATCGGAAAATCGCTTCCCCAGAATACAAGCAGAAGATGATGGAGTTTCTGAAACCGAGGTTGTCCAACTTTGCCTTCTCTTACGAGGACATGCCAGGGCTCGATGAAGAGTTGGTGGTGCATCATCTGCCAACAAAGCCAGAAATGAAGCCAGTCAAGCAAAAGCTGCGAAGGATGAAGCCAGAATGGGCCCTGAAAATCCGTGATGAAGTCATCAAGCATACAACGCGGGATTTCTGGTAGTCTCCAACTACCCGGAATGGCTCGCAAATATCGTACCAGTTCCAAAAAAAGATGGAAAGTCAGAATGTGCATCGACTTTAGGGACCTCAACAAAGCAAGCCCTAAAGATGACTTCCCGCTGCCTCATATCGACACACTGGTGGATAATACTGCTGGACACAAGATCTTCTCCTTCATGGACGGTTTCTCCGGTTACAATCAAATCAAGATGGCCGTCGAAGATCGTGAGAAGACTTCCTTCATCACGCCATGGGGAACTTTTGCTATCGGGTCATGCCTTTGGATTGAAAAATGCAGGAGCTACGTATCAGCGAGCCATGACTGCCTTGTTTCATGACATGATAAACAAGGAGATGGAAGTTTATGTGGACGACATGATTGTCAAGTCGCACGATCGAAGGACACTTTGAAGATCTCAAAAAGCTCTTCGACAGGCTGGAAAAGTTCAAGCTCCGCCTCAATCCGCAAAAATGTGTCTTCGGTGCAACCGGAGGCAAGCTGTTAGGCTTCATTGTCGGCGAAGACGGTATCAGGGTGGATGAAACCAAAACCAAAGCTATCATCGAGATGCCACCGCCCAAGACTGAGAAAGAAATTCGGGGCTTCCTCGGGCGAATCCAATATATCAGCCGATTCATCGCACAACTCACTCCGGTCTGCGAACCCATATTCAAGCTGTTACGAAAAACTCTCCAAAAGAATGGAATGATGACTGCCAAGCGGCCTTCGATAAAATCAAAAGATACTTGCTAAATCCTCCAGTGCTCGTGCCGCCTACCCAGGTAGGCCACTTCTGTTGTATATCTCTGTCGCAGCGGAAGCAATCGGATGCGTCCTCGGCCAACACGATGATACGGGAAGAAAGGAGCAAGCGATCTACTATCTAAGCCGACGGTTTACAAGCTACGAAGCCAAATATTCCAGCTTAGAAAAGACATGCCTCGCCCTAGTTTGGGCAACACAACGGCTAAGGCAGTACATGATCGCTCACCCGATACTTCTGCTCGCTCGCATGGATCCGTTGAAGTACTTGTTCGAAAAACCGGCACTGACGGGCAGAATCGCAAAATGGCAGTTACTGCTTTCTGAGTTTGACATCACATATGTCACCCAGAAGGCAATCAAGGGGCAAGCACTGGCCGATCATTTAGCAGCACACTCCCTGCCCAACTACCAACCTCTGAAGACCTTCTTCCCCGATGAGGACATCCTCCAGATCGAGGGAGAAGAGGAAAGAAAGGCAGGAGAGTGGACACTCTTCTTCGACGGAGCTGCAAACTCGAAGGGAAGTGGAGTAGGCGCCATACTCTACTCCCCCGAAGACGTCCCAGTTCCCATATCCAGAAGACAGCATAGCAGTGCACCAACAATGTAGCTGAATATGAGGCATGCATCGCCGGTCTAAGAGAAGCCATCATCCTCAACGTAAAGAAGTTACGAGTCTTCGGAGATTCGCAACTCATCATCAATCAGATAAATGGCGATTGGAAGACCAAGGATGAGAAGCTGATTCCTTATCACGTCTATCTGGAGAATTTGATCGAGGAATTCGAGGAGATCACGTTCTCTTACATGCCTCGGGTCAAGAATCAGTTTGCGGATGCTCTAGCCACCCTCGCTTCAATGCTGGAAATCCCAAAAGGAGTAGCTGAATGGGAACTCACTGTCGAACTCCAGGAGGAACCTGCATTCTGCCTACAAATCGAAGAAGCGAGCCTGCCCCAAATGATCAGCCATGGTACACCGACATCAAAAAATACCTCGAACATCAAAAGTACCTAGAAGGAGCAGCTCTGACTGATCGACGCACAATACAAAGACTAGCAGCTCAGTTCGTGATCATTGGGGGTACCCTCTACAAGCGATCTTCAACCAAGTCCTTCTCCGCTGTGTAGATGAGACAGAGGCAGCCCAGATCATGTCAGAAATCCACGAAGGACTCTGCGGCCCGCATATGAATGGACACATGATGGCAAAGAAGATCCTACGACTCGGCTACTACTGGCTTACAATGGAAACAGATTGCTGCAAGCACGTCAGGAGATGCTTCAAGTGTCAAGAGCACGCAAACCAAATACATGGCCCTTCGCTGTATGGGGACTCGACATCATAGGCAAGATCAACCCTAAAGCTTCAAATGGGCATGAATATATCCTGGTGGCAGTAGATTACTTCACTAAATGGATAGAAGCAGCATCCTATACCACTATTGCAGCATCTCATGTGGTCAAATTCATAAAGAACAACATCATTAGCCGATATGGGGTCCCTCAGGCCATTATCACCGACAATGGAACTCCATTCGTCAACAAAAGGATGGGCGATTTCCTCGACAAGTTTAAAATTCAACGCCATCGGTCGAGCCCCTACCGCCCTCAGATGAATGGTGGGGTGGAAGCCGCAAACAAGACTATCATCCGCATACTCGAAAAGATGGTGAAGACATATCGTGACTGGTCAGAAATGCTTCCTTATGCACTCTGGGCTTATCGCACGTCTGTACGGTCTGCTACAGGCGCAACTCCATATGAGCTCGTTTACGGAATGGAAGCAGTACTACCAGTCGAAATCGAAATCCCCTCACTGCGGATACTGCTGGAAAGTGAAGTCGAGGAAGGCGAGTGGCAACAAGCAAGGTACGATCAACTGCATCTGGCAGATGAAAAGCGCATGCGAGCGCTAAGCCACTCCCAATGCTATCAAAGAAGGATCGCTCGAGCTTACAACAAGAGAGTCCGAAAGAGAAGTTTCAAAGTCGGTGACATGGTCATGAAACGTATCCTGCCGCCTCATTTGCCAGATCCCAGAGGAAAATTCAAACCATTGTGGGACGGACCACTGATCATTCGGGAAGTACTCCCAGGAGGTGCTCTTCGGCTCACCAATCTGAAAGGCGAGGATCTTCCCGAGCCCATCAACGCCGACAATGTGAAAATCTATCACGGGTAACCCTACCTAACCTTGTCAATGATTACAATCGAAAGGTTGCATTTCTCACCTCCTTACCAAAAACTGTATATATCCATCAATTACCCTTTCCAGAAACACCCATCATACCCCAACAAAAAAAAAGAAAAAGAAAAGAAAGAAACAAAAAAAAAAAAAAGAAAAAAGAAAAAAAAGACAAAAAAAGAAACCTCAATAAGAAACCCAAAAAGAAAAGTGAAGAAACCCATCCCACATCCCTAGTAATCTATCCTGTATCCCCAATAATTTCAAGCAGCTTACGATTGTGATTAAAGACAAGGACAGGCAGGTAGCCAATCGGCCGGCTAGGAAGGAAGTTCCCATCACTCCTAGCACTCCAAAAAAAAAAAAAAAAAAAAAAAAAAGAGAATAAAGGCATGCCTAAGCAAAAGGGGCGAGTTGAAAACCTGAAAAGGCGGCTCGAGTAAAAACAGCAGGCATGTAGCGGACTTGGTGAAAACCTGAAAGGGCGCCAAGGGTAAAAATAGCACAAGCTGCCAAGGGGCAGGCAAGATCAAAAACCCGGGACGTAGTGAAAATCCGAGAGGACACTACGGGCAAAAATGACGGGAAAAGTCGGACGTAGTGAAAACCTGAGAAGGCGCTACGGGTAAAAATGACAAAAAAAAAACTAAAATAAAAGTGCAGGAACAGAAGAAGCCGAGGCAGCAAACGTCACAACAAGATACAAAGAAGGATCAACTTCAGATCAGTACTCTATCAGATGCTGCTCAAATCTAGGGGAAGCAATCCGGACACCTTCTCAGGGAATCAAGACCCCAAGGAACACAGTCTAGAATACTGTACACAACGTGGGCTGAGCCCAAGATTCTGATCCCTATCATCCAAAGTACAAATCCAAACATGAGCAAACATGGCATAACAAAACATTTCATTTTTTAAAAACATTTTGCAAAGTACATTGTTTTCCCTTTATATTTCAGAAAAAAAATTCTCTGTGCATACAAAATAAGCAGTCAATCAACAGAAATTACAGGTAAGCTCCTACCTCTCATATGCCAACAATCTCTCCCTGAGTCTCTCTATCTCCATGCGCAGGTAGAAGATCTCATCCCTGTCCAGACGATGTGTCGCAAGCATGCTCTCATCATACCGCCGCCCTACGGCTAGTCGGCGGGCCATGTCCTCACACGAATGGCGAAGCACAGCAATCTCACTAATCAGGTGGCCATGTGTGGCTAGCAGAAATGAAGGATCAATGAAGGGTCGCTCCTCAAAGGCCTCAAAAGAATCAATAACACAGGAGGAAGATGTAGCAGTGTCACCTATCATGTCCTGATCAGCGGCCTCATCTGCTAAATGCCAGCCTGGGACCTGACGATACAACGACTGCTCTGCCACCCATCGCTGGTATGGTACCGTCGCCATAGGAGGAGCCCAAGACTCAAGCCTAGAGCCGTCGCGTCCAAAGAACCCTGCCAAGAAACCCGGACTCGCCTATACAAGGACGTCAAATCAGATGGAAGAGACGAATGCCCAAATCCAGAAAAGGCGAACTCTGGGATATCCTGCCAGAAACCAAACTGGCGAAGGAAGCGTACGGGATGATAGGAGCAGCATCCCCGAAGGCCAAGAGCAACACAAAGGAGTGCGAGCCGCACTACAGATCAGGGGCGCTCGACAAAGCCAAGTAGCCTCCCAGCTGATCTCCCACCCTCGAAGCTCAGAAAACATGCGGCGATACAATGACTCCGTGGCCTCAGCACCACATGGAAGGTCGTCGAGTAACAAGCGCAGCACGTCATTACGACGAGAATCAGGAAATGCAAGCACAGGAGTCATGTACAAGTGTTCCCATAACCATACCTGGGAGAAGCTTAAATTAAGCTCAAAATTCCAACAAAAATGGGATGCATGAGAAAGTGGCAAAAGAGCAGAAAGTACCTGAAGAAATGAACAGCAGCCTCTGAGGATGCGGTATGTCCAAGGAGCACTCAGTCAATCCCAAGAAAAGCTCGGCCAGCACTACCGAAACAATGCTCCTGCGACAAAGGACACATCGGAAGACATCTAGCAAAACTACCAGCGACGATCGTCTCCATCCTGAAAAAGCAGCTCAGCCAAGGTCAAGTGCAAAATATCAGTGCATTCAGGCACTGAAGCTGACGATCAGATCCAGGCCTCCCACGGCCAGTAGAGCAGCGGTCATATAAAATCTCCAGAGAAAGCTCACCAACCCCGCCCTCTGCAGTAGGAAGATCAACGGGAAATCCAAACCAGGCAACCAGATCAGAAGGGCGAACCGACTCTGACAAAGGAATGTACGCCTCTCGGGCCAAGAGAAGGCCTGACAGGCGCGCAAACTCCTCCAACGATGGACCCAGCTCCAGATCATTAAAGGAAAACAGGTTCAGGGATGGTACCCAGTCATACAATGCCGCACTCAGCAGTCGCCAGTCTAAGCGAACTCGGTGAAAGTGGAGAACCTCTCGAAAGCCCAAAGAGTCCAACTCGAAGATCTCGGACTCGGTCAAACTGTCAATCCAGATATGTAATCGCTCAGAACAGGTGCCACGTGGCTGCAGTCGACAAGTCCGAACGGGCACGCCCTCAACAATCTGAATCCCTGGATCAGCCGATGAGTCATCAAAAATGGGCATGCCCTCATCCAAGAGATCGATCTCGTGATGGTGGAAGAAACCAGATGCACCCATCGCATCTCGCAGTGTATCCCGAAAAGCCTCAACAGGAGGACCTGAACCCCCGACAACTGCTATATAGGAGGTGTCTGAAATGAAGAAGCCCCAATAGCTGCAACATCTGGAGCATCCCAGTGGCACATAGGAGGTACATCCTGTACGATAACAGGAGCTGACTGTCCAACCATCGCCTCGAAATCTGCGCCAAAAATCTGACTCAGGCCGCCTGTCGGAAGTCCACCGTCTACCAGATCCAAGCCATCTAAAACATCAAGAGGGAGCCCGTCATCCACCAAAATCTGATCCACACCATCCATGCCATCCATACCATCCCTCCACCCATCAAGCCATCCATGGCAATCCCCATCCATCAAAAGCCATCCATAGCAATCCCCCATCCATCAAGCCACCCACACCATCCATGTCATCCATAACCATCCCTCCATCAAGCAAGCCATCCACATCATCCATAGCACCCTCCCATCCATCAGCCATCCACACCACCATAGCCATCTCCCATCATCAATCCATCCACACCACCCATAGCCATCCCTCCATCAATCAAACCATCCAATCCCATCAGCCCATTAGTAGGAAAAGAATCCAAGCCATAAATGGTGTTCATTCCTTCAAAGGGCCCATCACTTCTCCATCTACCCCCATCAATCCACCCATAAACTCCTCATCATTTATGGAACTACCCACCTTTTCACCATCAATAAACCCACCTAACCCATCATCATGATTGGCCATGATGAATCAGAAAAGGAGAAAAGAACAAGTGATGGATGAGGACAAAGAAGAAACGACAAAATGGAGACAAAAAGAATGATCAGAGAACGGACGGACGGGAATACCGGAGGAAGGGACAAAAAGAATGAACAGGGAAGAACGAGGCTCGCTGGAAGAAAAGATGGACGGAGGCGGCAATCGGATTACCGCTAGCGGCACTCGGAGTACCGTTCTGGAACAGAGGTGTCATCACTGAATCACTGCAGCACCTGACAGAGCGGGCAGAACTGGCAAATGTCAACGGACGGTAGTCCGATTACCGCCGGCGGCAGTCCGATTACCGCCGGCGGCAGTCCGATTACCTCCTCGGCCCAGTTCCAAGTGCAGTCCGGATCAGATCCACTCCAAAGGGTAGGGAACAAGTAATTTGCTTCTATGTGCGCAACTGGATAAATGCGACTGTGAGAGCATAAGACAGTGCTGAACAAACTGAAATTTTATATCAAATGAAGAGGATTACACAGTTGATGAACTAATCGTCATCCGGAAAATAGGCATCATTATCTTTGCTATGAAAATGTGGTCCCAAGATCCCTCCTCCAGCAAAACGGGCGCCACCGCCAGGAGCATAACCAGGCTGAAGAATCGGACCCATGCCATACTGCTCAGTCCAAGAGCTGTATTCTCTGTCCGGATCGACAAAGGCGCTGGCCTCGTAGCCCTCCAAAGCAGCGGCCAACTCCCTCTGTGGCACAGATCTCCAGTCAGATGGTCCAGATGGTGGACTAAGCGGGACCAAAGGGCTGCCAGTCAGCTGCCAAAAAAGTCTCTCTCCGAGATACCATTTGGTCACCCGCGGGTCCTCCAGGATGCGGCGTCGTCGAGAGGCCTGGAAAGCCTCCTGTGCACCAGGAGTGAGAGCTGCATTCGACTGAAGATATGGCCGAGTATGAAACTACAAAAAGGGAGAAAGGGTAAAAGATTGTCAGACATGCAGAAAACAAGATATGGGCAATATAGGGCAAGACAAGTCACTCACATCGTCAGGAACGAGGGCATCAACATTCGACCTCCAAGCCAGATCAGAAAACAAACGTGTACGGCTGCGGTTATCCTTGTACCACAGCATCATGCGCGGGAATGGAGGCGAATGATTGATCAGGGTGGGCGCCAGGTGAGGAAAGTGGTCAAAAAAGCAAACCTGCGTCACACCGAAATCAGAGAAGACACACCGGACTGTCCTCAAGGAAAATACTACAGAAAGGATCTCGAGAAAGTACCTCAATGACTGGGTAAAAACCAGTCAAGGAGCGGCTGATGCAGCGGCTGGCCTTGTCCAGCCCTTCGTACAAATGCGCCAGGAGGGCTGCATTCCAGTTGTACGGTATGGGAAAAGTGATATCTGCCACGAGCGACAACAGACGGGAACTCACTAATTCGTTCCCATGGCAGAAGATCATCGCTCCCATGGTGTATAAAATCAAGGCCCGAGCTTTTATTACTGCTGCAGCCTCAGTTTCAGGGATGCGTCTGGCAAAATTCGAAGAAAGCCACAGGAGTCTAAATCGATGTCCTGAAAATTCTGTGGCATCTGGCATCATCCCTAGCAGCTCCATCCAGTCATCCTCAGTAGGTACTGGAAGATCCTCCTCAAAAGGCACAGATCCACCATCATATCTGAGACCCAGCTGCATGTATATGTCATATGGGGTGATCCCCCACTCTCCAAAAGGCAGCTGAAATGTGTGTGTCTCGGGGTGCCATCGCTCGGTCAAAGCAGATAGGAGCGACATGTTCGTCTTACTTAGACGAACCCGGAAAAGATGAGCGAAAGGGGTACGCTCCAAAACCTCGAAGAACAAGGGCTGAGGGTCGTGAAACCAGTCAGGCCAATGCTTTCTGACCCCACGCCCTCTAAGGATCGCAGGCGCACCACCTTCCCGAGCTACATCGGAAAGATGCCGACCCTCCCGCGGCACAAAACATGGGTCAGTCGAACGCTGAGACGGACCAGCATCGTTCCTACCTCGACGGGCATACTGCACAGGCAAAGCCTACAGGTAAGTTCCATGTCAAGCCCATACTTCAAAAGATCCATCTCAAAAGCCCACTTTCTAGGACAATCTTAAAAGGCCAAAAAAAAAAAGGAGAAGAGGGTCCATGGTGAAAGGCCCATCTCGGAGGCCCATGATCACAAACCCACCTTAAGAGCCCGTTTTCCAAAATGACCCATTCCAAGGCTTAAATCCTCCCAAAGCCATTGCCACTTTAAAATCAAAGGCCCGCCCAAAGATCAAGGTCCATTCTAAAGAAAAGGAGGGAGGGCCATTTCAGCAAATCCATCCATGGTCCAGTAATCATCATCCATATCATAATCTAGGCCATCCATACATGGTCTAGATCATCTCATCCAATGATCCAGACATCCAAATCATCCATACATGGCCAAGATCATCCATCCAACGGTTAGATCATCCATACATGGTCCAGATCATCTCATCCAATGATCCAGATCATCCAAATCGTCCTACATGGCCAAGATCATCCATCCAACGTTAGATCATCCATACAGGGTCTAGATCATCTCATCCAATGATCAGATCATCCAAATCATCCATACATGGTCCAGATCATCCATCCATGGTCCAGATCATCCATACATGGTCCAGATCATTCATACATGGTCCAGATCATCAATCAACGGTCCAGATCATCCAGATCATCCATACATGGTCTAGGTCATCATCATCCATCCAGATCTAGGCATCAATCAATGGTCTAGATCATCCATACATGGTCCAGATCATTCATTGATGGTCCAGATTATCCATCATCTAGATCGATCATCATCCATCCGTACATGATCCAAACCATCCATTATCCAAACCGTCCATCATCCATTCAAATCAATGGTCTAGATCATCCATCATCCATCCGTTCATACTTGATCAGATTAGGGTCCAAAACACCGTCATCCATTCATTCATGCATGATTCAAGTTGACGGTCCAGATCATCCATCATCCATCCGTCCATACAGGATCCAAATCCATCATCCAGATCGCTTCATCCACCCATCCAACGGTCCAAATCGCCCAAAAAAAAAAAAAAAAAAAAAAAAAGAAAAAGATCAGATCAAATAAAAGGTGGGGCCCCCTTTCTTATCACACCCCACTCTAGCAAATAAACAAAAAAAAAAAAAAAAAAAAACACAAAAACAGAAAATATGTACAGCCAGCAACATGGATACAAAAAAAAATAAAATAAATAATATGTGAAATAAAAAAATTATGCCAAATCCTGCAAGATCCAATGGACTAGATTTCATCAAAACTGATCAATGGTCCTGATCAGGGTCTCCCAAACCAAAAAAAAAAAAAAAAAAAAAAAAAAAAAAAAGAGTGCAAGATCTCCTCAAGAGGATGGCCCGCCAAAAGACCAAAGCGGATCCAACGGCCAAAAAATACCTGAAATCAAAAAAATATAGGCAAAGAAAGCTCCAGGGACCACAAATGCGTCCTCCCTGGACGACGAGCGAACGGGCTAAATGGAAGAGGGGCTGCATCGGACGGACAAAAACTGGAACGGACCAGCGGTCCATCGGACGGACGGCGGCGGTAGCCGGATTACCGCCGGCGGCAGTCCGACTGCCGCCGCCGACAACCTGACATGGGGCAGTGTGCTGTCCCCCATGCTCACTCCTGCGACCGGTCCTCCCTTTGGACCGGTGGATAAAGCCCAAAAAATTTTCGAAAACAGACTTCTGTTTCTTTTAAAGGCTTAAACAGGTCTTCAAAAATTCCAAAAATAAACCTATGATTCCCTAAAGCCTCCAAAATGTCCCAAAAAATTTTAAAATAAACTTCAGTCCCTCTGAATTTCCAAAAAGGGTCTCAAAATTTCTAAAAATAGATTTCAGTCTTTCTAAATCTTGAAAAGGACCCCAAAGAATTTCGAAAATAAACTTGTCATCCAAAAAAAAAATTCCAAAAAATCCCAAAAAAAAAAAAAACCCCAAAAAAAATTCCAAAAAATCCAAAAAAAACCCAAAAAAATCCAAAAAATCCCAAAAAAAACCCAAAAAAATTCCAAAAAAAAAAATCCCAAAAAAACCCAAAAAATTCCAAAAAATCCCAAAAAAATCCCAAAAAAAAAAAAAAAAAAAAAAAAACCCAAAAAAATCCAAAAAAAATCCCAAAAAAAACCCAAAAAATTCCAAAAATCCAAAAAAACCCAAAAAATTCCAAAAAATCCCAAAATCCCAAAAATTTCAAGTTTTCAAAAAATTCCATAAAAACCTTCGAGTTTCCAAAAATCCTAAAAATCTTCAAAAATACCAAGTAAATAAACCCTGTAAGTATAAGCCCAAAAGGTTTGCCTCTTCTAAAAAAAATTAGCCCCACTGATTTATTAGTGGAGGCCATCTGACTCTCAAATAAAACCGTTAGCCCCACCAACTCATTAGTGGAGGCAATGCGGCTGTTTACTTACTTGCAAAAATAAAAACCGAACGACGACGCCCACCCGCGAGATCGAACGGATATTTTCTAAAAAATTTAAAAAAAAAAGCTTTAAATAAAACCCTCAAGGAGCCTAGCTCCAAAGAGGATAGTTTTCAAAAACGCACGCGTCGCGCAGTACACTGAGGAATCTTCCATATTCTCCAGTTGCGGACAGTGCAAACAGTTAAATAAGTCCGATCTCTTCCGGTTTCCCCGAAGGACGATCGAGTCCGTACATGATATATGTACGATTGGCCAGATCTCTATAACTGGGCAGTCGTACAAATGCTAGTAAGATGAGTGGATCTATCTCTGGAAAGAATAATCAAACTCGAAGTGAAGACGATCCATTGTAACCAAAGTGTCAGACTCAGCAGATTGCATGGCAAACAGATTACCTGCACATACCTAGTCCGGAATGTTCGCAAAATTTGATCGAGTCCAAGTCGGCGTAGTGAGTTCCCCGTAAGGCCGCACCAACGCGCAGGGCAGCTAACCACTTTGACGATCAAATGGAACGAACACTCCTGGGGTGATTACATAGCAAAGGAACAACAGACCTAACAGTACGGGAATCCTCGTAAAGCCGCGACAAATGCGCAGAGGCCCTTACTTTTCAGACTTACCCTCCAATGCTGTAAACAATCCGATGTGAAAGGGTTGTGATTGGTGATCCGTAAAGCCGCGACGAATGCGCAGGAGACAATCACAACGTTTTCCTCAACCCTCGTGATATGTGCAAGTCATCTTTTTCCAAACAGTCAACTGACAATGATACAATGGTAAGCAATAGATTTGAATCGCTACCCTTCATTCTGACCAGAAGGGTGGGGTGTCCACTTGCTTTGACCTTCGGTTGCTCGCAACCTCGGTCAAAGAGGGGCATCTGTAGACACCCCACCCAGGCTAATATCTTGATTTTGTTAAGACAATCCGAGAACCATGATCATATCCTAAACCTAACCCTAATCCTAACCTAAGCCATCATGAATCATCATTCAATCCAGACCATGTCCAAACCGACCATTTCTCGAATCATTTTCGGGTAACAATCGAGCCAATTTCAAGCCATTTGAGCCAAATATCCAAAAGAACTTTGTTTCACTCTAAGGACCCAAAAAGGACTCACCAGATGAATTTCGAGGAAAACCGTACCGAGGTGGTAATCGGATTACCGCCGGCGGTAGTCAAATACCACTTCTCCCAGAAAATGCGCACGGAGCCAGTCACACGAGTTCCGGACTCAACCAGGTCCGGGCGGTAGTCCGACTACCGCCGGCGGTTGTCGGATTACCGCCGGCGGTAATCGGAATTCCGCCGCGTGCGGTCTGAGCAGGGACAGCTGTCCCAGCGTCCAAAGTCAACTTTCCTATATATTTACCCTTCCCATCCTCACTATTTACCGTTTTACCAGCCCCTTTAGCCAATGGGAGCATGCCATGTGGCATCTCTCTCCTCTCCACCAATCACCACATGCCACATCAGCATTTGCCCTCCCCTTATCCTCTATTACCAAACAACCATTGGAAAGGGCTATAAATAGCCCTCTCCCCTTTCATTTTCCAATACATGGATGAGAGCCACAAGGGAGAGAGAGAGTGAGAGAGAAAGAGTGAGAGAAAGAGAGAGAAAGAGAGAGAGAGAAAGAGAGAGAGAGAGAGAGAGAGAGAGAGAGAGAGAGAGAGAGAGAGAGAGAGTGGGAAGAGAGAGAGTGAAGGAAGGGAAGGAGCTCCCAAGCCTTCAAGCCCAATTTCCAAGCCATCTCCCAGCCTTCACCTCAACCCCTTCCAAAAAGCCTAGCCCAAAATGATCATGGTTCAGCTCATGTCTTAGCCTACTCAAGAATCAAGCCAAAGATCTATCATCCTACAAGCATTCAACATGACATCTACTCCCTTCTCAACCCCTCTGCTTCTCTAGATCTCTAGTGGACGTATGCTCTGTGACTTGCCGTACATCGGATACCTGTCACATCAGAAATTCCTAGTGATCTAGTCCACTTTTCTTATCTTTTTGCATAAGCATCATCACATCCGTCCTCTAGACACATTGTCGGACGTATGCTCTGTAGCCTGCCGAAATATTCGGATCCTGCTACATCAGAAATCCACGTGTGACTAGTCCCATCATGACCATACATCATCATCATCCTTTGAGATTATTTTACCACACTAAGTCGAGACCGTACACTTGTACGGGCAGAGAGGGTGCCTAACACCTTCCCTCTTTGTAACCGAGGTCCCTTACCCAGAATCCCGGATCGTAGACCAGGAGTCAATCTAAGGTCGGAGAATCTTCGGATTTCTCCAACCTTACGTATTCCGTGGTTCTAGCCGACCGCGGGATTCTGAGATCATTCGGCTAGTGGCGACTCCAACAATCACCAAATCAGCTTAATCACCCCCAGCATCACCACAACAACAACATTTTACAGCAACAACGTGGACGCCGATTTTTCAGTGTCTACACTCACATATATTAAAATCAATACTTTTAAATGCATGAATCAAACAACAATCAGAAAATACATTCATACTGTGCTCGCTCATTGGCCTAGGCGCACATGGCACACACATACCAATGTGGATTATGCTACAGACATTGCAGCTCTACCCGATACGGTATTCCCGATCGGCTTGTAAAGGTTACTGCTCCGATGTGCCTTCATTACAATGAGTGCTCCTTTTGAAACTTAAGGACATGATCAAACCCGATGAATTTACACCCCAAGTGTTTCGACAGCTCCCAAAGACATTAGATTCTTTCTAAGATTAGGAACATGTCTCACATCCATCAGAATACACTCCATCCCATCAAACATCTTGATGCGCAGTGATCCGAAATCAATAACATTACAGGCAATGTCATTGCCCGTAAACATCTGGCCACCATCGTACTCGATATAACTGGTGAACCAACTCCGATGAAAGATCATGTGGTATGAAGCCCTCAATCCAAAATTCACTCGTTTCTATGATACCCAGATTTAGATGCGATCAGAACGTCACAACGACCCGCCTCTTCACTAGATTCTGCTATGTTATCCTCCTTCGGCAAATCTTCTTATTTCTCTGCGTTCTGGGCTTTAGAATTCTGACAATCCTTTTTTATATACCACATCCTTCCACAATTCAAGCTTTTCGCTTGGACTTGGACCTATATCACAAATTTTTCTTCTCCCGCTTAAAAATTCTTCCCCTAGTTACCAACACATCTGTAGAGAAACCCATGTTGTTGTCCTTCTTTCTCGACTGCTTTGCAAGATGAGGGTGCACATGTGTTGACAGTCGGATTAATTATAATTGCGATGAAACATGATTTTTAAGACCGCTTTTTTCTCTCACCCTGATATCCATCTTGATTGATCTTAGTTCATTTTATAGTGCTTTCTCTTATCAGAATGTCTTCAATCTATATAGAAACAAAGGAATTCAATCAATTGAACAACCTGCTTTATCGATCGAGTAAAGCCAGGATTAGAAAGATTGGTCGCTGGACAGTTTTGGACAGGTTCGGTAGATCTATTGGGAAGTTCAATCAATCGACAAAATTCAAAAAATTCATGTAAACTTTCTAGATACTTTTAAGCATGTTCGATTGGTCAAACATGTGGGGGCTTGATTGACCGAGGGTTGCTCGATCGATGCTTAGAATGACGGAGTGCGCAGTTTTGCATAATTGCGCAATTTGTTTCCTATTACAAGTGTAACATTATATATGGTTGTCATGTGTGATTAGGGTAGAATAAGGAAGGATAAATCAATTCTAGGGTTTGAAAGGGAGAAAACAAGGGTTTTCACAGTTATAAGTTTATCTAATCTCATATAATTCATTTTCATAGCGGATTAGCTTATCGCTTTGTACCATGGTTTTTCTCGCAAAGAGTTTTCCACGTAAAATTGTGTATTCATGTGCATGCTTTGTTTGCATTTATCTTTCGTTGTGTGATTTGAATTCGAAGTTTGCTTCTGCGATTCCCCAACAGGTGATATTAGAGCTATTATCGGGATTCGAGTTTGAATCTGAAACATAACGATGAAGGGATCTAACATGAAGTAGGAAATGAAAAAGTTCACCAAAAAAAAATAACTTTGAACTATGGAAGGAAAAATGAGAGGCCTTCTAGTTCAACAATGATTTCAATGGGCACTCCTTGATATCACGAAGCATCCTGTAACTATGAGCGATGAAGAGTGCGAAGAACTAGATGAGAGGGTGAAAATCTCGATTCAATATTATATTTTGCGGATGACGTCCTTTATAATTTCTTTGATAATAAAAAACCACCACAGGGCTTTGGATGAAGTTAGAAAATCTCTATCAAATCATCTATATATGAAGAAAATATAATTCTATAATCTGAAAATGACGGAATGATCAAATATTAATGAACAAATCAGCGCATTCAATCAATTACTTGCAAGTTTATGGGTGTAGATGTGAAGATCGACGAAGAATATCAAGCTCTAATTCTATTGAATTCTCTTTCAGAATTACGCGAGAGTCTTATAGATATTATACGCCACGGTAGGAAGACCATAGACGTTGAAACCGATTATCTTATTAAAAGATCTCTAATCAAGATGACATTTAGTACAATTGGGAAATTCTTTAAAAGTACTACAAAATAGATCCCTAGATTGTGAAAATCAAATAAAAAGTACCTCTGAAAACTGACATTTATGATGGAAAACAGAAATTCTGATGGAAAAATATTTCTCAGCCAGTTACTCGTACACCCAATTTGAGGCAGATCAGTAAGGCGAGTAGAGGAAAGTTTCTTCACAAGTAAGAAAACACTCCCCCTAAAAATTATCAATGTGGACCCATACTGACTAGGGTCCACAAATGATCATCCAGCACTTATTTTCAGAGCTCCTTTTAGATTAAAATCAAGATCAAACGAGGATGAAGGAAACTTCGTAAAACCTCCGCATTTAAGCTAATTCGTCATGCAATTAAAGCCCTTCATTTTTTATCAAATTAAATGGTCGTGCAATTAAGGCCCTTCATTTTTATCAAATTAGATGATTGGATCCACACACAAAGTGGAGACAACCAAAATAGGTTAGAGTGGAGAATATGTACATGGATTTCGGCTCGAGTTGGGGAGTTTGAGTTATAGTCTCCTTTCAGGTTGGGCCCAGGTTGATGATCAACCCGACCTGTACTGCCCATACTACATTAGGGGGGTTAGTTAAGATAAGCTACGTATGACTCAAGTAGCTTATCATAATTTTTAATTATTGAGCAGATAAGTATATTTGATAAACAACATTACTTATTAGCGTCTCCTCTCTCATCTCTCCTATGCTTCTCTTCAGCAACCTATGAAAGGTAAAATAAAAAATAAAAGAATTAACGGAAGTGATTAAGTATTTTTAAGTAAAAAAGCTACTTATAACTAATTATAAACCAAACTTGCTTATCTCAAATAAGTTACTTATCTGTTGTTGCAAGTAGAAAAAGTAACTTATTTGGTGGTATCCAAATAGGCCCTGAACAGTTTGACGTTTAATTGAAATGTGGATGCCGATTGTTAGCTACCCCCAACATAGGACAGTTGAAGCATGTGGGGCTACCAAGATGTTTGTGAGAAATTCATCCGTCCATCCATTTTGCCAGCTCCTGTTAAGACACGTGCATAAAAATGAGGCAGATTTAGATAGGCCACACGACCTTAAAAGTGAGGAGGGAAATGCCTGTCATTGAAACCTTCTAAGGTCCACCATGATGTTTTATGCCATCTAAAATCGCTGATAAGATCATTCCCACTGAGATGAACTGAAAACAGAAAATCTTAGCCTGATCCAACTCTTTTGTGGCCCCAGGATGCTTACAAGGTCATTCCAACTCTTAGGGGATGCTCCTATTAATTTTGATGGACCCACCACAATGTCTACATGTAAGACTGATGTTTAAGATCGCCATTAGATATTGAGTCCTATTTAGGCTATTTAGGCGTAAAGACAAAAATCAGTCTGAGTGGCAGTCACCCTTGAATTTGGTGAGCCACACAGAAGGAAACAGTTGGGAAAGAATCGTCACCCTCGAATTTTACAACGCCCACCGTGATACTTATATGAAATCCAATCCAACCATTAGATTACACATAAACATTTAGGCATGTGGTCCAAAATTCATAGTGGGTCCCATCCGAACCATTTTGAAAATGTTAGGGCAACATAAAATTCCATATTCATTAGCGAGTTTTTTGTTAAAATTTTTCTTTTCTTTTTAATTGCCAAATGAAATTTCAGGACATGGGAAATCCCTATGCCCTCAACACAGACGATCCAACCTTACAGGAGAAATCATGGGTACGGCACCATGGCTTAGTCAGGCTCTGTTTTTACATTGAGATCATGGACCTATGCTCATGTGGTGTGGGTGTGTGTTGAAAAAGAAATCACGGGCCCACACCGTAAGAGGCCCACAGCTGTTCATCAATTGATTGTACTTGGTCATTACGAGAGTAGGATTATAATTAATGGGTGAATAGACCCATCTGTTTCATTAGTGAATAGGCGGGCCGCTGGATCTAGACCGTTCATCTTTAGCTTTGTAGAGGTTTTATATCGTGTAAACCGTCAGATCTTGAGGGCTCATACTTCCTATGGAATCCATGCATGGGGCACCGAGAAAAGTAACATGGTTGAGCCATCTCTCCACGGTTTGGTATGGTAAACTGATATATCAATCAGAGCCGTACATCTAGTCATCCAAATCATGGAGGGCCACACTGCCCAAAACTTTGGATGGCCACTTGATTTTAGAGTTTTTAGGCATGATTTTACATAGGCGCAGCCCCTGAGTTTTGGCTTGGCCTGGTTTTTGGGGCCCACAAGGAGAACATAAGGCAATTAAATGATGAAGGGATAGGATGTCATGCCAACATCATGGTGGGACCCACACTTGCTGTAGAGTAAGCTTATTCTATAAGCGCGTGCCAGAGGAACCAGCCTTCTATGACAAGATGTGAACGCTCATTGGAGTCCGAACATCAGAGTAGACCGTCCTTGACACTGAATGATTAACGTCACCATTAGTGGGCCCCACCATGATTTGAGTGGACCATTCAGACGCCACACTTCATCATAAAAGAATCCATAAATGTATAATATCTCCATCCTACATATGGGTTTTGCCAGGTTACAGCCGGTACTACCATAGTACGGTCCGGTGGCTGGTTCCACCGTCAGATTGCATCCTTAGATTAATCTGAACCCTTAATATTCTCAACACCATAATATAGAAGCTATATCTTATAATCATGTTGCATGGATGATCCAGACCTATGAATCTGGATTTGATCATAAGCCTTTAAATATTCATCTTCACACACAATCACCCGTACCACCCATCAGCAAATATTTCTTACCATTACATGAACGGTTCAGATCATCGTTTAAAATGCAATATGGGGGAAAACCAGCCACCGGACAGAGCCCTCGACAGGACCGTCCTCGCCCCTACGCATGGTCAAATTGTCAGTTGTGCGTGGACCCGTCAGATATATATATATAGAGAGAGAGAGTCAGAGAGAGAGAGTCATGCTCACCTGCGCACCTACGCACGTGCGCACCTTTGCACACATGTCATGGGTGTCTAATCCGAACGGTCCATGTGATGCGGAATCCCATGAAACCTCAAGGGACAAATTTTCACCGTGATCTAAAATCCGGGTGGGCCATAGCAAAGACAAATGCAAATCAAGGAAGGAAACTATTTTGATTTTTCATGGCCCAGCAAAGTTTTGGATCAAAGTAAAACTTTGGGCAGATTGCATCCTTAGAAAAATAGATGGACGGGGTAGATTTCTCAAAAACATCATGGTGGGTGCCACCTAGATTTCCAATGAACTTTGCAAACTGTGTACGTCATTAGAGGTTGATTTCCTGTGAAAGCCTTTAGCAGGAAGTTCCTGCGCAAGGATGCTGGGTGGGGCCCACCACCATGTTTTTGGGAAATATACTTTGCTCATCCGTTTGTCGAGCTCATTTTAGGAAAATCGAACCAAAAACGAGTGTATCCAAAACTAAAGTAGACCACACGAGAGGGAACATTGGGGAAAGAAATTCCTACCGTTGAAACCTTCCTGGGCTCCACCTTGATGTTTATATGCCATCAAAACCGTTTATAAGGTCATTAACACAGGGATGAAGTGAAAATACAAATATATATATATATATATATATAATTAAAATAATTAAAATAAATATAAATAAAAATATCCTGAAAAAAAGTTTTTATGGTCATAAAAATGTTTCAACAGTTCTCACTAAGTCCCTACTGTTTCCTCTCATGTGGCCCAGTCGAGTCTTGGATCCACCTCATTTTTTGTCGCTTGTCCTAAAATTAGCTAGCAAAACGGATGAACGGAGTATATTTTCCAAAAACATGGTGGTGGGCCCCATCCAACATCCTTGCCCAGGGACTTCCTGTCAAAGGCTTTCGCAGGAAATCCGCGTCACGACAGAGGTTGAGTAGCTGAGGCAGATTGGATACTGGCAGAGATTGAGTAGCCAGAGTCACTACTGGAGTGACGTCACCAAGTTCTGTGTGCCTCACATGATGTATGTGTTGTATCCCCACCATCCATACATTTGGAGAGATCATTTTAGGATATGGTCCAAAGAACAAGGTAGATCCAAGGCTGGGGTAGACCCCACCATAGAAAACAATGGTGAGAGTGACGCGATATGCGTAGAAAACATCACGGTGGCCACTCAAAGCTACCACCTGTTCCCAGAGACGGGCAGAGGTAGGATGCGATATGTGTCCCTCACCTCTCGCACGGATTAGCTGCTGATAGGTTGAGTAACAGACTCCCTAATGAAGTGAACATCACCAAGTTTTGTGGGCCACACCATGATGTATGTTTTGTATCTACACCGCCCATCCATTTGGAGAGATCGTACTAGGGCATGATCCAAAGAATGAGTCAGATCCAAAGATCTAGTGGACCCCACCACAGAAAATAGTGAGGAGAGTGACGCCCACCATTAAAAATTTCTGTGGGCCACAAAAGTTCTCGATCAAGCTAATATTTGTGTTTTCCCTTCTTTCATGTCTACGTTAACACATGAACAGATTGGATCTCAAATAAAAATTATGGTGGACCTTTTGAAGGTTTCAATGGTGGGCGTCACTCTCACCACTGTTTTCTAAGGTGGGGTCCACCCCAGCCTTGGATCTACCTCATTCTTTGGACAATGGATGGTGGGGATATAACACATACATCATGTGGGGCACACATAACTTGGTGACTTCACTTCAGTAGCGACTCTGGCTACTCAACCTCTATCAGTATCCAATCCGCGTCAGCTACTCAACCTTTGTCGAGGACGCGGATTTCCTACAAAACCCTTCCTGCGCTGGGAACCTAGGTGGGGCCCACTGTCATATTTTTGAGAAATATCTGTCCATCCATTTTTTGAGTTCATTTTAAGATATGAGACCAAAAATGAACCGTATCCAATTCTCAAGTGGGCCGAATGCATGATAATTGAATGTCCACAGTTGCAATATTCGTGGGGCCAAAAAAGTTTTGAATCATGCTATTATTTGTGTTTTCAGTTCATCCCAGTACAAATGACGTTATTAACGGTATGGATGGCATGTAAACATCACTGTCGAACTTCGGGAGGTTTCAACGGTAGAAATTTCTCTAACTACCTTTTCCTGCAGTGCGGCCCACTTGAGTCTTTTATTGATAAATTTTGGTCTTATCCCCTAAAATGATCTCCAAAAACGGATGGACGGAGAAGATTTCTCACAAATATGACAGTGTGCCCACTTGGGTTCCTAGTGCAAGAACTTCCTGCAAAATGCCTTCGCAGGAAATCCACATCCCTCTGTCGGTATCTAGTCCGTGTCCCCTAATGACGCACGCAATTTGCAAAGTTTGTTGGAAATGTAGGTGGGGCCACCATGATGTTTTAGAGAAATCTACCCCGTCCATCCATTTTTCCTTATCATTTCAGGGCATTATCCCAAAATTGAGGCAGATCCAAATCTTAAGTGGACCACACCACAGGAAGCAGAAGTGATAATGATTCTCACCATTAAATATTTTTTAGGGCCCACTGTGATATTTATTTGACATCCAACCAGTAGATTAGGTCATATAGATCTGGATGATGGGAAAAAAGCAAATATCAGCTTCATCCAAAATTTTGGTAGCCCCGGGAAGTTTTCAATAGTGAGAGTTTAATTAACACTGTGTGGCCCACTTGAGAATTTGATCTACCTCAGTTTTGGGTTCATATCATAAAATTATTTTTAAAAATGTATGGACTACGTGGATTTATCACTAACATCTTGGTGGGACCCACATAGCATTCCAGAGGAAGAATTTTATGTGATAAGGCTTCCGCCGCATCCTTTGGAGAGTAGGTGAAGAAGCGTGCGAGAGAAGGAAACTCGCTTTTTTACGCTTGCGCTAAGGCGACCGTCTACCTTATCCGACGGTTGATAGGAAGGTTCGCACGTAATGACGTGCGAACCTATGCATAGCTGAGCGTTCCTCTCTCTCTCTCTCTCTCTCTCTCTCTCTCTCTCTCTCTCTCTCTATATATATATATATATATATATATATATATATAGAGAGAGAGAGAGAGAGAGAGAGAGAGAGTAATGCTCACACACAACTTGCTGGACCATTCAATTTGGTCCAACTAGTTGTGTATTAAATAGCACAAATTCCTTTTTCAAATCAATGTAATATACCATGTGAGAATGTGTGACACTATGTCTGACATATATGTGATGAAATTTACATGTTAAAGATCTAACCTGTTCATCAAATAGAGTCTACTAATTAAAATTTATCTACTAAAAATTATTAAATGATTCTCATTGTTATAGCCACACTTGTAAGTTGAATATGGATAGTTGGAATGGATTTCTAACTGTCTAATTTTTTCAGAAGAATATTATATTATTGATCACTATAAAAAATTATCTTTACCTGCTTACAAATGTTACCTAATCAACAGATTGGATGTCTTACATATGCTGTGCTTAGTCCAAACACATAACATATGTACATTTTTTTTAGTCATCCCATTTTCTTTGGAAAGAAACACCTTAATCATGGGTACGGCACCATGGTTAACGCAGGGGAGGCCGTGAGGTTGAGCACTATCTTCCTAAAGAGGATAACTATTCCGAATCCACAGAACTTCTCTAGACTCCTCACAGAGACTTCTCGAATACACGAGGAAAGAAAACAAGAAAATATAAATAAATTCTAATAAATTCGAAATTGATTAATGAATGAAAAAAAAAAAAAAAAAAAAAAGATATCACAGCCCTTTAAATACGAATACTAAGCAATGAGAAAGAAATCAGAATCAAGCTACGACTAAAACTCCTAGAATTCACGACTTACTCTGAATAGTAAACTTACTATTTATAGACGATCGTGATGTCTACTAGTGCACAAGGTTTTCGGCAAAAAATAGTAAGTGTCATTTTGGATTTATGGAAGAAAAGTTATAATCGATCTAAAACTTACTATTTATAATAAAAATGGAATTAAAATAGGAAAATGATTGTCGATCTAGCGGTATTTTGCAAATCCGGTGTGGCTAACCCAGCGTAGCAGGGTTGGGTGACTAAAATAGCTCTTTCTACCTCAAAATCATATATTTTACGTCCGATAACTCATTCTAAATTGCGAGATACGTCTGATTTAAGGTCCGATGGTCCGAATCACTTCAATCTTCGACCGGGCCTTTTCTAATCCATCTTAGCAATGTAACTATCCGCGACCCTCTGCATCAATGGCTTAGTGGCAGTCAGGCTCTGTTTTTACATTGAGATCACAGGACCCATGCTCATGTGGTGTAGGTGTGTGTTGAAAAATAAAAATAAAAAATCGGGCCCACACCGTAAGATGCCCACAGCTCTTCATCCGGCCAATCCACGCATGTAGAGAGATTTACCGAGGAAGTGGATACCATAGGGCACCGAGAAAAGTAACTGGGTAGAGCCATCTCTCCACGGTTTGGGATGGTAAGCTGATATATCAATCAGAGCCGTACATCTAGTCATCCAAATCATGGAGGGCCACACTGCGCAAAACTTTGGATGGCCACTTGATTTTAGAGTTTTTAGGCATGATTTTACATAGGTGCAGCCCCTGAGTTTTGGCTCGACCTGGTTTTTGGGGCCCACAAGGAGAACATAAGGCAATTAAATGATGAACGGATAGGATGTCATGCTAACATCATGGTGGGACCCACACTTGCTGTAGAGTAAGCTTATTCTACAAGCGTGCTAGAGGAACCAGCCTTCTATGACAAGATGTGAACGCTCATTGGAGTCCGAACATCAGAGTAGACCGTCCTTGACACTGAATGATTAACGTCACCATTAGTGGGCCCCACCATGATTTGAGTGGACCACTCAGACTCCACACTTCATCATAAAAGAATCCATAAATGTATAATATCTCTATCCTACATATGGGTTTTGCCAGGTTACAGCCGGTACTACCATAGTACGGTCCGGTGGCTGGTTCCACCTTCAGATTGCATCCTTAGATTAATCTGAACCGTTTATATTCTCAACACCATAATATAGAAGCTATATCTTATAATCATGCTGCATAGATGATCCAGACCTATGAATCTGGATTTGATCATAAGCCTTTAAATATTCATCTTCACACACAATCGCCCGTACCACCCAACAGCAAATATTTCTTACCATTACATGAACGTTCAGATCATCGTTTAAAATGCAATCTGGTGGCGAAAACCAGCCACCGTCGTACAAGGCCCACCGTACACTAGCAGAACCCCCTAAAAAAATGAGAAGCAGGGATTGGAAACCTGATCATCAGAAAAAGCCCATAAATGCATCTCCATCATAAAGAAATGAGTAAGTGGGCCCCACATTCCTACCCCAATATAAAAAACCATACTCATCATTTATTACATTTCAAACCATTACAAAGGCCCACCTTCCACAGAAAGACCGTCCAACCTCACAAGACGAAAAAAAAAAAGAAAGGCGGGAAGCAGTTTTTCTTGTTCTTTGTTTTCAAAAAAGGGAAGTACCTACCACCGTCCGCTGCCTTTGCCTTTGTTATTTCCATACAAACGGAAGAGATTGAAAGCAGATACACCGGAGATTGTGACCATACTCAGGCTAACCACAATTGAGCTCACAATGCCTTCCCCTATCTGATGGCAGAACTTCCCATACATGTTGCATATTTTCATCCATTGAAGCTCTGGCTGGCCCAGCTCTGCCAGCACAGCCGACTGGGCTGCGGCGGCCACCACAGCCAACGTAAAGTACGCCAGTACCTGCAAGGCGAGCCCCAAATATGGTAATCGAAGTTAATTTGTGTTGATCGGTCCCAATTTGATATAGGGCAGGTTGCAGACACTTTCATATTCAAGATGGACGAGCATGCCCGATTAGAGGCGGAAGTGATCATGACTGTCAGAACCCTAAATCAAGCATATCTCGCAAACCGAAATGAGTTATTCGACGTCGTTTGATCTTTAGGAGTTGTATCCAACATGAAAATGGCTTAGAAAATTTAAGAGAATAACTTTGTTAAGCTAAATAGGACACTATTTTTGGCCGAAAATCATGAATTCTAGTAGGAAATGTGACTGTCTATAAATATTAAGTTTACTATTTATAGTAAATAATGAATTTCAAAGAGTTTCAGTTGGACTTTGATCATAAAACTTATTCCTAGGTTTGGTATCACTATTTAAATGATTGTAAATTAGTTTTTATCATCAATCAACTTATTTTCAAATTTATTAAAATTTATTTCTATTTTTCTATTCTTGCGTGGGGATTGAGGAATTTCGGTGAGGATTCAAAGAAGCTCCATGATTCGGAGTAATTATCTCAGGGTAATTATCCCATTGAGGAAGATGGTGATCGACCTCATCACGATTCATCCCTGTATCAGAATTTGAAATTGAGCCCACTCTAGATGTGGCGTGCCCCGGTACTCGCACCGATCATATGATCCTCACCGTTCTATTTTGTTCATCGAGCAATTTCATTTTTGGCCATCCATTTGGAAACCACCCCAATTGAGTGGGTAGGATAATCTGATCAGTTTGATTCTTGGGGCCAATGATTTTGACCGTCTGGATTGACATGCATGTGTACCATTACCCATGAGGTAGGCCCTAAATGAGGTAATTGAATATCACCTTAGCCTGACTTTGAGGCCACTTATAGATGTGACATGCCCCAATGCTCACTGTTTTATTTTGTTCATCAAGCAATTTCATTTTCAGCCATCCATTTGGTAGCCACATAGTGAGTGGCTAAGATATTCCAATCAGTTTGATTATTGGGCCAAACAACAAATGCCTTGGGACCCACGATTTTCGCTGTCTGGATTAACATGCATGTATACATTACCTGTGATGTGGGCCCCAAATGAGTTAATCGACCATCATAAGCAGCATAGCAATTGGTCCCAGTCCTTTAGTTGATGATGGAAGTCCTAAACAATGGACTTTTGAAGTGGACCAAAAGCAAGCGGATTATTGACCCACTCTAGATGTGCCATGGCCCAAATTCGCTTTGATCAGACGGTCCATTGATAGATATTCGAATTGCCTAAATTTGTTCATTGAGCAATAGCCATCCATTTGGTGGCCACCACCAACCAAATGGCTATGGTAATCTGATCGATATAACTGTTGGGTCCTGGAACCATCCTATTGATGGGCCTGATTTTTATACCAGGCGATCATCATGGTGTGGCCCACCTTTTGTACGGATTGGATATTCTAAATATATGATACGGTAGTAGGGAAAAATGTAACTGATGATACAACCGTTCTCTAATCATGGGTAATTTTTTGCTTTAGACCTGACCTAATCATGGGTAATTTTTTGCTTTAGACCTGACCTAATTTTTATACCAGGCGATCATCATGGTGTGGCCCACCTTTTGTACGGATTGGATATTCTAAATATATGATACGGTAGTAGGTAAAAATGTAACTGATGATACAACCGTTCTCTAATCATGGCCCACCTTTTGATACACCTATTGTTTTTTATTCAACCCGAACAAAACCTACCTTATTAAACTAGACCTCTAACAAGGAACAAATAAAAACGAAAATACCCCTACGTTTTCGGCTACTTTACCCTAGAAATGAGGGGTATTTTTATCCAAAATACGCTAAAAATCTATCTTCGTAGCATAAGTTTTGAGGCGTCACGGCAAAAGAAAAAAAAAAAACATACAAGGGAAGAGTACAGTGCTAATTTTTTCTTTTCTCAACTATTATTAGGAATGATTTGGTGCATAATATACACTGGAGCTCAGTGTATAAACCATCACTACTGTCGCTTTAGGTCACATGCTCATCGATCCAAGCCAGCCAATCGATGGCCCATGGTATCCTCACTGTCCGTTCAATCAGATCAAGTGCCCATCGATCCAAGCCATCTAATCCATGGGCCATAGCATCCTAACGTCCAATCAATGTACTTGTCCTGTGGACCATCCCCATTAACTTTAACAAACCATCCAAAATCACACACCATTGAGTCCATACAACCTGTAGGATATGGCCTATGTAGGAGTCGGCCCATTGATTGGATGGTCCAAAATGGCATGTAATGATCATGGTCATGGACAATAATAATAAATGGGAAGGAGGGGGTACCTGATCACATGAAAATATGGCCCACGCCAATGCCTTGTTGAACAAAACACTCCCTCTAAGCATGCTGACTATACACCGCAGGCCTTGAATGAGGGAATAAGATGCAGCTATTGCATTAGCTATCACCAATAACCTGTACAATGCATCCAAGAAAAATAGGTAAATAAATAATAACATGGCCATCTCAACCGTACAATCTGCAGTTTCCAACCTATCCAGACCGATCAATAAAAGGACCATCTCATAAATAGGCTACTTACCAAAATCATCATGGTTCGTATGATCCTAACCATTTGATTAGTATAGTTTGGTGAGGATGTATAGAAAGATCCGAGTGACACTGTTTCAGAGCTAGCAGCCATACAGGAGGTGGCCCGTCAATTGGACGGTCCTGATCAATGCCTATATGCACTAATTGGATGGTATGAATGATGTGTACAATATATCGATCCACATGATCATTAGAAAAATGGAAAATTGAGCATACATTAGATGTCTAAGCACCAAGAAAGTCAAAATAAAAAGAGGAAAGGTGGCCACTATTTACACCAACCTTGATTGATCTGATGTGTCCATTTCCATTTTAATAAAAGAAATGGTATATTTTGTTACAACCCCAGCTCCCAAAATGCAAAATGGTTGCACTCAAAATCAATAAGGATGAGTGTGGATATGAATTACAAAATAATCTGCATGTGTCTATTTTTATTCCAAGAAATGAAATGGTATATACAACCCCAATTCCCAAAAAATGCAAAATGGGTGTATTCAAAATCAATCAGGATTGGTGTAGACATTAATTTTTTATTTTTACTTTTTAAGGAGAGAGAGATAGAGAGAGAGAGATGAGATTATACAAATTGGTACCACCCCAACTCCCAAAATGAAAAATGGGTGTAAAAAAATCGACCGTGATGGGTTTAGATATCAATTAAAAAGCAAAAGAAGGGAGAGAGAGAGAGAGAGGGAGAGGGAGAGAGAGAGAGGGATTGATTGTACACTTTGGTACCACCCCAACTCCCTAAATGAAAAATGGGTGTCTACAAATCAATCAAGATGGGTGCAGACATCAAAAAAAAAGAAAAAACCAAACAAAACCAAAATCAAAACCAAAAGAGGAGAGAGAGAGAGAGGGAGAGAGAGAGAGAGAGTGCATTTTGGTACCACCCCAACACCCAAAATGAAAAATGGGTGTGTACAAAACAATCAGTATGGGTGTAAACATCAATGAAAAAAAAAAAACAATACAAAACCAAAAACAGAAGGGGAGTGGGGGAGAGAGAGAGAGAAGGGAGGAGAGAATTACACCAAAGCTTTCATGTCTGTGAATTTGGCTTTCTTGTCAACAGAGAAGATCCTCTTGACTTGGGTATCAGTTCCCACAAGAACAGCTGCAAGTACCCCCAGCCCACATACGATGCACCTCAAGACCACCTCTGCAATCTTCACCTTCCTATCAACCCCCTTCAAATTGCTCCCATGGTACACTGGAACATTTCCAGGACTGATCCCAACCCCGGAACTCATCTTCACAATCCAAAAACACTCAAAAACCTTTGCACTCTCAAACACCCAAGAAAAGCGCAAAACCCATATGGCCCCAAACAACAAGAACCCTTTATTTATAGCCACAAAAAAACAAGGCCCATGTCTTGTTTCTCCCCATTTCCTGATGTTTGCCAAACCTACACGCATTTATTGCGATGCCATGTACACGCAACCACCCGTGCCAATATAGAATACGTGTACGAGATCCGAGCTTTCCATCAAGTAGGCCACAAAAATATAGTAATAAATCAAGACGTTTATCTCCTCGAGTAGGCTACACTGTACGAAAAAGCTGGACGGTTAAAATAACCTTTTTCTAACCATCCATATGTTTTGTACAGTATGGCCCACCTTAGAGAAGACTTTGTTTCATTTCATAAGATCTGATCAGTGGGCCCACCTGATCTAGAATTCTACCACACGTATGCTATATACGCAAGCGTGCATGCATGTTGATGACCAAGGGGCTTAACCCGCGTGTAGGCATGAGTAGCCGTTCTTTGTCTCTCTCTTCTCAAACTTGTCCAATATCTGAGCCTTCTATTAAGTGGGCCACGTAAATATAATAATAAATCATGCCGTTTGTCCTCAAGTAGGCCACGCTGTAAAAGGATATTGGACGATTAAAATAACATTTTCTTTCTAACGGTCCATCTTTTCGTGCAGTATGGCCCACTTGTGGAGTGAAACAGCCTGAATTTTATTCCTTGATCTGATCAGTGTGGCCCACCTGATCTAAATTCTAGCATGCGTGTGCTATATATTAAAGATGCGGATTGGGTGGTGACCTGCCACCGTACTGTTGGGCCCACCGTGATGCGTGTCTTTTATCCACTCTGTCCATCCGTTCTTCTGGCTGATTTTAGTGCATGATCCGAAGCTTGAAGCATATACACAGCTCGAGTGGACCACACCATAGGAAACAGTGGGGATTGAAACCTTATCATTGAAAATTTCTTGGGGCCGCCTAAGTTTTGGATCAGCCCCTTCATCCAGGTCTTCCTGACCGTTTGAACAGGTTGGATGGCAGATAAACATATCTGTGAGCCATAAGAAGGTTTCAACGACGGATGTCATTATTCCTACTTTTTCCTATGGTTTGGATCACTTTAGCTTTGGATATAGTTCAATTTTGGACTCATGCTCTAAAATAGTCTAACAAAACATATGGACGGTGTGGATAAAACACATACATCAAGGTGGGCCCCACAGAGTCCGATCACCATGGAGGTCTGCGGTGGAAGGTTCACCAGGCAATTCGCGTCCGTATATTCAATGTGCATGCATGTAGATGAGCGACAGAGTTCACCCACGTGTAGGATTGAGAAACAGTTGTTTTTCTCGTTTTTGCTTACGTGGGTCCCGCAGCATCTGCCATGTGGCACTAGAATCAAACATCTGTACGATCCAGGGGTGTGTGTTGGGAAGAGGGAAAGGGCCTTACCCTCCACTTAAATGGACATCAATGCAACCCAATCCCACAACTTGAGCGCATTTAAGAACTGGTGCGCACAAGATTTAGGGCCTTTTCTTGGGAGGTGGGGCTGTTTTCATGGGCCATTGATACGCCCAAGAAAAGAAAGAAGGATGGTCTATCTTTCTCTTTGAATTTTCATTCATTGCAACTTATAGAATTTTGAATGGACACTCTCATGGATTTGTGTCAGCACATGCATGAGGTTAGAGTATCTTATACGCCGTCCACGTGGAAATTTATGGTGGTAATAGCTGTTGTGGGGCCATGCCATGCATGCACGGCATCCAGCCCGTTCATTAGATACCTCGCCTCATTTTATATGTGGCACAAAAAAATAAAACGAGTCCGGTCTATGAATCAGGTGGCTTATGAAACAGTGAAGTATTGTGATGAGACACCCATACTTGATTTTTATTAAGAGTTTATAGAAGCACGAAAAAATGAGTCAAGCAAAGTATTTCAATAACAACAACCAAGCACAACTAGAAAAAGCTTGGAATTTAAAATGAAAAAACCCTTTTAGAAAAAAAAAAACAAAAAAAGTTACTATATAACAACTATTACTATGACAACATAAGTTACCACTACAAGAAAAGTGGCCTTTACCGGCGGTCAAAACTGCCGCCAAACGCCCAGAAAACCGCCGGCAAAGCCTCTGCCCGCAGTCAGGTAACCGCCAGTAAAGCCTCAGTCGGTAAAGGCTTTACCGACGGTCGGGACCTTTACTGACGGTTTTACTGGCTGCCGCTAAATCGTCGGTTTTTTATTAAAACACTATTAAAAGCTACAGATAAAATCCGTAGCTAAATATAGCTACGGTTGTAGTCCGTAGAATAACCGTAGCTAGAGTTTTAAAAACATATAGATACTGGTAGTCATAGCAAATTTTTTTTGTCAGCAAGAAAAAAAAAAAAAAAAGAGAGGAAAAAGAAAAGGTGACACTCATGTATGTATGTATGTATGTATATATATATATATATATATATATTTACACTCTGAATGTTATCATCCTTGCTCAGGCCTTCTCTTTCACTGGAAATGTTGTCAAATGATGCAATGTGGTCTTGGACAACTATGCTTGGACCTGAATCCCGGGAGCGGATCGAATCGGTGCGCTTGAGGCTGAAATTCCTCTCATTGCCCTTGTGTAGAAAAGGTCGCAGTGGCCATGGAAGGACCGCCACCAGGCGCAATGAATAAGGCTGGTCATGGGCCCGATGAGCATTGAATCCGTTGAAGCCTAGCAAATCTGCCTGACCTGTAGCCCACAAAATGAGAGAAGACCATAACTGAAAGGACTAAGAAAGGGAAATGGAAATCAATTAATATATTGAAATGAATAATCATATA
This sequence comes from Magnolia officinalis, assembly GCA_021015155.1. Lineage (NCBI taxonomy): Eukaryota > Viridiplantae > Streptophyta > Magnoliopsida > Magnoliales > Magnoliaceae > Magnolia > Magnolia officinalis. The sequence goes on from JAJHSJ010000010.1 coordinate 66,654,186, forward strand.
AACAAGAATTGCATATATGGTAATATCCTATTTCATCACTGTGGAATTGTCATTATTATTATTACCATGGAATTGATCAGGCAGTTTTCTTGCCTTGTCAAATGCCTTTTGGCCTTTCAATGGGTTTGTCAACATACTGGGCAGTGTTGGATTTACAAGTGGTAACTGAGTTAAGGTATAGTTGTCCACAATAATATGGGTTGAGGCTTTAAAGCCATGATTTTGCTTCCAGAGAATTACAGACCAACTACCATTCTACCAAATAAACCTCTTTTTTCCTTTCATCAACACATCATCATTGACCCCTGAGAATGATATTCTTTTTTTCTTTTTTCTTTAAATAAAAAAATAAAAAAAATTAAGACAGGAATAATGTTACAAGGATGTTAGCAGAATCATACATTTGAAAATTTGTGGAGGCAGCCTTCATAACTGCACTTGATCCTCTCAACTTCTTCTTCATCATGGGTGCGTAGATGGCCCTTGATATTTTTCTTCAGTTGTTTAGTCCCACAGACCTCACAAGGAATATATTGGTGGCAGGAGAGGAGGTGAGTCGTGAGACATTTGGCATTCGAGAAAGTTTTCATGCAGCCTGGTTCAAGGCAGACAACTTCCACAGAATCCAGTTTAACTGTGATAGGGAAAAAAATAACAGAGTTTACGCAGATATTCAATCAAACAAAATAGAAAATTGAAGAAATAAAAGTTAAGACATCAAACAAATTAACAAAGATGACTGCCACAGGCAACAGAGGATGATTAAACACAAGGTTAAAGAAAACAAATGAAGGGACGAAAGGCAATCAATGGGATGGGCATCCAACGTACAAATCCATCTGAGGATGAGAAATTCAACAAATTGACTGCCATAAATACTTACCATGTGAATCCTCATGCTTCCTCAACTTTGATGCATACTTAAATGCCTTTCCACATCCAAACTCTTGGCAAATATGCTGCTTTTGACCTTCACTGGCAGCCGCAGGAGACTCATCATCATGCAATTCCTTAACATGACATGTCCTATTTCCCTGGAAAACGAACTTACGATTGCAGCTCTCTACCGTGCATGTGAAGTGTTTCCCTTGGTGCTGGAGCAAGTGCCGAGTCAAATGGTCTTTCCGTCTATAGCTAGAATGGCAATCATCCAATGGGCAAGCAAAAGGCCTCTACAACAAGTAGGAAAGGGTTGACCAATTTCAGGATACACGGCTTGTTTAAAATATATCAAGCAAATGACCATGACTTTAAATGGAAAGATCCTGAGAAATTGAGAACTTGAAACAAATGTATGGACCATATGGCACAATAAGCTTTAAATATTTTAACAAAGCAAGTGACCATGTCTTTAAATGAACCAACTCTGGTAAAGTAAAAACATAGATTTTGCAGCCGTCCTTCTTCTCCTCTTTCCATTCTTTTTTTTTTTTTTTCAAACAAACCACACAACTTCTATTAATTGAAAAGGGAAATGAGCTATTTAAACAGAGAAGGAAACTATCAGCTCAAGTCATCAAAGAGATTGCCAAATGTTTATCATAATCCAACATGACACACCTAATCAAGTATCTAGATAATAAATAAACAAGCCCACATGACAACAACAGCCAGAATAATCTCTTAAAATATAAATTCAACATATCTACAAAAGAAAACCTCCAAAACAATTTTTCTGGTTGTTGTTAGAACACTAGTTTCTAACAGGCTACAGATAATACAAATGCCATAGATAAAACATTTGCATGGTTACAAGACTTAAACAAGCATCAACCAATCCTACACAACATCCCAACTTCAAGACAGAAAGCAGGACATGCAAACTACCTGATTTATCAGCTTGGGAACAAAATTCATGAGGAAGAAAACAGTCGCATTATGATAGAATAATAATATGAAACCACAGCTACAAATCAATAACAATTGAACCAAATTCCACAAAACTAATTCAAAGCTCGTATGCAATGGCCAATATTTCCAGAACAAATTTATATGTAATATGCCAAGAATAGAAATGCATTCATGGAATGGTTATAAAAAGACCTTACAGAATAACATGGTGCGTGACTGAGGCTAGCTTGAAGGAGCTTCACAGGAGGTCCCCCACCCTGATACTAGTCCATTCAAGACCTTTGCATTTTGGAGTTCTTTAGATGGGATCCAATGCTTCACGCTAACATCCAAGTTTCTACATGATTTTCATCACATAAAAAACCAAAAACCTGCAAAAGTCTCCATCTTCAGACCATAGATACAGAAAGGCAAAAGAAAGTAAAAACTCAGAGAACACCTACTCATTGAAAGGCAAAAATCCAAAAACCTATTTTCAGATGTCACAAATACCAAGAATAAAATAAAATAAAACACTGACTACTACGCTACATTTTTATTTTAAAACCCTCAAATCTTGTGATACATGAATTCCCACCTATTCCTGATAAAACAACAATTCTTGGAACATCTGAAGAAAAACTCCAATGTCTCCTTCTGGGAGAAAGAAGGCTTCCCCCATTAATAAACTTTATTTAAGAATTATTAATATTTTCATTTAAAAAAACACAAGTTCCCGATGCAAAGAGCCAGACTGCCACACTCCTTGGACAACATATCGGCAAGGAAATAGCCTCTCTTCCAACTTGAGTGAACAAAGCCTAGGGGCAAGAAAATGTTTGGCCTAGAGCAAACAAAAGAACCATTTTTGTTAAACAAAAAGCTCAACTCCCTCAGAAACCACTTTTTTCCACCCAATCAATAACACTGCATAATCCCCTCTGCTACAACTTGGCATTGGAAACTGCTACTGAAAAAACAAAGTGCTCTTCTGAGAGAAGAGTACCTCTGCAAATGAACCTCATTAATGAGAATCTAATGTGAATCTTGATCATCAATAAATAGTAGAATTTCAGTTTTGTAATCCAAACCCAATGCCATGAAGTTCTTATGAAGCCTTACGTTTTCATCAAAATAAGACCAAGTTAGTAAAACATAAAGGAGAAACTAGAACGAA